>JARHVA010000276.1:385000-547500 GCA_037957365.1 Torreya grandis
TGGATCCACATGTTATAAAGAGATATAAAAGTTTGTAATAGATAAATTTCATCCCAACCATAGCAAAATAATGACACAAAGCAGCAAGAGAATATATCAAAAGATGAATAAACTATAATTAATTGTAGTGACATGAAACAAACTGACCATCCAATGAAAAGAGATGAATAGAGATATTATCTCCTCAAAATATTCAAACAATTTAGTTCATTTTTTGGGTTCAACCAAATATTTATATCCTTTCAGATCTAAATTATTTTTATCCCCATTTTACACTTCTTTCCTTGTTTCCTTGATCCATACTTCCTTCTAACTTGGTTTACCCTTCTTAGATTATATGCTTAACTTTTCTAATTTCTTAGCACTTGTAATTTTGGCACAAAGTTAATTGAATTTAAATCCATTGATTTCTAAGGGAGATACTAAACCATTTCCTAAGGATACGTAATATGGTATCATCAGAGCTGATGCATCTTCCTTGTTATCATTTAGTATTTCAATTAGTGTTTTGGGGATTTTTTTTTTAATTTAGAAATTTTGAAATATTTTTTTCTCTTTTATTAGGACTTGGTTATAATGAATATGAACACAAGGAAGAAACATATTTTTAAAATATCTTATCTTTGGTTTTTATTTCACTTTCCTTTAACTTTTCTTAGTTCTTTTCCTGCAGTTATGTGTCCATGTTCCATTGATTAACAAATGTATGAAAAACACATTCTTATTACATTATTATTATTTTTTTTTAATTCCTTCTTTTAATCTAATATAAGGAACAAAATTTTCTTTCTTGGTGACTATGGAAGAAGAAGGGATGTGTACAGATTCCTTAGATTCTATTAATAAGTTCTTCACTTCCTTTTGAAATGAATCAAGATTATATCCTCCTAAAAATATTTGATCTCTCTAGTTCTTAAAATTTATTTCTTTTGTTGAAATCTTTGTTTCATGATTTTTACTTTAAAACTCTTTCATATATTGATCTAGGATTATATTATTATTATGGGGATATTTAACCTATAATCATTTGCTTGGGATAGAAGTCAAACCTAGCAATTTGTCAAAAGTATTTACTTCCTTTTCAGCCTATATATAGAAAAAATATTTTCTACCTTTCTAACTTAGTCCAAACCAAGATTTACACTCTCTTATTAAGTATCATTTAAAATAGGTTTGACAATATTCCTCTATGATAACTATCCAATTATAACAAATAATTTTTTTGAGGCATACCTCTTTCTACCCCTTCTGATTTATCCATTATTTCCTTAAGATAAGCACATGTACTTCAAACCCCCATCATTTACTTCTTAGGAGTTCTGACATTTTTGAATTTTATTTTCCATACTCTTATAAAATATGCATATGTGGTTAAATTTCCATTTCCTTTAGTAAGTTCAACATATTCTTTGTATAAGTTGTAAATTTTATACATTGTGAAATAATCTAGAAAATGTAGCATGTATCTATCTAGCATGCACTCTCCATGCCTAGAAAATAATCCATGCACCCATACATTTTAATTCTTGTCAATGTATATTTTCTCATCCATCAGGTAATTTTAAATAAAAAGTAGGATATTTCTCTAGTCGTGTTTGAACTTTTGTTAGATGAAGAATACCAATTAAGATATTTTTTAAATGGATTTCTGTAGAATAACATATTTCCAATGAGATAATCATAACCTATAAATGTATATATCATGCACCCCACTAATGTGTTTGTATTTATTGACAATTATGCCTTACTTTTTTCTAAGGCATACGTGTAGTCTATACCTCTCAAAAATTAATTTTGAAAACATTTACTTAAATTCAAATCACTAATAGATCTTGGAACCATGAAAAATTCTTTTCTATACCTTATATAATTGGAATGTTTTGGATTTATATAAAAAAAATTATATTATTATTCCTAATCCTTGTCCCATATGTAGTTCTTATTAATATTGTCTCCATTATCTTTATATGAATATCATCATCCTCACTAGAAAAAATATGCTAATCACTAGGAGGAATATCATCCTTATTATCATTATACTCAACATTTTTGGGACATTAAATAAGATAATTCCCACACCTTAAATTGTTACACTTGAATGAATTATAATTTGATATTCATTACTATGCCCATCATCATCTTCATTTCTAATCTCATCACTAATAGGAATATAAAAATCAGTAGGAAAATATCACCATCCTCACCAATGACACTAGATATACCATCATTTTGAACACTATCAATGCCATTAAATTTACCACATAGAGGAAAGTATTCATCATCAACAAAATCATCATTAGTGCCTTTAAAATCCTCACTTGGAGGAAAATCAACATCATTATTATTGGTGCCTTTAAATTCCCCACTTGGATGAAATTCACCATCATCATCAAAATCATCACCAATGCCTTTAAGATCCACACTTGGAGTAAAATCTTCATCATCATTATTAGTGCCTTTAAAATTTCCACTTAGATTAAAATATTCATAATAATCATCATCGATGCCTTTAAAACCCCCACTTAGAGAAAAATATCCATCATAATCGTCAATGCTTTTAAAATTATCACTTGGAGGAAAATATTCATCAGAATCATCAAATTTTCTATATTCACAAATTAGACAAAAATATTCAACATTATTAATACCATCATCATTTTAAACATCATCTTTCTTCTCTACATTGATGCTACCATTAAAATATGCACTAATAGGAAGATATATGTTCACATAATCATTACTATCACTTCTTTTAAAATCCTCGGTAGGAAGATTATATTTTTCATCATCTATGTCATTTGTGCTTCCATTAAATTCATCACTAAGAGGAAGTTTATCATCTAAATCATTTAAGTTATCATCAAAATCACCACTATGAGGTCTGAATATTTTTTATGTAATTAATGTTATTATTAAATTTTTGAGAAGAAAGATCAACATCATATCATTCCCCTTCATAAGTGATGCCTTGAAAGTATTTATAATTGGGAATTTCTTTGTCAACATTATTAATCATATTTCTTGTGCTATGATCAAACTCCTCATTGCATTAAAAATATAATTCTTCAATGATATTAGAGGTATTTTAAAAATATCAAATTAACCCATGAATTCTTACTAAAAATATATCATGGCAAAACTATTCACCTCCCATAAATAATATTATAACTTGGAGAATGAAATTTTCCCTCCAAAACATCCCCTCCAATATTAATTATATATTATTTTTATTATTTTATATTTTATATTTTATATTATTGTATTTTTATTTAATATTTTAAGATGTTTCAATTAAATAAATATTTTACTATTTTTATTGTCATGCATTAGGTAATTAATTATTTTATTACCTTATTTAATCATTCCATATTTGCTAAAAAAATACCCTTCCTTCTTATTCTTCACTTTGTATTCAATCTTGGGGAACATTAATTATAAATATTGGAGAAATTCACAAGGGAGATTCAAGATCACTAAGGTTATATTCAATAATGATCTTTTAACACTTAAAAGGTTTATAAAAAAATAGTATGTATTGTTTATGGAAAAAAAATTAATAGAAAATTTAAAACCCTATAGTTTTTTTCATATTTTTTATGACAAATTTTTTTAAAGTATTTTAACATGAAAACCTTTATATATTTTAGTTGGTTCTAGGGTTAAAAACCTTATTTGTAATATATTTTAGGAGAAAAAAAAAAGAAAAAACCAAAATAGACAGAAAACCCCAAAAAGCAGGGAAAAACATGCTTTTGAAATATATAAATTAAAAAAAAACTAAAATGACATATTGTAAAAAATAAATAAAAAAGAAAAAAATAATTAAATATGATCCCAATGGGGAGGAAGATTCTAGTATTCCCACCCTTGATCCTACCTCCCTTTCCCTCTACAAAAAGTAAAAAAAAAATGAAAATTTGAAAACCAAAAACTTATAAGAAAAACCTTAAAAAAATTAAACATAAAATCTAAGAAACAAAAATAAAACAAAATATATAAATTATATATATAATTTGTCCCTCTTCTACCCTTCCTTTCCCCCTCCTATGGAGACCTTCTTCCTCCCTCATCCCATATCCCCCAAATGTTGCTAGCATAAGAAGCGAGTTATTAGCATACTATTACAAGTGGCATATTTTGTAGCAAACAATCAATAATCTAATGCTCCTAATCGACAGTGTGTAGGGGGTATGAGAAGGACATAAAGAGGATGGAGGGGAAATGGAAGAGGAATGAGGGAAGATGAGGGTGGATAATACATGGAGAGAGTGAAGGGAGGGTAGATATAGAATGGGAAATCCCAAGAATTTCCCCCTCATGATTTTTTTTTAATTATTTATTTTTAAAAAATAGGTCTTATATTTTATTTAAATGTTTTTTAAGTCTTTCTTTCATGTCTTATTTTTAAAAAATTTATTTTTTATATTTTTTTAAATGTGTTTTAATATGTTTTATATTAAACATTTTTAAATTTTGTTTTGAAATATATTTTGAACTATTTTATTTTATTAATTTTGAAATATATATTAAACTATTCTATTTTATTAATACATATATTTATATGGTGTTATTTATTTATTTTATTTGTTTAAATTTATCTTTTTCCAAATTAGTTTTTTTTAAATATATTTTTAAGTTAAAAACCCATTTTTTTAAATTTTTTCATATTAATTATTTGTGTTATATATATATATATATATATGTAATTAAAAAAATAAATTATATTCTACATTTCTTGTTAAGGGAAAATAGCATCGAGGTGGTTATCTGTGAATTTATTTTGATCAATACATATGATGATAGCCTCTATAAATTTAATTGGGGCTTCTAAGACTGCTAACCAACAAAAAGTTACCATTTTTATTCAAGGTCCTCAAACTAAGCTCTTAAAAAATTTCAATAATGTTAAACATTAATTCTACATTAGAGGTAAACAAAATGTGTCATTCTTGGTATATGAAGGACAAACATATCAATAATGGAGAAATATATTTTTTTATTGTATTGGGTTTTAATACATATAATAAAATCGGTAACCAATTGGTTTGTGATGATATATGTGTGGCATCTGACACAAATTGTTTATTCACTCATGAAATAATCTAAGACATATTAAATATTAAATATTGTTTCACAACAAGAAATGGTAACATACAAAATTGTTTTTTATAACTATGTGCATCTATCATGAAAAACATCAATCTAGACAATAATTTTGTTTCTTCTTTTTAAAGTTTTTATATATTATTCTAAGTGCCATGATATAACTAATACATATTTAATACCAAAATGTTATATTTTATTTTTATAATATTTTTCTATGCCACTTTCATATATGTTAATGGGAAATTATTATTTGGAGGATAATATCCTAGATATCATAAGTACCTTTCATATTGACAAGGCACAAGAAGGAAAAAGAAACAAAGAACACTAAAAATTCAAATTGCAAGGGTAGAGAAAGATAAACAATAGAAAAAAAAAACCCAATAATCTAATAAGGTTATAAAGGTTACATTTAGAATTTTATCAATCCAAAGTGAAGATGATTTTGACATTGGTTCTAATGTTGTTTCCACTCTATTTAAAATAATAATAAATAAGAGAAATAAAAAGATGCATGCATGTGGGTGTTTCCATTCCTATTGATAATGAACACCTTTTTTTTCTTAGATAAAAATCCTTTAAATCATAAAAGGAGATCTAATGTTTCTATTCTTGATGAATAATTAGTGGTTAACTCTGAGTATAATAGTGAATTTTTTGGGGTAGTAGGGAAATAATAACTCCATGTGTTGATCTAAAGGATGGTGTTATAAAAATAATATAAAATATATTTTGAGATTGATTAAAGAGGGAAAATGTGGTTTAGAATGGCTATACATTTCAATTGAGTGTGAATAAGATTTATGGATCCATATAAGTCCATGATAAATATCAAATTAGAAAGACTCACCACTTTCATATTCACATTTTGAAAATGTTTATGAGGTACAATTTATATGCACATATGATTGACTACTTAGTTTTTGTTGACCTAAAGGAGATTCCTAGTAGGGATGCATTTAATCAATCAAAACATTTTGAATATAATTATTATGTAACTAGGGAAATAACTTTGTAGAGGCTATAAGAGAATTGATGCAAGAGTATCCTAATAAACCTTTTTTGAAATAATCAAATGTGTCATTTATACTATTTTAATGGATACATAATTAAATTTATTGAAATGGGACCATAATACATATAATGAGTATAGGATTTTCATGATATTCATTTATAGAGTGAGATATATCCATAATTAATTGAAATAAAAATGTGATAGGGATAGATCAAATGTTGATGGATTTTTTTGGAATCAATGTTATATGGAAATAAGATTCCCAATTGATGAGGAAAGTGTGAAATCAAAATATTCACAAAGGAAGTGATGCATTTAAAGTAGAGAATAATTATTTTCAATTAAGATTTAAAATTGGACAAACATGGGATTTTATTTATGATTTATTTATCTTATGGGAGAATATTGGTATAAAAAATCATAAGGTTAAAATGTGTAAGACTTTTGTAATAAGAATTAGTAAGACATACCCTAAATTCAAAAATCTATTAGATGACATGACTATAAAACCTTGGATATGGATGTAAGGTTTCAATGATTAAAAAAATATTTCAGATATGTTATCACGTGTTTGTGTAAGCTAGGGTGACCTACAACTATCTTTTTTATCTCAATAGACTATGACTTGAATAAGGATGATATAATAAAGCCTACATATACTTAGACAATCAGGTAAGGACCAATTATATATGTATATATATTAGAGGGTAATCTAAATATAAAATGTCAAGAGGAAAATGTTCTAAAGTCTAATCCTAAGACATAAAGATGCAGCTCTCATTAGACCTCAACAAAGGTAAATGGTTGTAATTATGATTTTAAATATGCAAGTAAATTAAAATGGTTGTAAAGGGATAAAAATTAAATTAAATGATGGTTTAATTGATTATAAATAATTTAAGGTGTAATGATAAACCAAATAGTGGTATATGCAACCTAATTTGATTAATGGAAAGCCTAAGCAACCTTATATCTAAACTAGCTTATTCAGTATAAGTAGAAGCATAAAAAGGATACACACATACATCCACAAAGTAATTAAAAACATATAATCTACTAAGTAAATTAAATAATATAGCTTGGATAGAAATAATTACTTAGGGGTGGACACATTTATCCTTGAATATCCTCTTTGGATCATGTAAGATATTTTTTAGGTTGAAGACCTAAAATGGTTAGATGAAGACCTAAATATACTTATTTAGGAACTCCCAATGACTTCCTATTTAAATTCAATGAAACCACAATGCAAAGACCTCTCAAGATAATATTATCATCCACTAAATATCCTAAATACTCCTTAATTAATAAATTTGGGCACAACCAAATCATATTAATGTGATATTATATTATTAGAAATGAAATATGACCCCTATAAATATCATTCCAGTACCAAAAATCAACCTTAATCTCTATATTGATGGCATTGGCTAGGATGATACATTTAGAATATGTTGTTTGGAAAAGTATGATATCAGCTTGGATAATATAATAAAAAATTTAGAAGATAAATTCAGAACTATATCAGGTGTGTTGATATAGTACATGAAGGACAAAGGTGCAAAATTGACAGTATTGGTCTAGATAATACTGTAAGATATAACAAAATTATAAAATCTAGATTAGAAGTAGATGTAATGGAAATAAATAGAATTAAAGGAGTTTAGGTTGATAGTATTGATGGTGTAACAAGATATAATGACAATATCTCTTAAAAATTACCATGAGTCAATCCCAACCAATTCCCTATGCACCCTTTAAGGGGTGTAATCTAGATATTGATGCATCGACAAACCAATACAATAGAAAACAACAATAAAGTGATAAAATTAAAAATATTAAGTGTAAATATATGCCCCACTCAAATCTCATCATGTATCATAATAGTTTAATATATGATGGTGCTTTGGGATAGAAATATAGCAACACAAAAGCATAACTCAAAGTAAATGCTAAAATATTTTTTGATAAATGAACAACTAGCATTAACATATACATAACTTCACTTATATTTTCATTGAATGAATATATTAAAATACCATAGTATTGATTATGGAGAGCACACAAACTAAATTTAAGAAACGTTAAGGATACAAACATAAACATGGATAAAAGTAATGTAAGCACATAAAGGATGGTTAGGAAATGGATGTAACTAAAAAACTCTCATGCATTACTTAAAATCTTGTAAAAATTGGCAAGTCAAGATTGCAAAGGCTAGGTTATAATCAAAATATCCAAGGAAGAAAATAATAATAAAGGAAAATTGGTAAGTTAAAACACTAAGGCTAGTTAGGAACAAAATATCTAAAAATGCATCAAATTAAGATGAGTAATAATCCAAATCAAATAAGGGACACTTCGAACTGATTTATGATAAAAACATTAATGTAATAGGAGTAACAAACCAAAATCAAACAAAGATGCTAACAAGAAAGGGAAAACAAATTCATAACTAAATGGCCCATAAAAAACCTAATATATAACTCAAGGTCCCAAACATAACTAAGATAAATCCTAGAGAGATAAATAAATGACCAAGAGAGCATCTCATAATAACTCTAAGATGCAACTTTTTCTAAATATGGAAAAATATAGAACTACCATATTGTTACCATGTCTGAAAGATATGGAAAATAGGAAGTAAATAATATGGGAGGTATTTATGAACAAACCCTTGTGTTTATGGGGAAATGGAAGGGGAGTGAATAGGGTGTTATTAGGGTGAAAACATGGTATTTATCATAGACAAGGCACTCAAGTCATATTGGAAAGTTTATAAATTTTTGACATAAAATGCCCTAGAGAATGCTACCTAGAAAACACAAACTTGGGCTAACTATTTAAACATACATATCATGAATTGAAAGATAGCATGCATGAAGAATAAAAAGGATCCTACCTACTGATAATTTTTTCCATGCTCTTTGGAACCCCTTACAAAGCCATCACTTTATGGAAAAGATTGAGTATTGTATGAGAAAGTAGGTGGCACTATAATGTGAAAAGATGTAATGATACCTCCTACCATAGTATATTATCATAACACACCCCAAGGGACATCAAATCTATCATGAGGGAAATTGTAGAGTTTGAGCCTTGACTTGATTATGAGATGTGCCAAAAAATCATGTCTTTTGGCATGATCTAACTTTTAACATTTTATTTTCCTTTTAACATTACCTTTTATTATTATATGAATTTTATATTTTCCTCCTCGAAATGGGTTTTTAAAAACAAAATATGGGTGATAAATATGATTATCACAAGATAGATTAAAATTAGTTACTATAAAAGATAACCTAAACACCATTGTGCCTAAATACTCCTAGGCTTGCATTTTATAAAAGAGAGAAACCTTGAAACCGACTTTGGTGAGACTAAAAGGAAATTTAAAAAAAGGGGAATTACTGAAATCATCATATGATTGGGTTACCATTTGTAAAAAAATTTAAAAATGTGGATGGTATAATGACATGTAGGGATGAGGCATCATCATAAGAAAAGGTAAAATGTGTACGAAAGACATGAAGATAGACTATTATATTTTTATCACAAGATAATATGAGTGATTCAAAGTGAAGAAAAAAAGTACTCAACGATTTCCTTATCTTTTTGAGAAGATAACTAGCTAAGGTTGGGATCATAATAAATATATGTATAAAAATTAATAATCATCGATATGTGTAAGGAGGGGTTGGTTGATTCCCCAAGTCTTAACATAAAACTCACAAATTGAAAATATAAGAGGCACAAGTAAAATAAATTTATGATAAAAAGAACCTAAAGGGTTTACATGATGATATTAAAAAAGACAAAAGAATTGAAAATGAAAGAATGGCTAATTAAATAGATTAAAATGATGAGCATTTACAAGGAAGACCTAGTTATATTCCATAGGTGTTACAATTCAACTCGTAGACTATAAAACTAAAAGGTGTAAAAATATCAAAGTACCTAAGGACCAAGCATACGTGCTAAGGCTAATGTAAAAGGAAACCCAAATGTGTGTAGATAAATGTTGTAATATAAGAGATTAAAATTATAACCTATAATAAATGTTAGCTCAAGAGAATATATATCAGCTAACTATAAATATAATTAATATGTACAAGAAATGGAAACACATATATGGATCTAAGAAAACATGGATTTAAGAAAAATATTTATTCAAAAACTAAGCATTTCTTGGTTCTTTGAATATATGTCCTTCATTTTTTATAAATTTTTAAGTGTTTAGTCCAAGGATGTCTTTGACTAGGTAATAACCCCACCACTTTTGGGTGTACTTTCCCTATTTTTTATGAGTTTAATCAAGTTTCAACACTATTTATCCAACATTGAAAGTATGAAATTTGATTTTTTTGGTGTTGTTTAGCTAAGAATTTTTTTTATTGATGGTTATGTTGTAAATCATTCATGCATTGATCATTGAATATGTCTAAATCATGAATATGGGACTCATTAATATCTTCATCAAGAATGAAGTTGTGAAGATAAATGTGTAAATAAGGTAACTCTACTTCTATTAGTAAGATATATTCATAGCTACAAACTAAATAAAATAGATTTACCCATATCAAAGTAAAAATGCTAGTACGAGAAGACTAAAGTGTAATTTATATCTTGAGATTCCAATCCAAACAATAATCCCTAATATTATTTTTCAATATCATGTTAAGAAATTTGTTGTTTGATTCTACTTGGTCATTTCACTAAGGGTGATAGGTTGTACAAAATTTATGCATAATATTATTTTTTAATCCACAACTGCTTTATGTCTTTATTTAAAAAATTACCACCATTATTAGATATTATGATATGATTAATTATAAAATGGCATATGATATGATTGGGGATGAATTTGGATATGGTAAAACTAGTGACATTAACAAGGGGCATACATTCTACCCAGTTGATAAAGTACTTAGTGGAAATTATGATGAAGACATGACCATCTTATGACCAAGATAATTTTTAGACAAGATATAGTCTCAACATAAATAATTTCTAAGGAGATTCAACAACCTAAATTTCAACTGAAGGAAAGTGGATAATATCATCAATAAGTTTTCAAGGATTAAACTTCTTTTCAAATGTGATGGCATGTTTTTCGAGAGTAGATCAATAGTATTCCATCTATAAGAGTTTATAATTTTATCATGTCTGATACAATGGTGACCACAAATTCTCATGTGAGCTTGGTTAAGAAGAGAATTAAATTAATCTTTAGTGACAATAAATTATAGTACCTTTGGTGTTATGATAATAGCAGATGATATGTCTAAGGATGAATTTTTTGGCTTGCTTTTTGAGTCCAATATTTTCATGATAATTAGTGTAATGAAATTACTTATATGTTCACACATAATGATTTTATATCACACAAAATAAGTAAATTTGAGAGATCGCATAGAAATAATTGATAGCAGAGCAGAATACTAGATAGTATAGCAAAGCCACTTTAAGGGGGAAAACTCCACAATAATAAACTAAGAGCAAAATACTTAACATGATGATCAAAGACTAACCACAACCACCTATATATAGTATACTTAGCCATGGTTATTCTATAGTCCAACCTAACTAAGAATATATATAAATGTAATAAGAATATAAAATAGTTATGTAAGCCACAAGTCAACCACACATATCCCAAGACATGCCAAAGATTAAGGGAATATCATGCCCCTCCCCTTCAAAACAAAGTTATCCTTAATGTTGAGTCAACTCTGGATGTTATTGCACAAAGGATTCATCCTCCCAAGTAGCATATTCACAGGGAAAATTCTTCCATTTGATCAAGTACTCCTTAATCACTCAAGACCACAAATACTTAGTGCGCATTTGAAGGATTGCCTTAGGATCAAGAATAACTTTTCCTTCCTCATCCAATTTTGGTAACTCAATTTGGGTAGAACTTTGTGTCTAATGAATTTATTTAGGCATGATACATGAAATACTAGATGTATGCGAGTAGAGGAAGGAAACTCTAACTTGTAAGCCACACTACCAATTTTCTACAAGATCTGATAAGGCCAATAATACTTAGGGGATAACTTTTTATCCTTTTTCTATTACTTCAAAGACATATGCTTATATGGATGTAAGTGAAAAAAAACCTAATCACCAATTTCAAAGTGCCTCTCACTCTTATGTTGATCTACATACTATTTCATGTGATTCTGGGCTATGGCTAAATTTTCATGCAAATTGGCAAGGACCTCCTATTAATGGTGAATATGTTCCTAAACTACATGAACCTTAGGATGGAATTTCAAGGTTGAAGTGATGGATGGAGGGTGGTATCCATATAGTTATAGTAAAGGAGACATTTTTTAAGAACATGAACAAAAGTATTATACCACAATTCATTAAGTGGCAACTAATGAACCCATTTATCCTATTTATTAGAAATAAAATAATAGAGATATCCTTCAAAAAAATTGTTGACTACCTTAGTTTTTCCATTTTATTGAGGATGATAGGATGAACTATGAGCCAACTAGGTGCCCAAACATGCAAATATCGTAGTCCAAAAATTACTAATGAAGAGGGGATCTTGATCATTGATAATGATCTTAGGGGTACCATACAATTTCTGAACTATATTGAAAAAAGTAGAAGCTACTGTAGTATCAATAAATAGCTATGATAAAGAATATAAATGATTATACTTACTGAGATGATCTACCAAAACCATGATAAAATTTTGACCATCAGATCTTGGTAACCCTGTAATGAAATCCATAGATACCTCTTCCCAACATTGGCTAGGTATGAATAAAGGTTGCAAAAGACCTATGGTTTTGATGGTTTCTCCTTTATTTTGTTGACAGATCATACATTCAGCCACATATTTCTAGACATCCCCCTTCAGTCCTTCCCAAAAGAATCCTACTTGATTCTATGATAGGTTTTTAAAAATCTTAAATGACCCCCAATTAGAGTTAAATGAAGTTCTTGAAGGATTTTTTGTTTAAAAAGAGAATTATTATAGGTATAATCTATATTTATATCATAATGCATCACCCTTCCATGTGAATTTTTCAAATCCATCCAAACCTTGTTGAAGATTATGAAGCAAATCATGGGTAACACTATCCTTGTCCCATTCTATTCATGCTTCCTCTAGCTAATCTGCTTGTAAAATGGTCATAGCATATAGCAATACCTCAACTGATTCATCCTTCCTAGATAGTGCATCTACCACTACATTATCCTTTCCTTTCTTGTAATCTATTTCAAAATCATATCCTAACATCTTAGTTACCTATTTCTATTGTTATTTAGATGATAACCTTTATTCCAAAAAACATTTGGGACTGTCATGATCAGTCTTTACCTAAAAATGGTGACCTACCAAATAAGGCCTCTATTATTTGACTACATGCATAATGACCATTAGTTATTTCTCATAAATAGGCTTGTGTATGTTTTTACCCTTTAATTTACAACTTTAAAATGCAAGTGGTCTACCTTGTTGCATGAGTATAACACCCATACCATACCTAGATGCATCATATTAAACCACAAAATTCTTAGAAAAATTAGGAGTAAACAAGACTGGAGTGGTACACATCCCCAATTTCAATTGTTCAAATGCCTTGGTAGCTATATAAGTCTAATAAAAGGAGTTTTTCTTCAATAAATATGTGATTGGGTCTGTAATTCTACCATAATTTTTGACAAACCTATGATAGTAACCAATTAGCCCCAAAAATCCCCTTAGTTGCTTGAGTGTCTTAGGAATCAGCCAGTCCACCATTGTTTGGATTTTTTTAGGATCCACTTTTACTCCTATATGTGAAAATAGTGACCCATATACTCAACCTCACAAGCTCCAAAAGTACATTTGGAAGGTTTGTCTTACAACTGATGTTGTTCCAAAATTGAGAGTACCTATTTCACATGGTGTAAATGGTCTTCCCAATTTTTACTATAAATGAAGATATCATCAAAAAATACCAAAAAACATTTCCTCAAAAATGGCCTAAAAATAGTATTCATCAAAATTTGAAAGGTATATGGTGCATTTTTTAGCCCAAAATGCATAAACAAAAACTCATAATGACCCTTATGAGTCAAAGTAGTTTTGGGTATGTCTTCATCATAGATCTCGATTTGATGATACCCAAAATGTAGGTCTAAGTTGGTAAAATAAATAGCACTATTTAATTCATCTAGAAAATCATCAGTGATAAGAATAAGAAATTTATCTTTGATAGTGTACTTGTTTAGCTCCTTGTAGTTAGGGCACATCCTCCAAGTGTCATCTTTCTTTTACACCGTGACAACTAGTGATGAATATTTTCTTTGGATATTTTGAATGATTCCTGCATCCAACATCTCCTATACCATATTTTCAATTTCACTTTACTTGATATAGGGATACTTGTATGACCTAATGTTGGGTGGGGTACTACTAGGAATAAGTTTGATAGCATGATCATATTTGCAGCTAGGTGGAAGTTTCTTTCAACATGTCACCAAAAACAACTAAATGGGCATCAATCATTTATTGTAGATTAAGAAGTGTAAATGGCTGAGTTGGATGAACTTTCATGGAAAAAAGCAAGATACAAATCCTTTATCACCTTTTTGGAGAATCTTTGTCATTTGATGGGAGCTAACAATTTGTGGAGATTTAGCCCTTAATCCCCTTAGCTCAAATGTCCTTCCCTCAGAATGAAAATGCATGAACAATTTTTGGAAATTCATCTCAATAGTGCCCAAAATGGTGAGCAACTGTAATCCTAGAACAATGTTAGCTCCCCGCATAGGAATAACAAACATAGGAAAATCTAATAAGTAGTCTCCCATGGCTAGCTTAATACTATGACATTTTTGTAAGTAGCTGATAGTACCACCATCTATAATCATGACCTAAAATTTTGGAGTGGGATAAATGAAATAGTTTAAGTGAGTAGCCAACTTATTATTGATGAAGTTATGTGTACTCCTAGAATCAATCAACACTATGTCCTTATGTTTCTTTAAGAAACCCACCACCTTAAGAGTTTAGGGAGTACTAAAGCCTGAAAGGGCATGATAGGAAATAGTAGGTTGAGAGTCTTTAGATTCATCCTCAAGACCTTCTTCATCTTTGAAAAGTGCCTCCTCCTCCTCCTCATCATCATCATCATCCTCATTGGAACCTTTGATGTAAAACAACTTATTTTCAACATAATGATGGTCTTTGCTCCATTTTCTATTGCAATCATAACACAACCCTTTGGCTCACTTCTCAATTTATCAAGGTGTTAGTCTAGTGGGTTGAGGATATGATGGTGTTAGAAAGGTGTGATCATGACTAGTAGTGAAGGTTTTCCATTTGACCATATCTTTTTCCTTTTCCATGTATGCTTTTGGGATAGCTTATGATACATATGTTGGGTTAAACATCTAAACCTTCAATTGGATGCTATCTTTGAGACCACCCAAAAATAGATCAATAAAATTTTCCTCAGTGATTTCTTCCACCCATAAGGATAGATTTTCAAGCTGATGAATATAATCCTTTACAGTTCCCATTTTCTATAGGTTGACTAATTGGATGAAGTATTTCTCAAAGACATTACTTTGATAATGAGCCAAAAATCATCAGTGAAAATAGACCATGTAACAAGAGCACCATTCTTTTCCTTTTGAGCACACAACCAATGATACTAAATGAATTGCTCAAGTTCTAGATATAGAGATGCCACTATCACCTTCTAAGAACTAGGAGTTTGATACAAATCAAATAAATTCTCAATTTGGGTAATCCAAGTGAGAGGATCCTTATCATGAAACTTATACATGTCCACTTCGGGTAACATTGATTTCACACTAGAATTAGATTTTTTAGTGTTGAGAAGAAGAGGACCCAAATGATGAAGTGGAGGGTTGTTTGACTATAATTGAGATGAAAGAGAAGCCAATGAATTAGTGATCTAATTCAATTGATTATGAACCCCATTAATCTCTGCACGCATCCATAAAACATCAATTTGAACTACAACAAAGTTATCATGCCACACCAATCCCTTTATGTCATCCTAAATTTGAGAAATCAATGGATCTAAAGTTCTAAATTCCATGTCATCAATAGAAGGAGTCTTAGGAATTTCTTTCCCCCCTTTCATCCTCGTGTAGAATGACTAGCCATATACAAACTCTAGAAGGGTTTTTACCCAAAAAAAAGTGTACCAAGATATGGTACCATTGAAATCACCTCACCAAGACAAATCCAACTACTACCTTTATGCATCAAGCTAAAAAATTTTGGCACAAAAATGTGTACCAGTAGAATATGCAATTGTGATCATCTCATCAAGATGAATCCAATGACTGAAATTATGCAAATCAATTTTTTTTTCCAAACTTTTTTTAATAATTATTTTTTTACAAAAAGTATTTTGAATAATACTACACTAATAGAAAAAATTAGTTCTTCTCAAATTACAAGTTATGTTTTTTCGCTTGTTCCCCTCATAGAAGTCATACCTTGCTAGATCTGAAAAAATAATGCAATAATACACTTGCCCAAATTAAAACTCTGATACCACTTGTAATGAAATTAATTAGATGTTCACATAGAATGATTTTATATCACATATAATAAGCAAATATGAGAGATCACATAACAATAATTGATAGTAGAGTAGAATACTGGATAATATAGCAAAACCACTATAAGGGGGCAACCTCCACAATAATTCACTAAGATAAGAATACTTAACATGATGATCAAAGACTATCCACTACCTCCATAGTCTACTTAGCCATGGTTATTCCATAGTCTGACCTAACTAAGAACATAGAGAAATGTAACAAGAATATAAAAGAGGTATGTAAGCCACAAGTCGGCCCTACACATCCCAAGACATGCCAAAGGTTAAGGGCATAGAAATTAGCCTCTATATGATAAGTATGATGTTCAATGAGTTTAAGATATAATTATCCCATGATTTTTTTCAAGTGGTGATGATTTCGATGTGGGAAATAAGAGAGTAGTCATTATCTATTAAGGTATATGTATATTTACTTGTATGGATGAGGAATTGAAATTCATGAAGTGTCTAATGACTATGAAAAAAAGAGGATGAGGAATCCAGAGATTAGGATATGGTATATTTCTCTCATGGAATTGATTTAATGGTGAAATATGAAAAGTCTTTGGTGAAAGTTGGATCAATACAATGATATGCAATAAATTTTAAAATTATCATTGATAATCACCACTGATTTGGAGACATATAAGTTGTGAATCTCCTAGGTCATGTAAGTAAACAATATCTATATATATGGGTGATTTCATACCAAGGATGAGATATTTATATTCAACCATGTTATTAGTGACAATGAATTTTAATTAAAACACTACAAACTTATTTTTTCATAAGGGTTGGTTAAGACATATCCATCCCTATCTCCTTGAAATCACTTGGTTCCATCAAAGTGGAGTGTCCAAGTATGCTTGTGAAAATCAATGGTAAATTCAGGTAATTATTGTAAAGCAACTTCTGTATATGATTTCAGCTTGGATATTATTATTTATGGATCCTAGATGGCTTAAGCCTTGACATTAGCATTAAAAATTTGAAATTATTCTTTCATAGAAATAAATTGAATAATAACTTTGACCAATGGGACATATTCATTAGGTAGTGTGTCCTAAAAGTGTTGCTTAGTTGGTAGGATTATAGTAGTAAGTTGTTTGGTGATCACTTTGAATTTGAATATTTATTGAGTAATGATCCTTGGGTAAAAATCCATGAAGAGTACCATCCATTTTTCAATTCAGCCTCTAGGTAAGAAGGATTAAGATTTAAAAAAATGGCACATGGGGGTTAGAATAGAAAATGCCATAGGTGGTCTAATATAGCATATAATGTTGAATATTTTTAGCAGTGGATTATATTGTAATAAATTCATGTTTTAATTTTATGTAGTGGGTCTCATAATCTATAAAATCACAACTAATATATTAAATTGTTTACTCTTTTTAGACTCATATTATTGTGTAAGCATTACCCCAACTAATATTTGGGTAGATGAGGTATACAAGATGAGATGATGATATTATGAAGGTGGCCATATAATAAGGGGATGAATCAATGAATTATTAATGTTATCACGGGATTAATAACAAGAATTGGTATATTTAAGTGCAACACCTTTTTTTTGGAGTGAGATTACCAAGTATGTATGGTAATCTGACTCAAGGAAAAATCTACAAATTGCGCAAAGTTTGATAAGGTAACTATGGGTGTTAGGAATGGATAGATGTATATGAATGTTTATAATAACATTGAAATTTCAAGGATCTAAGTCCATCTCTCATAATGTGACCAAGAATCTTAAGATCTTTCTAAAGGTAACACTGAAAATACCCTTATGAGGATTGATATCAACTGTGTTCTTGATAAGGCAATCAAATATGATGTAAATATGATGAATATGGTTCTCACAATGATTTAATATATATAAGACCATACACATAGGTTTGAACTAATTATTGGATAATATCATGGAATATATGGGTCATTGCACATTGATAAGTTACTCAAGTGTTTTTAAGGTCAAATGGAATATCAATGTATCAATATGTTCTGAAATTGGTAGTAAAAGTGGTTTTATGTTGATCCTATAGGAATATATGAATTTGATTAAACCCTAAAAAACTATCCATGAGGGAAAGAATTTCATAGTCTATTAAAGAATCAACAATAGAATCAATTGAAGGTAATGGAAAGTTATCCTTAAGACATTCTAAGTTTAGATTATGAAATTCAATACATATGTGAATAACCATGGTGAAATTATTATGAACGGTTACTATGTTGGATGTTCATTATGATTAATCTATAGGTTTAATTAACTTATCATCGAGGATCTTAATAACTTCTTTGTGATATAAGGTAGAAACTCGGGAAGAAACTTTCATTAATTTTTGCACATAAGTTTCACATGTGGATATGTCACTATGTCATGGAAAACTATTTTAAGGTCGATGTCGGGCAGGTCTTCAAATGACCAAGCAAATACATCCCAATATTTCTCTAGACATAAGCTTTAACTATGTTTCTCTTCAAGAAGAGTCTACTTAGAGATAAAAATTAATTTAAGATTATTAATTATGTAAAATTCAATGGATTGAATTTCTTTAATAAGCATGGAATTTCTATCTTAAAAATGATATGGACCCAAAGGAAGCATGGAACTAGGATTAGTATTTAAATCCACACTAGAGATGAAATAACTAAACTGAAGAACCTTTTTCTCAAAATGGCCAAGCTTGTGAAGTTTTTAGGGAAGTTGAGGCTTCCTAGCATGAAGTAATTAGGAGATAGTTTTATCACCAATAAGTATAAGTAAAGGGCCATAATATTTGACATCTAATTCAAGATTGAAAAATATTAATAACTTTCTTGTTAAACTCTAAACATGTTTTTCTTACAACATTGGCTTTAGCATCTAAGGTAATTTTTAGATCTCTAGTGAAATGTTTTTTTTACACTATTATCCTAGCCAATAGTATGGTATACTAGGACATGGTTGAATTGTATCAACATGTTTGGTAGATATATTGAAGGTAGTATTGATTTTGATTGTATCATCCTAGATGATATAATTAGAAAGTGTTAAGCACAGAATATACTAAGAGGGGGGGTGAATCAGTATATTATATATCTTATAAAACTTTCCCTTTATCAAATTCCACTTAATAAAACATTCAAGATATGCAACAAAACTCAAACAATAAACATCACACAAGAGATAGACACTAGATATAATGTGGAAACCCAATATGGGCAAAACCATAGAGAATCAATCTCAAATATATTCATGAAAACAAACCCACAGGAGCACCATACCCCTTTGCCGAGTACAAATCTCAGCTACAATTCGTGAGCACCAACCAATAGGAGCTTCAAACCCCTTTGTCGAGAACCAACCCAGCACCTATTCATGAGCACCAACCCACAGGAGCACCAACCCCTTTGTCGAGCACCAACCCAGCAATAATTCGTGAGCACCAACCCACAGGAGCACCAACCCCTTTGTGTATACCACACACATTTCTCTTAATGTTTCTATCTCAATAAATGATAGATCAATACAACATCTCCTTCCTCTCTCTCTCACCTTTGCTCTTCTAAGCTAGATATAACAATACAAATCATATTCATCTCTCACAATTGCTCTTCTAAGCTAGATATTACAATATCAAATCAACCTCTCTCATACATATTACAAATGGCTTCTCAAGCCTTTATTTATAGCTTTCCAAATGACCTTTGTCCTTCCCCCTTTGTGACCCTTCAATCCTCATGGAAAATGGTGCCAAACTTGTATGACCCTTCATATTTAAGCCTTTGAAAAGTCATGTGGTGACCCTTCATGACCAAAAACGTCCTTCCCACTTTTGTCCTTATCTTTGGTGACTTTTCGTATTCCTTAAAGTGTCCCTTCATGAGAAATTCGCCCTTACTCTTTTTGTCTTCACTTGGTGACTCTTGGTATTCCCCAAGATGACTCTTCATGGGAAAATGCATCCCATCCTTCTTTTATCTTTAGCCCATGGCTCTTCAACTTCTCCATGGGCCCTTCTTTTGTCTCATATGCAACCAAAAATATATTTGTTAATATTAAATAAATATGAACTCATATTAGCCATGATATATTTATTACAAACAACATTAAATGCAATGGGGCCTTTATCACCAATAATACTAAACCTTTGACA
This sequence comes from Torreya grandis, assembly GCA_037957365.1. Lineage (NCBI taxonomy): Eukaryota > Viridiplantae > Streptophyta > Pinopsida > Cupressales > Taxaceae > Torreya > Torreya grandis. Next base: position 405,856 of record JARHVA010000276.1, read on the forward strand.
TCAATGACAATATTTACAACAATCTCCCCCTTTGTCATTGATGGCAAACTCAATCCTAAAATTGCCACATCCTGTCACCTGCACATACCATCATTTGAAAACATACAGTAACTCCCCCTTACTATAGCAACCTATACCTGTTCCTTGTACCTATTTTCTGCATGTGTACCTATACTTGTACCTATTATTCTCCCCCTTTGACATCAATGGCAAAGGGCCTACTTGGAGATAACACTTAGCTCCCCCTCAACTGATGCTGAACATCAATGGCAGGAAGTAATAAAAATTACTCCCAACTCCTCTCACCGATCTTTAAATGTGTCCTTTGATCATGCCTTTGAGAAGATATCTGACAATACATAGACATTGTTCCCTATCTTTTGAGCATCTGCAATCAACTCATTTGAATCTTTTCTTCTAATCTCACAACCTTCAGTATGAAACCTTAATGTGTATCCTTGATCACAAATTTGACTGACACTCAATAGATTATGCTTAAGACCTTTTACATACAAAGCATTCTTAGTCTTAGTTCTACCATAATCCAAACTTAGAGTACCTTTTCTGGCTATCCTGGCAGTGGTTTTATCACTGAATCTCACTATACCACCATTTATCTTCTTTAGAGAAATGAACTTACTTTTATCACCTGTCATATGCCTCGAACATCCGCTATCAATTAACCATGGCTGATCTTTACTTCCCACATGTAGAGCTATCTACACCATCATAGAATCTTCATGTTATTTCTTCTATCATGTACATGTTTAAACCTTCTCCTGATGAATGGATCCTTGACACTCTGATTCTTCTTCTTGATGAATGGAGCTTTGAACCTTTGATCCTTCTTGACTGACTCAAACATGCTTTTGCAATACCAAGCTATATGTCTAAAGTTATTTCACTTGTAGCATACTATGGTCTCTTCATCAAAGCTTGATAGAGGAGCAAAAGAGTTATGGCTTCTACTTAACTCTACTTGGCTTTCCTTCGCCTTATTTCTGAAATTGTTAGGTCTTTTTCTACATTCTAATTTCTTATGACCATATCCATTACAATAAAAACAATAGCCATAAAAATAAGACATGTTTGTATATCTCTGACCTGATTGCCTTTTTTAGCTTTATTCCTTCCAGCCTTCTCTGTTTGGAATGTTCTTTGTATTCTTCACTTCTCCCCTTTTTATTTCCTCTTGTGTAAGAGCTTCAGCATAGCTCTCTTTCTTTTCAAAACTGATCCCAGTCTTATCTAAATATGCTTTCTGACTTTCCAATATCTTATTCAACATGTTAGTGCTATCCTCAAATTTTGAATCACTTACTACTTTATCATTGACTACTTTCTGAATATCTTCTTTTAAAGAGGCAATTTCAATAACATACCTTTGACATTCTTTTCTTGCTATTTCCAACTGTGCTTTGAGATCTTATTCATTCTTCTTGTCTTCTTCAAAGTGTGCTTGTAGATCTTCAATCATTTCCTTTGACTCTTGTTCATTTTTCTTGATCTGGCACTTTAATCTTCGATTCTTCTTTTGAACAGCGTTTAACTCTTCTAGGGCACAATTGAGTTCTCCTTCCATATCTACTTCAGCTTCCTCCTCTTCTTCTTCTTGATCATCTTCATGTGTGGCCATGAATAGAATCTCTTCTTCTTCTGAATCACTAACTCCACTATCTTCAACTGAGCTAGGATCCTTAGAATACAGGCTCTTCTTCTCAAATCCCTTCTTGGATTTGCCTTTGAAATTCTTCTTGTATGCAGGCTTTTCTTCTTCTTCATCATTAACCTTATCTAGGCATCTAGCTAAAAAATATCCAATCTTTCCACAATTGAAACATTTGAAAGGTAATTTTCCTTGATATTTACCTATTTCTCTTTTCAGCCTATGAATGAAAAGTGCTTTGTTGTCATCTTCATCATCACTGGAACTATCACTTGATTCTTGAATCTTAGCTTTCTCCTTCTTTGATGTCTTGAAAGCTGCTTCTCTCTTTGAGGGTTTATCTTGTTCTGTCCGCATCTCATATGCCATGAGAATACCATGAAGCTCATCCATCTTTAGCTTGGCTAAATTCTTCATCTCTTTGATTGCCAAAACCTTTACATCATATCTCATTGGTAGAGATCTCAAAACCTTTTGCACCACCGTTGACTCTTCCAATGTTTCTCCAAGACCTTAAATCTGATTTACTATCTGATCAACTCACAAGAGATAACTTTCTATATCTTCTTCTTCCATCTTCAAACTTTCAAACTGCCTTCTAAAAGTCTATAACTTAGCTTGCTAAACCTTTCCATCACCTTTGTAAATATTCTCAAGTTTTACCCAAGTTTCATGAGCAAATTTACATTTCATAACTTTAACAAATTTAGATTCACATAAACCACATAAAATAGCATTTAGAGCTTTAACATTACATTCACTTGCCTTCTTTTCTATTGGAGTAATTGTAGATGTCTTTGGCTCATCATATTCCTCCACCACTTATTTCCATATGTTGAATCCAAGGGCCATCAAATAAACCTTCATTCTCATGCTCTAGAAAGCATAATTCATCCCATCAAACAAAGGTGCTTTATTTGTAGAAAATCCTTCTTGTGACCCAGCCATCATGCTTTCTTGATCTACCTTCAAGCTATAAAACTTTTCAAAAAGGAACCTGATCTGATACCAATTGTTAAGCATGAAATATACTGAGAGGGGGGGTGAATCAGTATATTATATATCTTATAAAACTTTCCCTTTATCAAATTCCACTTAATCAAACATTCAAGATATGTAATAAAACTCAAACAATAAACATCACACAAGAGAGAGACACCAAATATAACGTGGAAAACCAATGTGTAAAAAACCATAGAGAATCAATCTCAAATATATTCATGAGAAAAAACCCATAGGAGCACCATACCCCTTTGCCAAGTACAAACCTCAGCTACAATTCATGAGCACCAACCCATAAGAGCTTCAAACCCCTTTGTCGAGCACCAAAATAGCACCTATTCATGAGCACCAACCCACAGGAGCACCAACCCCTTTGTCGAGCACCAACCCACAAGAGCACCAACCCCTTTGTGTATACCACACACCTATCTCTTAATGTTGCTATCTCAACAAATGATAGATCAATACAACATCTCCTTCCTCTCTCTCTCACCCTTGCTCTTCTAAGCTAGATATAACAAATATAAATCATATTCATCTCTCACAATTGCTCTTCTAAGCTAGATATTACAATATCAAATCAACCTCTCTCATACATATTACACATGGCTTCTCAAGCCTTTATTTCTATCTTTCCAAATGACCCTTGGCCTTCCCCCTTTGTGACACTTTAATCCTCATGGAAAATGGTGCCAAACTTATATGACCATATTCAAGCATTTGAAAAGTCATGTGGTGACCCTTCATGACCAAAAACATCCTTCCCACTTTTGTCCTTATCTTTGGTGACTTTTTGTATTCCTTAAAGTGTCCCTTCATGAGAAATTCGCCCTTACTCTTTTTGTCTTCACTTGGTGACTCTTGGTATTCCCCAAGATGACTCTTCATGGGAAAATGCATCCCATCCTTCTTTTGTCTTTATTCCGTGGCTCTTTGACTTCTCCATGGGCCCTTCTTTTGTCTCATATGCAACCAAAAATATATTCATTAATATTAAATCATATTAGCCATGATATATTTATTACAAAAAACATTTAATGCAATGGGGCCTTTATCACCAATAATACTAAACCTTTGACATCAATGACAATATTTCCAACAAAAAGAACTAGGGATGATAAAAGAATTGTATTTCTAATTGATAATGACTTGATGGTATAGTTGTAAACTAATGATTGTATTGTATTAGGTTGCCTATTATGGTTTTAAATTTAAGTAATAGGATAGATGGTATCATATTCACCAATACCTTTATTATTGTTGTAAATGTTTTGAATAGTATCAGGCTAGTCGATGCCATTAGGATTATTAGGAAAATCAAATAGTTACTAGATGACCCAAAAATAATTTTATAATGGTGAGTTGATAATAGGAAAATATCCTTGAGGTTTTAGGTAATTCTCATCATCACTATAATAATAGGATACATTAACTAAATGAACATCTCATTTAAATGCATGCATTTTATCCATGGTTTTTTAATAACATCCAAGTTCTATGATTAAGTTTAGGTAACTATGTAATCATCATCATATGATGGAGAGATGTTACAAGAATGTGTGGTTTTTTGAATAATATCATTAGAAGGATATTTAATATATAAACCAATTTTACTAAAATTTTGAGGAGATAATGATAGATAATCCTGAGATAATAACTACCCAAAATCATTGCATATGAATTAATCTTCTATGTAAGAAGCTTCATTGGTATAACATGGCAAGGGATTTTTAGTATCATCATTGATAAATAAAATATTTTTATCTCATGGTAAAAAAAATCATAGGATCTATTCTACTATATAAGGAGGTAATTTGGTGGTATTAAAAATATTTTGTTACTCAATGGATTCATCATCATTAAAGTTAGCAAGATTAACTTGGAGATCAGGATGCAAATTGATAAACTTAGGAAGGGAAGGAATAGTGATATGATAAGTGGTTGGGTTGTGATATTTTATTTTAATATTAGGTAATTTTAAACCATGTAGGTTGAGATCTTCTTCATGCTTGTAACCTTTGCCATCATAATTGAACTTGATACATTGGTTGCTAGACGAGGTGATATCTCTTATGAAATGAGTCCAAGGACAACCTAAAAGGGTATTATATGAAAGTGTAAGATCTAAAACCATCAATTTTGTGCACATTTTTTGGGTTGAATAGTAAGAGGGAGCTAAATGTAATTGAGAGGATTTTGATTGGTTTTGTCAAATCTAGAGATGTAAGTAATGTTGGTTTAAGGGCATATTTGGAATATATGAGTTTTTATATTAACCAAAGTGAAGTAAAGTTTATCCATAAACCTTCATCCACCAAAAAAAAATATGACTAAATTATTTTTTATCATAAAATTAGTGAAGAGAGGTGGGTCATTAACTCTATAGAGGATTTTATCACTAATCATGTCTTCTTTTGGGAAAAATATGGAAATTTTATTATAGGAAGAATGTTGAGAAATGGTTTTGATAGCATGAACTTTTATAGGTGTAGGACCTTCAAAAATTTGGGGAGGTAATTCATCTTCTCTATATGGTGATTATATTATGTTTTTTAATTATTGTATGAGGAAATTTTGATGATATGGGTATGTTATAATAAATTTCATTAGAGGAATTTTAAAATGCATGGAAACAAGTTCATCTAGAAAATTCCATTATGGTTTAGGATTAGAGCCATAATGATATTTAAATTGGTTAGTAGGGTGACTTTTGAGGTATTATGGTAGAAGTATTTACTAGGTTGAGTCTCTAATGGTGGAGTACGTCCATTACTATATGATAGATCAAAGGATGATGTAGTTATATTAGTATCCTTCATAGGTTTCTCATCAAGAGAATGCTTATTAGATTTAGTGATTGGATATTTTTGGGTGGGCTTATGATGGTAGTTAAAAATTTATGCATTCAAAAATTTTGAGTTAGTTTAATAATGATCATATTCAACATCAATAGCATAAGCGAATTTGTTTGAATGTTGTGTATTGGGATCAACTGATTGAGATGGTTTTTAATGTTTTTGATTGGTGGATTTAGGATTATAGGATAATTGTTATATTATTTAAGGTATTTTTATGATTTTAATTATTAATTATATCATGATTAATGTTTTTACATAATATGGTGTTAACCACAAGTTTTTAGAGTGAATGACAAGTTTCATGAGAGTGACCAATGTTAACATGGAACCAATAAAACTTGTTAGGATCATACCATGATAGAGGGATATTAGTGTATATGTATGGTTTGGATGGAGATAACAACTTATTAATTTTATCCATACTAAAAGGATGGTAAGAGGTAAGATGTTTATCTAATTAAGCATTTGTTAGGATTAGTAATAATGGCATTACTTGTAATTTTGAAATATTTATTTTTGGTATTTTGAGATGGTTAAAATTGATCCATAATGAAGTCTTGTATTTTTTCTTGGTTTAAATAATATTCTAAGGTTTGAGGAGGGAATATCCCAATCTTGTATTGAAGATGAGCCTTAAAATTGGTAAAAAATATTTTGAAAATATTATCATCACTCATGTTATGATCATCTTTGTGAACTAATTATTTCCCTAGCTTTATGAAATTATGGGAAGATTAATTAGGAAGTTGTTTATTGTTAATGAATTTAATAAGGATATTTTTGATATTTTTTATAATTAAATTTCTTAACTAGAGCATTGAATAAATCCTCTATCTATGTAATGTAATGTCAATGAATTTGGTTATACCAGTCTAGCACATCTACAAGAAAGGTTTTGGCTAGAAGCTTAGTATTAGCATAGGTGTTAGTTTGAACCCATTCATTATAGAGGTTTACAAAGGATTTAAGATGTGAATCAGGGTCTTTAGTCCCATAATATGTGATAGTCAAGGAAATTTTTCCAATATACATGGACACAATGAAGGGAGATATAGGATCATTTTGAATATTTTGAGGCATTTTGTTATCCATTGGTGGTTGAGTAATAATGTTTATATTCACATCTCTAAGAGGATGAGGGATTAAATTATGATTTGTTTGATTCATGATGATTTTAGGAGGTTGATTAGTCATTTATAAAATGTGATTTTTTATTTAGAGCATTTGGATGATACTATAAGCTCAGGGACATTTGTTAGACCCTTTGTGCAAGGACTTATTATGATTCTAGAGGAGAATTAGGATTGGTATTTTGATGGAAGAGGATTGGAATTTGGTGGATAATTAGATGAGGAATTCCCAACATTAGTCTTGGGAGGAAGATTCCCAATGTTGGTGTTAGTTGCCCCAACTATTGTTGCATATGGAAACATTTGGTCAAGACCTACATTATTGTTTGAAGTATGCATGGTGTTGTCATCAAGTTTCTTAATAAACTAGGTTAGATCGTCTAGAGCATCAATTTGGTTTATTTCAACCATGTTAAACTCAATAGATCTAGAGTGATGTTGAGATAAATTTCACCATGATAAATGATCCTCAATGGTGGATAATGTGGGGAGAAAAGAGTAACCCATCTAAAATTTGAATATATTGAGGCTTGAAAGGAATTTTGTAAGAGGTGACATCATGGTGATAAATAATATGAGAATATAATGTGTAAGATAGAAATTGGTTACAAGAAATTGATGATATTAGGCAATCTGATATAGGATACAAACAAAAAACTATATTAAGTTGGATTTTACAGTTATGTGGTGAAATAAAAATATATAAGACAAGAAAATATAGTAGGGTTATTGAATCTAACTAGAAGAGTTTATTTTTAAATCTCATATGATTTAGTAAAAAATGTGGCATTAAAGGAAATTGGGTAAAATGATTGTATCAAGCTAATCGATATAGTAAGAAATAAACTAGATGAAATGGTTGTTGTAGTTTTTTTTAAAAAAAATAGAACTATATAGGGTTGGACAATGTATTTTGGCAACTCATAACAATATATTGGGATGGCCAATATAATTTTCACATAGTATATAATGGTATCAGGGTTTTTGATAGCATCTAAAAAAGAATCAAGCTAAAATTTGACTAATTATTTACAAAATAAAGACATGGAAATAAACTAAGAAGGGGGTGTTTAACTTGTAGGCTCTCAAATATATTGATCCCAGATGTAACTAGTGAGAATGTCCATGAAATAATTAACTATGAAGGATTCCATCATCCCTTAGCCACATTATCATGTTTGTAGGGTATGTTGAGAGTAACTTCCTAGAGATAACTACTTACCATTGCACTACAAAAACAAATAACTAAAAGACTACCAAAAATCTTTAAAAAAACATACACATCTCTGATATACCAAGAGATACATGGAAATTTAGTTCCATATATATATTTTTATAATGGACTTAATATTGGGGTAGTACCCATCACACTATGTCTCAAGTAAATCTAATAACTGCTTGGCCCAAAATAATAGATCCTATTAGTTTTTAAAACTATCAGAATAAATTTTCTATGAAGATAAAATAGAAATAAATATTTAAAATGATATATTTCAAAATTTAAATTTATAGAATGGAATTATTTAATTAGAATTTGGAATTAGCTTAGTGGTTAACTCTAATTAAAATAAAATGAATATAAACATAACAAAATTAAAGTGCCTTTCAACTACTAGAATGAAAGTAAAAGAACTAAAATGTGAAAAGATCAAATGAATTAAATAAGGATAACTATGAGAAATCGAATAAGACTTAGTTTTTTACTAATTGTATGCTAACTATGTGTGGCTAATTGTTTTTTGGAAATGATAAAATCAAACAATCATACATGTGCAACATGAACTATGAATATAACTTCTTAGGGTCAAGATCTACTAGAAAGGTACAAGATCGACTTCCACTATTGTCTTCTACTAGTCAATTTTTTTCCTTTGCTAAAAATTAGTAAAATTAGGATACAAATACCTATGCATACTTGAAACATGTGTGTGATGAAATTTGGCATTCATATGTGAGTCTATGACTTAAAAATGATTTCCTTAAAGTTGAAACACTAATAGGGATTGCAATACTAGAAAACCTGTAAAGATAAAGTGAGGAATGTAATGGGTTGATCTATATCAATCACCCCCATGTTGATTGATCATTACCTATGTATTTAATACTCTGAATATGGAAATAAATTCCACATAGTTTTTCCACTTAGGTGTTTAATGTAATTGTGTTCCTTTATCTACTATATGCATCTTTAGATGGTTTGAATAGTTGATTATTATTGTCTTGACTTGGATATAATATTCTCTTTACTTGGTAAAGGGTTGATTAAAATGATTAGAATCATATTTAAAAATAATAGGGAAGATTTTCTCAAGGTGTAATAATATAAGTGTGATTCAATAGTGAAATTTATGATAAATAGAATAAGTGACATAGATGTGCCTTTATCACAATCCAAAATTGGAAAACCTCAATCTACCTATCCTAAAAATATGGATCAACCTATAAATGATGGTCTAAATTTTAAAAACAGTCATTATTAGGGTAAAGGAAAATATCAAACCATGGGGGTCAAGACCCACTACCAGTATTGATTCATACTAGTTGATTATATCCTAAAGGGTAACATTTGAAATTTAAAATATAAGATGTTTTTGTAACTACTTATGGAGGATTTTAGTTATTAAAAACATTTTTGTAGGTGTAATATAACAACTTAGAAAGGGATAGGTATTTATAGTTACTTAGGATAGAATGAGGTGGAAAATATATCTTACTCAGGTCAATTAAAGTGAAAGTAGACCGAACCCGACATTATCAAGTATTCATGACCAAATTTGAATGACTACATTTTCCCTCACATAAGTATAGAAATGAAATTACTTGAATAAAAATAAATATATAATTGACTATGTGCAACACATTTTACCTTTGAGTGGATACTTAAATAGTTTAGAGAAATTCAACTTAGAAAACCCTACAAAATCTCATGAAGTAATCTTTTTATTCATTTAAAATTTGTAAAATCTTTAACTTTTAAAATCTAAAAAGAGATCAAGGTATAAATACACATGTATGTGTGAAACCAATGAAACATTAGACAATTGGTGCTTCCCATGAATCACTTGGAGAGTTGGTTCATTTATTAAACCAATGGAAAATTGAGGGTGATCAAACCTCAATTAAAATTACACACACACACAAGAGAGAGAGAGAGAGAGAGAGAGAGAGAGAGAGAGAGAGAGAGAGAGAGAGAGAGAGAGAGAGAGAGAGAGAGAGAGAGAGAGAGAGAGAGAGAGAGAGAGAGAGAGAGAGAGAGAGAGAACCAATTGAGGGATGCCTAAATACAAACTTACATTTTTGGTATTTTTAATCCCAAGACATAAATGGGTTAGAATCCATAATTAATTTTTAGGCTATAATATTGGAAGGTGATGAATCTCCAAGTTATGCATTATGCACTTTAACTTGACCAACCACTACATATGACTTATAGAGTTAATTTTAAATTTGGTTTTTAGTTCTTGAATGCATGAGCCAAAGAGAATAGAGAACATAAATCGCACTACCATGACCATGGATAAAAAATATTATTTAAAGTATGTCATGAAGTGTATCATGCCCCAATGTAATAAATGTAGATGTAATTTTATAAACTTATTTTAAACATGTGCATTAATATATTTCATGCACCTAAAATGTATGAATCTTTAACATGATCATGTAATATTATTGTGAATGCATATCATATGCCCCCATAATCTATACCAATAATTGAATTTTTAAACCATTTTAAAATATTTCAAATTGCCTTTTGTTTTTCTATACTAATGTTTTCTAGTGGAGTATTATCTTTGTATGAAAATCCAATTAAAATGCCCCCCTTTTGAGGTAATGGATATGTATCTTGAAATTCACTCATACAAAAATAAAAGTTAATTTTATCATGCATATAAAGATGTAATAATTAAATTTTGTATCATATTTTAATATATATGTCATCATAGTAATATATGTATCATTCAAATCATGTATGTAACATATGAGGAAAGGCCTAAAGTGTCAAGTCTAGATAAAATGTATCAATTAAGCTCATAATTGTAGTTGTAATAGAATAATCCTATGTAATATATAATGCATGATATGTATCATACCACTCATAAAATTTATCAAGCTAAACAAGAACACAAACACATCAAGCACAATGTCATACCATAAGGCCAAGGGTTGCATATAAGGTACATGTTCAAATATTACATAAGTAAATATTTTTCACACAAGGCCAAGGGGAAAACTCAAAGAAAATTAATAATGTTGTAAATAAGGGACATTAAAATGTCATGTTAAACAAAGGGACAAGGGCCATAAGCAATGGACATGCTCAAATGTCACACAATCCAAACAATGATGTCATAGATATATTCAATCAATTATTGCACACAAGGGCCAAGGGCCATGCATAATAGATAAGTAAAATTCAAATCTAATATGTACAATTAGTAACATCAATGGATCATATAATTATAAATGTAATATATACCATACATTTGTAATGTGATCATAACCTAGAAAATAACATATCCATGTACACAAATTTAAACTAGAGATGTTAGCAAGACATTTGTAAATAATATATAGTTCAATAGTATAGGAGTCATAGAATGGTAAAACTTATAAATAATATACACTTAAGATAATATTCCTCCATTTTATCATGGCTATTGGATATAGGCTACTCCAACATCTTTATCCATGCAATATACTATGTTCTACATAATATTCATGAATACTTATGAATTGCATGTGTGATAAAAATAGTATGTTATATACCAATCATGAAATAAATAGCATATGATAGTCATGAAAAATAGATGTATAGTCATGCTCAAGTCTTGATTTTGGATTTTTTAGAATAATTTGAATGTATTTATATCTTTTTTAATTTTTAAACTAGAATGATAGAGACTCAAAGATTAAACCATGGGTTTGAAAGTAGAATAACTGAAATATATATGAATAATCCACATGTAATCATCTAAAAATTACATGTGAGTGCTAAGAGTGCTACTTGAGACCACCCATCCCTAGCTTAGCCATAGACCTATCTTAGGGCCTATTTAGACACTTATCTATCCTTTGTGTGGGCCACAAGTATCCTTAAACATCCCTAAAATAGTCCCAAATCCTCACTTTGACATCCTATCCCTTAGTGCCTTAGATTTTTCCACTTTGACACCAATGTGATAATAGGGACAGTAGTACCCCATGGTGTTAATATCCTAGTTTTGGTTATATTTTCCTTTTCCCTCCTTTTTCTACCAATGGTTATATTTTCAAATCAAAGACCACCTAAGATCAGCCAAGACCTATTTTAAGACTCACACAAACACTAGATGAAAATGATGTGAAAATTACATGAATAAACTTAGAATAATTTTTGTACAATCAAGGTTATCGATCCCTCTTCTACCCTACTTCTGCATATAGCCATCTACAACATTCCTAAGCTCATATTACTACAATTTTTAGTCTCAAGCACACTCAAATCACTTGATCCAACATTCATATAAGATTATATTATGTTTTTAACATCACTTATATGGGATAATTACATTAGGCTTGATCCCTCTTCAGAGTATTGGTATGTAGGCAACTCTAATCATAGTAAGATGTTGTGGATCTCCACCCTACCCCACTAACAACACATTTTAATACTTGTGTAAATAATATACCCTATAAACATGGAGGTTTAGGGTTTACACATAAAATAAGTCAAAATATGTCATTTTTAAAGATATAAAACTTTCATGCATAGGAACAGGCTTGGCAAACCCAGACACGGGTGCACCCAAAAGCTTAGAACAATTCTACATAGAGGACACTACCACAAAAAAGGGACACTAAGGCCACATGGAAATACTATCTAATTAGTGTGATACTATATATTAAGGGTTTTCACACCTATATCTTATCCAGACATTCAGATTAGTGTTTGTCTTAGTTTAAAACCTCCATATCTCCCATTTCAGTCATTTTCCAGCTAAATACTCATTTACATTATTTGTTCCTATTTTTATAAAGGTTAAATTAAGTAATTTATATTAAAAATTATTGGATATATTTATTACATATTTATAACCTAATTTAATATACTCAAACCTTTATTAACTTAGGATTTACATTCACTAAGTCCTAAAAAGTTAAAACATTTGGTGAACCTAACTTACTTGGAATACTACCCAAACCCTAACCCTATATGCTACTAGGGTTTGTATCCTTATTTTTTTTAATTATAATTTGATGTGTTAATATTTTCATATTTCATACATTCTATTTTAGTAACCCTCTTTCACTTTGTTTATTATATTCCATCTAAAAATACTATATCTTCCCTTAAGAATAAGTTCTAGGCTTAGAGGTAATCCTCTTGAGCATATTCAAATTCCTTCTATTCAATCTTACACCATGGACAAAGGACTAGTTAAAAATATCATAATTAATCCTTCACTCCATAATTATGTGTAATTTAATGATAATTTATCCAAAGATGAATAATACAATCAAGATCAAAATGATACACAAAATGGGAATTAGGACACTCTCCCCCCACTTAATAATAAAGATCTTATAATCAATAAAGATAAGATTTTATAGAGTTTCATAGATATACTTAGAGAATATCTTAATGATCATGTAGATATTATACAAGCCATAATGGAAATAAATAACAAACCAAATAAGGGTCAATCTTCTACTCCCCTAGATAATAATATTTTTACACCTACTTTGGGGGAAACTTAGAATGTACAATAACCTATTTTAACTCAAAAACCTTTAGTAGTAGTTACACCACATATGGATAGTAAAAAATATTCTCTTAATTTAAAATACCTTATGCATGAGATTAATTCTATGTAGGCTAAGGTGTTACATATTAAGTAGTGTGATACTAGGCCATCACATGCCTTGGATTCTCATGTTCTTTTACACACCTTTGGCACAACACATAGTAGAAACCCCTTTTCCATCTAGATTTGTGGCACATAATCTTACTTTTTATGATGATAAGGGTGACCCAAAACATCATTTATGAGCCTTTCACATGGCATGTTTGGACTATGTGTCTAATTATTGGATTTTGACCAAGTTATTCCCATGCAGTTTAAATGATTTTGACTTATATTGGTTATATGATCTTTAAAATCAGTCCATCACCACATTTAATCCATTGGTAGATATGTTTTTCACATAATTTTAAATTAACATTAGTGATGATATCTCATAGGCTCAAGTAGTATAACTGAAGCAAAAATCTAATGAGCCTATTGCAAAATATGTCCTGTGATATAAAACTATATTAGAAAATATGATTGGAGCCATGGTAGATAGATAACTACAAGACATGTTGAAACAGAGTTTACTACCAACATTACATGAATCTATCTTGTTTAAGAAGTTTCCAACATTTATGGAGTTATGCCACATAGTGAAAGAATAGAATCTCAAGCTTATCTCTATGGGGAAATTAAAATATATAAGTGGATTAAAATAAAATATTAAGAGTTATAATAATCCTACATACAAATTAAGGGCCATCAAAAACAAGAGTGATCAAAATACCATAGTTGACATAATTTCATATCCACCTCCTCATCTAGTTTTATTGACTCCTTTATGGAGAGTTTTCACTAACCTTGTAGAATCACTAGTACATGATTTGTAGTAGCTCATAGAATTCATTATCATATCTCCCTCTCCCATAAAAGAGGTTGATATGACATGGAATATTCTAAAGAGCTACAATTCTAATGCATTATATGACTATCATAGGGCACCAAGCCATATTACAAATAAATGCATTACTTTGAGACATAAGATACAAGATTTGATAGAGGAAAACATCAATGATGTGGGCACACTCATTGAAGCACCTAAAGCTAAAAAAATGGAATCTAAGGAATTGAAAATATTTTTGGATCCATTTCCAAAGCATAAAACTAATGATGTAGGGAGAACTTTAGGTGTTCACTATACATATCAGTCACATCCACCACTAAAATATTATCACACTACTATAAAGGATGCACACCCCCTACATAATATCATTGGTGTATATCATACTATAGTACTATATAGACCTCTAATAACTTTCTTAGAGTATGATATCATTGATGATGATTCAAATTTATATGCACTCTTTATATGAGATTACATTAATAATCATCATATTTATAGTATTATGGTTGATAATGGATTAAGTATTAACATGTGCACTACCACAATTATATAATATTTTGTGTATTTAGAGAAAGATATTTATCCTAATAAAATAATTATTTATGGTTTTAGTGGCCATGGTTATATCTCCATTAGGAAGTTTTTACTCCCACTACAGGCTGGACCAGGACATGTGGCCACTAGATTCTTAGTAGTACCTAGTGTACGCACATTTGACATGTTATTGGGTAGGCCATGGATATAATAGCTATGATCCATTCCATATATTATGCATGGATGTATCAAATTTATACATGCTAATTAGGTGATCATAGTTGAGGGTCTTTCATATGAGTATCCTTTACCTATCCCATAAGAAGTAACACTATAGTTACCAATTATAGTTCCAAGCATAGTTCCCATCAGTAAACCATAAAGTTAAGTGGATACACCAGTGCATGAGAGGTCTAATACTATAATGTTACCATGTATGCATACTCTCCCATTAAGACCATTATTAAAGATACCCTTGCATTAGAGATATGTTGTGTATTCTATAGGGCCTCCCTCTACTCATTTTATAATGATATTAGTGTTATGAGTTCCTAGGGTTCTCATCACATAACACCCATGCTAACTACAACATATTATACCATATGGGTCCCAAAGACCCTTAAAATTCAAAAGACACCCCATTTCACTTAAAAAATTATTAACACCACTTCATAGGTAATGTTAGCTAGAGATCACTCAGTGTAGTAGGTTCTAGGATGTCATTTACCTTTTCACATCACACACATGATTATTTTTCATTTATTTTACATAGGTCACATTGATAGTGAGTCTCCCATGAGACTCATTGGCTAGTAAGTTCCTATATACTTATATAGTATCATTAATTCTTACTCATTGTATATAGTTTCCTTTTCATGTTTCTTGTGCATAGCTTATATCCAAAAAACACAAAAATAATATAATATATTAAAACATAAAAACATTCAAATATTTACTTAGAAAATACAAATTATAGATTACATGCATTGCCATGTTTAAACTTATTATATTCTATAGACACTACATATACTAGTTATCTTAGTATAGTCAGTTTTTATCATACATGCATACTTTACTTGTTCTTACCAAGTGCTTGTAGATTACTATAGGACTTAAGTCCACTACACATATCCAAATTTATTACTATCTACCCTATGGGATCATATACACATATACATGGGTTCTTCATTTGATACATTTACCCATTTAGGGGCATCATATACATAGTTTCAATAACTAGGTTACATCTTCCTAAACTTTACATCATAGATTAAACATTGTTATATCTTGATATTGATCATCTTACACCTACTCATATTCATTACTGACTACTACTACTTTAGACTTAACATTATGTACATATTGGCTTTTATACAATGTGTACCATGTGTTCATACATACTTTCATTTATCACTTTCTTAGTTTAGACTTGATTATGTCTATATGCTTCTTTTATTTTAAGATAGTTGAATATGCCATTGATCTATGGCTCTACACCACTTCTTTTCTTATATGTATGCTGTAGACATGTGCCCATGTCGTTATGTGTGCCTAACTGATTATGTATGTAAACATTTGAACATGTCCTTCCATGTGGCTATTTTAACCTTTGAGGGTTTTAGCTATGTAAATAAAATGTTAGATTAAAGGGATGAGTTATCTAAATTAGTGAGATAATATTTAATAAATAACCACTGATTTATTACATAACTTGACTTGATTTAACTTTATAAAATAGTAATAAATATGTACAAATAGAGACTTATCTAGAAGACACCTATTATAGAATATTTAAGTGTTAAAAAATAGGTTACAAATAGGTTTGTGTTATAAATAGGATCCTTGAATTATATCCTCTCCTAGATAGTAGTGTCAAACTTGGACAATAGTGTCATGTGGTTCTAGTGTCATGAAAATAGTGTTAGTGTTCTCTATGCAGGACTGTTCCTAAATTTTGGGATCACCTATGCATATGTTTATGGGTTCTATTCTTACATGCACAAAATATGAAACTCTATATAATGACTATAATAGTTGATTTAATATGTAAACCCTAATCTTCTTTTCAGGTATGGCATGATCTAAAAATGTGTGTTTATTATTAGGATAAGCTAGACATCCTCAGTGCCTTATTGTGAAGATAATTACCTACATAAAAACACTTCGAGGAGGGATCAAACATGATGTAGTTCTCCCACCTAAGTGCTAGTGCAATTGTAAGTGAATACTAGAATTATAGTGGTCTTCAATGCATTGAGTGTGTTTGAAAATGGAAATATTTTAAATTGGGGCTTGGGGAAGCTGTAGATGTTAGTATGCATAAATAGAGTATAATATGGATTAATAACCTTGATTTTGATGCATTTGTTTCTTATTTGAATAGGATTTTTTCATCTCTTTCTCATATTTTTCATATAGGTCTAAGAGTCTTATAGTTATAGTGTTTCATAGCTTGTGCAGATAATAAAATGTGCTTAGGTTAACCTTATGAGGGTTACACATTTGAAAATATATCTATCAAGAGAGTTAGGGAAAGGGACACTAGCACCACGTTGGGTAAATTATCACCATGTAGATCTCATGTCCTTATTATGGCACTAGTGTCCAACTAGCATGTTGTTGTGCTTGAAGGGCCAAGGTCTAGGAATGAAGTCCTAGGACTATGTTTTAGTTGACTAGGGACATTTGTGGTTTGCACAAAGTCTAGAAAAGTGTGATAAAAGATATAGGATAGGTTTAGGGATAAACTAGGAATAGATTGTCTCAAGAAACTATCTTAGCATCCAAATACTTCTTTTAGGTGATTACATTCCCCCCTTATACTATAAATGTAGCAAAAAAAAATGACTAGTATAATGGAAAAAGAAGCATACCTAGACTTATCTAAGAAGTGAAGCACATATATCTGAGTCTAAGAATGTGAAGTTACATCTGTGTATGTGAAGCATGATCCAAATCATGACCTACAATGAAACATGTATAATTTAGTCCTTACATAAGAGATATCTAAATCAAAACACTATCTAAATAAAGTAATTGAGTAAAGCTATGTAAATAAATAAGAAAGAGGAAAGAAACAAATAAACCTCATTAGGTATGTGAACTAATGCATGAACTTGGTAAAAACCTATGTGTGTACATATGCATAATGATAAAATCATTAGATATCTTAGACTAAGATAATAGCTTGCTAAATCCTCATGTATGGTTGGCTCAATAAGTAAATCTACTTTTGACTCCATCATTTCCCACCCCTGTTGGTAGATCATGACCTATGAATGTCTTGGATTAGACTATAAGTGTGTTTAAACCTCTCATGTGGGTGGCTAAAGAACTCAAGTAGGATATGAATCCATCATTTCCCACCTATGTGTAATAGATGCATCTAAAACTAAACTATGAAAAGATATATAAATATCTAACTATGTATGTTAGGTCCACAGCCATTCAAGTACATTAAACATCTCTAGGCCACTTATGAATGCCCAAAACTGTAGATGGAGTAAGACATGAAACGAGTGATGAACTAGAATATGATGTCGAGTGTATATAGTGTAAAGAATGACATGGAGTTTTTCATTCCATTTAATCAACCTATGTGTAATTGAGCATATGAAAACAATGTATCAAGCAAATGCCCCCAATTTTATATCTAAATATATTGATTCTAGATTGAGTTATAATGATCATATCTATGTATCTAAACTAAATATGGGGGTGATAATTCCATGCATGATTACCCTAATATAAGCAAATGATATGAATATGATTTGAAGTAGTGTGAATCTGAACATAATTATAAAACTTGTAGCTATATCTCTACAAACATGTAATGTACTTGGTCTACTATTCTAGCTAATCGAAATTTATTTAAAACTAGGGCTACTAGATAGTAGCACCATGTCTTGGAAAGTACTACCATGTGGCACTAATGTCCTAATCTAGGTGATAATATTTATCTAGTCTAAAATTTGAGTGACTGAACTACTTTTTGAGTCCTTATCATTTCATGTGTCTTACTCATGTTATATTTCTTAAAACTAAGCATATGTGTTGAAAATGATCTATGAATGCAATGTAGAAGTTTGATCTCTATGAAAAATCCATATGAAATCCCCCTCTTTTGAGTGGAGTTATTGACCTATACAAGAACTATCCTCAAAATAAATAGCTCTACAAAATGTGTTAGCTAGAGAATATATGATAACTACATGATAATCCAATACAATGTGAAAACATAACATCAAAATGTAAGAGAATATGAGCATAATTATGTAATGCAAGATGTATGTTGTATCTAACATTGCACAAGGCTATCAATATAGATGTAACCAATGTGTATAGCAAAAAATATAAGTATCTACCTAAGGGGATGGATCATGATGTCCATCACAACACCCAAGTAGAAAGGTAGATGATGAGGTCCCTCATGAAATTGAGAATTGGTGTGTGTAACAAGCATAGACAGGTGGCATGGACATGATTCATAAAATAAAGCATACATATAAAACATATGAGTTACAAAAAATAGTCTAAGGGGCCACAATATAAGGGACATGGGCACATGTCACTAAATATGAGAATAGAAGACATATAAGGACATGTTAAAATATCCACATATGCAAGAAATAATACAATTGGATTAGATCCACATAAAAAGGACATGTTCAAATATTCACATACACAATTATGAAATAACACACAAGGGACATGGGCACATATCCAAGTCTAATTAATAAAAATGTGACGTAAAGCCAAATAACAATGGAATATTCAAATTTTCTCAAATAGAAGAAGCAAAGAGAATGCAATCAAGTATAAACTAGGAAATCTAGAAATGAAAGCATCCATGCATGTGGTACAAATCTTTGTAAATGTTAGGATGCACATATGTTGAGTCTAAGCTAGTAATAGTTGGAAAATAATCTAAGTATTGGTAGCAATGATCAATATCAAGATATAACAATCCTAAAATTGGAATGTAAGGATAGAACTTGGTAATAAAAAATATATAAGAGATGCCCCCAAAGGGTGGATGTATCAAATTAATAAACCTAAATCAATGTATATGCCCCTAGTGGGTAGATGGTAACAAGTCTAGATCATTGTGGTGGACTTAAGTCCTGTAGTCAATCTGTAAGCACTTGCTAAGAACAAGAGAATCATGTATGTATGATAAAATTGAATATACTAAGATAGCTAACATATGTAGTGTCTAGAAAAGAGAAGAAATGTAAACATATAAATGCATGCAATCTATAGATTTTATGTTTTTAGAGTAATATTTGAATGTTTTTTATGTTTTGGCATGTTATATTATTTTTTTATTTTCTCGATATAAGATATGTACAAGCAAATGAAAATAAAGTATGTACAAGTAGCAAGAGAAAAGAAAGTATGTATAATAAAATAATGGAAATGTAAATAAAATAGTATACAAGCAAAGTGTAATGTCTCTATAGACCCAAGAGCACATCCTTGGGATGTGGATAATCAAATGGTAGATTTGATGGAATATCATCTAGTGTTAGATAATAAATCTATCCAAACTCAAATAATTCATCATCATCACAATCATCATACCAATATATATGTATTAGTGGAGCCTTATCTTTGGCATGAGTCTGGAGTTTGTGCATATGAATGGAATGTTGCTCAATTGTGTAATATGCCTCTCACATGGTCCCAAGGTAAAACACACTATACTTTGGAGTATCTATGTGAAACATATAGTTATCATCTATATCATCATGTAAGGTTTAAACCATGTGTCCATCATGAGTGAATGTCAAACATTTATCTAACTGATCAACTATGGCATTTGTATGCAATCAAAAAAGCATCATGTTCATAAATCAATCCTAGATTGGATAGGATAGAGCACACTTACACTTATGATTGGGGGCATACAATTATTAATAAGGAACATTACCAATGTGAGGATATTCTAGACCTTATTAGGGGATCACTTTTCATAACACACCATATGAGGTAGGGTTCCAAATCCTATAATATAACACAATCACATAACAACACTAAAAGAGTCCTATGATTTAATGTTTCACTAATCTAATAACAAAAAAATTAAATCTAATCTAGTGTGTACAAAATCTTGTGGCACAAAATGAGGGGTTAGAAAATCAAAGTAATAAAAACATGTATAGGGAACCTCAAATAAATTAAGTATGAGTAACACCCTAATACATTGAATATGAAGAGTAATATTATTCGAGCCAACACTTATGCTAATTCTATCTACTAAAAGAGAGGAGAATAAAGTTATAATATACTTACTTGAATGTAAACCCATCGAGAATCAATATCTCCCTTGGCCAATAGGGATTCATAAGATATTTTTGTGGTTCATAAGGATCACTTTGTTAGGCCAAAACATCCAAGACCTATTCAAAAGACTAGATTCTCCAAAATAAAAAATCTAAGCTAAGCTTCCTCAATTAGAATGGTGGAAGATAAAATTGTGAAGAATAACGAGTGAATAATAACTATTGATAGCATATATAAATAATGACATAAATGACCTTATATTTCTAGGTAGAACTTACCCTAAAATCATTTAGATATGTCTGATATGCTAGGTCAGCTTGATCAACCTAGCACATTTTTGGGCTAACTCAATAGGTATGTGCTAGGTCAGCTAAAAGGATAACAAACCAAAAGAGATAAAAGGGTGCCTAAACTATACTAGATCGACCAAGTCAACCTAGAATGTTGAACAGGTCAAAAGGGTGCCAAGCAAGGAAATGAAGGATAGAAAGAGGAAAAATACTAAAAGACTGTGCAAAGGAGAATAAATAATTTAGGGAAAGGTTTTAAGAACTATTTAGAATGGTAATAATGTGTAAAAAAGGGACAAAAATCCTATGAAGCACCAAAGGTATTCCCACCTCTTTCTTGGTACACCCCTTATGGCATGCACTTATAGAGATTGAGTCCTGACGGGTTCTTACGAGATGTAAAGCATAAAAAATTGGTAAAAGTTAAAAATATTATGTGTATACATATGACCCACTCAAAGATCATCATGTGTCACTAAGGTTTAATAGGGGATGGTGCTTTGAGAAATAACATAAGGACACACACAACATTGATGCTAAATAAAAGTTATAGTATTTCAAAAGCATAAAATAACTAAAAGTAAATGATTGAAATGGAAACTAATCTAAAAAGAAATAAATGCAATGCATACCTTGAATTACTTTTATTATGGGATGGTTGTCTATTTTTTTTTTAGTTTTGATTGTGTAGGGCATAAAGACTACTTTTGAAAAACCCAAGAATACAAAACTAAAGAGCAAAAACAAACAAACACAAGAAAAGCCAAGATAGCTGGTGCTATGAGGATGGGACGTACTTGGGAAATTTGGAAAGATGGGGTAATATGTGTTATGTTAGATAAAATGACCAAGTAAAAAAAAAGAGTAAATCAGGTAACCAAAAATCTAAGGCTACTAAAGGCTAAAAAAATCAAACAAGTTATCCTTAAGTAAGAAAGGCAAACTCACCAAGTTAAACCAAGGATACATGTCAAACAAGATGGTAAAACAAAAAAGAAATAAATGGTAAAAAGAATAACTACAAAGACAAAATGGTAAAACAACATTGATTATTGAGTAGTAATAATCCACATCTCAATCAAAAATAGAAAAAGGATTCATAAAAAGGGAAAAAAATATTGTCAAGTGAGAAGTAACAAACCAACCACACTCAACAATGAAAAAAGGGTATGAACTCAAGTTTTTGTAACAATAGGACATAAAAATCATGATAAATGGTAAAAGTAAAGTAAATTAAGTTTATTAAATGTAAAATTAAGGTGTAAATAAATAATAAATTCATAATTGCTCAAACATGTTATTTTGTTCTAAGGATAGATAAAACTAAAACAAAGTAATGCTAGCATGTTTTCTAAGATGTGAAGAAGAAGGAATTAAAGAAGAATGGAAAATAGATTTAGAATCATAATTTGTCTATCAAGGGGGTAAAATAAAATGGGTGGAGGGGAGAATGAAGTAAAAATCAAGGTAGAGACAACTATTTATCAAAGTCAAGACACTTAAATTAGACTTGTCAAAATAAGAGGACTTTTGACCTTTAGGACTATGAAGAAATTCTCTTAGACACACAAGTCTCATGTAAATAAATGAATTATATATATCATCTCATGAATGTTGAATTCATGAACACCTACCTCCCCATGATGTGTTCCCCATTATTTAGGACCCCTTATAGATTTGTTGGTATACTGCAAAGATTGGGTACTTGCATGAGAAAGTAGGTATCATCATAGAGGTTTTTTTTAAATCCCCTATTCCAATCTACTAGCCCACCACACTCCAAAAGACTTTGACTCTATGTGAAGCTAATTATGGAGTTTGAGCTTTGATTAGAGCTAAGATATGTGCTTGTAATCATGTATTTTGGTGTGATTTTACTTTTAAGATTTGTATGTTGCCTTTTATATAGCATTGCCTTTTATTTTCAAATGATTTAGATTTTAACTTTCTTGATGGCTTTTTCTATAATCCTCCTCCATACATATTTGGAAAACCAAACATGGGTGATAAAAATGACTTTCATTTGAAAATTTGGGACAAGGTTGCTAAGAGAGATAACTTCAAAGAGCATGGGGTCTAAAAGTCTCATAACTCTAGGTGAAATAAAAGTGTTATCTTTACTTCAACCTTGTTTTATCCAATGAGGAGATGAAAGAAAGGGAAAATCAAGAGGAATGACACATGGAACAATTTTAATTGCTTCAAATTGAAAAAAATGTGACAAAGGGAAAAAAGGGATATAATGACTATAAAGTGTGATTCCTTATCATAAGAATGAGGGAAATGGAGGAAAACATGCTAACATATATTATTGTGCGAATTTCATCTAGAAAAATAAGAAAGAGATAAAATTTGAGAATAAGGATCAAGAACATGAAAAGGTGGTAATTTTATGAGGATGGTCAAGTCATGTTCATGGTCTTACAAAGCAACTCATAAAAGAGAGACCCATGAGGGTTCTGATAAGAAAGAGAGAATCAAAGTGAGGGAGATTTCTTACAAAGTAACTCACCAAAAAAAAACTCTTACAAAGAAACTCATGAAATAAAAACCCAAAGGGTGAGAAAAATAGGAGAAAATGCAATAATATAAATAAGACTATGGTACATCAAGAAATCAAAATACCAAAAGGGAAGACTAAAGGTTTGCCAAAGAAAGGAAATTGTTGTAGAAGGAGAGACCCAAGCTTAAGTAACCTAAAAAAATTGTTAGAAAGATATAGATATAAAAAATGACAAGAAGGATTTGTTTAGGCAAAGCATTTTTTAAGGAATTGAGCATTGGTGGGATCTTTGAAAATATGGCCTTCATTAGTTTAGATAAGATAAATTCTTGGACCAAGAATGTCTTTAAATATATATGGGCCCCACCATTTTTGGGCATATTTACCTTATTTATCATGGGTGTGATCTAGTTTAAGGAAAAGATCACCAACATTAAATGTGTGGATTTTAACACATTTTTATGTTGTCGGGTGTTGCAAGACTTATATTGGTGGTTATGTTGTAATGTAGAAAGATGATATTCATCAAGAAGATCAAAGGCATGGAGGTGAGCTGCACATAACTCTTCATCAAGAATAATGCCATAAAGAGATATATAAAGATAATTAATCTCAACTTCTAATGGAATAACCGACTCAAAACCATAAACTAGAGAAAATGGAGTTGCCCCAGTGGTAGTGCGTATGTTAGTCTAATAGACCCAAAGTATGGGGTAAAGATGAATATGACAATAGATGTAGGTTTCATGAATTATCTTTTGAATAATTTTGTTAAGAATTTTATTGGTGGCCTCAGCTTGACCATTACATTATGAATGATAAGGTGTGGAAAACTTATGATTGATTTTAAATTTGGTACAAATTTGTTTAACATGTTTATTTTTTAAGTTGCCACCATTGTCAAAAATGATGGTATGGGGAGTGCCAAAGCATAAAATAATTTGGTTAAGATTGAACTTGGATATGGTAGGACTAGTGACATTAATGAGGGGCATGGCTTTGACCCATTTGCTAAAGTAAATGCCCATCTTGGGAGTGAGGAAGTTTACTAATGAGATTAAATCCCCATGTGAAAAATGGCCAAAGAGATTCAATAGTTTGAAGCTTGGCAAGAGGTGAATGGATGATATCATTATGAAGCTAACAAGGAGTAAAATTTTTAGTATATTTGATTACATCCTTTTAAAGAGTACGCTAAAAGTAACCCATACATAGGCATTTACATGTTTTAGTATGTCTACTATAGTAACCACTACAAATTCCCCCATGTGCTTTCTCAAGTAGAGGAGGAACCTCATATTGCATAACATAATGGAGAAAGGTACCTTTATCATTGTGATAATAATGGATGTTATATTGAAATACATACTTGAAAGCTTACTTATGAATTTGTGTCTTTTCATGAGAATCTAGATCAAGAGGATAAGTTTGGTGCTCTAAGAATTGAATGATGTCCTTATACCAAGGGCTTTGTCTAATGGTCATAGCCTCAATGTGATAGATAACTAAATTAGGTGTTTGGGTAGATGAGGGAGATTTTCAAATTTTTATAATAAAAGAAGGATCAGAGAGAAGTTGATGAGGATGAAAGAAAAAAGCTAAAGAGGCAAGAGAATTAGCAATGAAATTTTGGTCTTGAGGAATAGGCTCGATAGTGAAAGAGATAAAGTCCTTAGCAAGAGTGGTTGAAATTTGATGATAGGTAATGAGGTTCTCACTTTTACATTGATAACAAACATTAACTTGATGACAAATGAGTTAAGAAACTCACAAAGCATGAAGATAATAGATGTCAAGATCAAGAGCAGCTCTCATGCCTAAAATAAGAGATTCATATTTATCCATATTGTTGGTGACATCAAAAGTGAGATGAAAGGATAACAAAATAATCTTAATAAGAGGACTTTTGAGAATGCAACCTGCTCCTTGAATGCATTTAGCACCACAAAGTGGAGGGTCCAAGTATCCTCATGCAAGTCAACATTAATTTTAGGGATCTCCTCAATAAATACCTTTGGTTTAGTATAGGAGGGAGGAGAAGATTATTTAATATTATTAGTAAAGCTATGAAAATAGTCTTTAAGTGATATAGCTTGATTAAGACCTTAAATGTAAAGGATATTATCATTGGGAAGATCATCTTGAAGTGAAGAAGTGGCTAGAATGGGAGTTGTAGCAAGTTAGTCAGTTATGACTTGCCCTTTAATAGATTTTTATGTGATGATGTGAAGATAAAATTCCATAAGACCATCCATTTGCCAATTATATCTCCAAGAATAAAGGCTTTGGAGAAGAAATAATGAAGGGGCTCAAAATGAATGATGACATAAATAGTTTGGTATAACATATAATGATGAAGATTTTTAGTCATAAAATAGATAGTGAGGCAATTATACTCAACCTTTTATAATGTGTATTATAATTAATGAGACATTGGCTAATGTAGTAAATATCATTCTCTCTTCTTGTATAATCTTATTGGCTAAGCATTGCCCCAATTGATATAGGTGTGCAAGAAGTATAGAGAATTAATGGTTTACAATTATAAGGTGGATGAAGTAATGACTCTTTCATATTATCAAAGTATTTTTGACATGGATTCATCCATTCTAAAGTGGTACCTTTCTTGAAAAGGGAATTGATAGAGTGAATGTGATCATCCATTTGGGGACAACTCATCTAATTACCTCAAGTTTTCCTAAATAAGTTTGAATATCAAGAATAGATCGAGGAATGGACATGTTAACAATAGCACTAATTTTGACTAGGTCAACATTGATGCCATAGAGAGAGACTAAGAATCCTAATAATTTACTAAATGTGACTCAAAAAACACATTTAAAATGATTAAGTCTAACTTTGTATTTAAGGAGATGGTTAAAGATGATAGAAAGATCATAAATATGGTTCTTAAGATGTTTGGATTTAGTAATAAGATCATCCACATAAGTTTCAATAATTTTATGGATGAGATAGTGAAAGATGTGAGTCATAGCACATTGATAGGTAGCTCTAGCATTTTAAAGGTTGAAGGGAATTTTGACGTAATAATAGGTGCCCCATTCTATGGTAAAATTAGTCTTATGTTGGTCCTCAAGAGTGATATGAATTTGATTGTATCATAAGAAGCCATCCATAAGAGACAACATTTCATAACCAGTCATGGAATCGATGATGGCATCTATTGAAGGTAAGGGGAAGTTGTCCTTAAGACAAGCAATATTAAGGTTGTAGAAATTAATACAAATGTGGATTACCATAGTGACCTTATTTTGAATGGGAACAATGTTAGAAACCCATTTAGAATAATCCACTAGTTTAATGAATTTAACATCTAGTAGTTTAATGATTTCCTTATGACATAGATTAGTGATTTTAAGTTGGAATTTTCATTGCTTTTGATGCACTTGCTTAGCATCAGGACAAGTGATGATGTTATGAACCACAATACTAGGGTCAATTTTAGGCATGTCTTGGTAGGACTAAGCGAATGCCTCTTCATATTTATCAAAGACTAAGCTAAATTTATCATGCTTAGATGGTGAGAGTTCTTGAGAAACCATGATTGGTTGAGGAGAAGATGGGGTACCATATTTGATACGAGTTATTTCTTCAATAAGTATGGCATTACCATATTGAAAATGGTAAGGTGCATTAGGAAAGGCTGATATTGGATATGTTTTAGGATCAATGCTAGCAAGAAAGTTATTAAAGTAAGGACTTATATTCTTAAAATTTCTAATTTTATGATGTTGTTGAGGAAGTTGAGGTTCCTGAGCATGAATTAACTCAAGAATAGTTTCATAACTAGGCAAGGTAAGAAGAGGACCATAATAATCAAAATTTACTTCAAGGTTTAGAATTTTATTTCCATGGCTGTCATACTCAAAATGAATCTGATGGACATCGGTTGCCTTGACATCTAGTATAATTTTAGAAGTAGATGAAGAGGATGGATCTAAAGAGATGGGAGTGTTGATAGATTCAATAATGGAAGAAGAATTTGAAGAAATGATAGGATCTAAAGGAGATATAGAATATGTATGATCATTAGTAGGTTTGGAAGGTGTAAATTGTTCTTCTACCCAAGGAGTATTGATAAGTGAAGAATTAGAGGGAGGTACATGACCCTTAGGATATAAGTCATGATGTGTAGATTATGGTATGTACATCTTGGTTGAAGGCATGAATTTGGGATAAGATCTCTTGATAGTTTGAGACATCCAAGTCTCTATAGTGAGCTTGGGCCATGACATAGTTTTCATCATATGTTATATAAATTGTACATGCTTGAGAATTGAAGGGGTTTCAAAAGGTGAAATCCCAATGTTACTAAATATATGAGGGGACATGGTGAGAGGATCTTAGAATAATTTAGCCACTCAAAAATAAGTTTAAGTGAAGGCATCTTTAGGTAAAGATGGTTTCTAAGCATTGCATGGAGGGGGAAATTTTATAATATCATCCATAATAGTAATAGTATGATCTCTAGGTAAGAGAGAAGGAGGAAACCAATCTAAAATATACGAAGGTAGATTCTTAGTATTGCAAGTGTGTTACAACTCATTGGAATCATCATCATCAAAATCCATAAGAGTAACTTGTAGATCAGGACTCATGTTGATGAACTCAGGTAAATGAGAACTATTGATTTTAAAAACTATAGGAATTTGATATTGAGGCTTAGGATTGGAAAGTTGGATGCTCCATGGGTTGGGATTATCTTCATGTTTGTAATGTTTTTTTTTAATGTAATAATTTAATACACTAACTACTAGAAGAGGTGATGGCCCTCATCTGATGAGTCCATGGATGACCAAGAAGAATGTTATAGGATAAAGGAAGATCAAGGACCATAAGCTTGGTTCTTATAGTTTTAGGTCCAATGGTCAATAGAACCATGTGACTTTTGATTAGTCTTTTCAAAGCCATGAAAAGTAATATGGGTTTGTTTAATATGATCTTTACTATAACCAAGTTATTGAATGAGCCCTAAGGATGTGACATTAATACCAGAACCTTCATCAACTAGAAATTTTTGGATAATGGTGGTATTAATGCCTACTTTGACAAAGAGAGGTAGATCATCAACACAAAAAAGAATTACATCATTGATCATGTCTTCTTCAAGAAATTAAATGGAAGGTTTGGAATAAGGGCACATAGTCTCAATGGTATTGGCATTAGTTGGTTCAGAATCGATAGAAGGTGGTTCTTCATCTATAGAAGATGGATATTCAATTTCTTGAAGTTGTTATACAAGAAATTTATGATGATAGGGTGAATTTTGAACCAACTACGTAAGAGGAATCTTACAAGGCATAGAGTTTAGTTCTTCAAAAAAGTTCTAATGTGATTTAGAAGAACCAAAACAAGGGTTACAAGATAAATTATATTTAGGAGGTATACATGTGGTGGGAGGATCAGAACGGGGAATTTGTTCCTTAGTTGCTTTTGAATCATCATGAGTGGTAGTTGTATCTTTAAGCAGTTGTTCTTCTAAATATGGTTTCTTAGGCTTGGTAGTAAGATCCTTGTGAGATGGTTTACGATGATAATTGACCTTAGCAATGTTGACATATTGAGAGTTGTTATAATATAGGTCATAATCAGCATTGATGGCACAAACATCCTTGACATTTAATTGATTATTGTTTGAAGAAGATTTTTTATTATTAAAAGTAAAAGTTTTAAAGGTTTGTCATTTTTGAGATGTGGTAATATACTCTTGATGACAAAGTTTGATTATAGCCTCATGGTTGAATGAGTCACCAAGAATATAAGAAATGGCACACTTAGTGAGCCCTCTACAATATTCATGAGATCATACCAACATAATAGATTTGGATCATACCAATTAGGAGGAGCATTGGGATAAATGAAAGTTTAGAGTGGTAAAATTTATTTCATTTGTTGAATTGAAAGAGGTGTGTGATATTATAAAGGAACACCAGATTTGGAAACTCTAGGTTTTATTTAGGGAGTATTAATAGTGATAGAATTATATGTTTTAAAATATCCTTTAAGAATTTTATGATTGGGTTCAAATTACTTCATAAGAAAGTCTTTACACTTATCTTGGTCAAGAGCTTCATTAAGAGTTTGAGGAGCAAAGTTTCAAACCTTGTATTGAAGTGTGGGAGTCAAAGTGGTGATAAAGAGTTTGAATAAATTATGGTCATTTATATTATGATCAGCTTTATGAGCCAAAGATTTATGTTAGGAACCCGTGCCTTACCCTTCTCTTTGTAGTATTAGTGTAATAATTGTTATGGATGCACATGCTTTGTAAGTCGTCCCTTAGAGCATATTTGAATTATCCCACATAAAAGGGAAGTAGTAGTTGTTAGAATAGAGTTAGTATATAAGTAAGTGTTGAGGCCCAATGAAGGTATCCATGAATTTATTGTATTGAGCTTGCTCAAAGGAGGTTGCCCCCTCGAAGTGGCCTACGATCAAATAAGCTTTTTGTGTTTCTATTATTCGTAAGAGTTATTTTATTTTCAAATATTTTGATTAAATATATTGTAGGAGGTAATCTACTATAGGAGGTTCTTAACATCTAGTATCAGAGTGTTTTCTTGGCTTTGTGGGTAGATTTGGAGCAATTTTTTTTTGAAGCAGGGCTTTTTAGAAGCTGCGCCATTTCTGGCAAGAATTTTTTTTATTACAGGTTTCATCATTTTGGATTGGGTAAATACCCATCCACTTAATTATGGGTAGTGTTTGGGCATAAGCCCTAAAACTCATTATGAGGAGTACCACAAGAACCCTGAAGTAGCTAGCCCATTGAGAAGACCTGCTAGCGAAAAGCGCAATGGCCCCATCTCGATTGACTAGTTCCCACCCGTGAGGTAAACCAAAAGTATCATTAAGGGGCAAACCCATGGCCAAAATTTTTTGGAGAGCAATACTCAATTAGATAGCTTTGGTGGCTAGAGAGAATTTTAAAAAATCCTTCAGGTAGCCAAACAAACTTGGGGTCCATATCCAAGTTATCAGGTTTAAAGAGTAAACAACAATGTATCCATAGTTTAGGATATTTCCAACCACACAATTGTAGACAATCCATTTCTAAAGTAGCAGTAAAAAAATAGCTACAAAAAAAATAGTAGCAAACAAAAAAAATTTGGGGTACTGCCCTGAACCCTACCCTGCATCACAATAGGGAAGCATAGGATCCCTAACTATTAACAACTAGTTATGGTCACCACTCATGTAGGTACAAAAATCATGGAGGAAGAAATCACCACTTTGAAATCTTAGGTTATAGAGTTAACTAATATGATGCATGGCTTGAATCAATAGAATAACATCTTGCTCAACAGAGTGCAGAAGGAGGAGTCTTCTTCAGAGCATCACTCCTTTGCTTCCAACTTCTCACGTGGACCTAAGCTAGACTTTCCATGGTTCAATGGTATAGATCTTATAGGATGGATATATTGAGATGAACAATTCTTCAACCTCCACAATAATTATTCGACAAACAAAGTCCCAATTGCTTCCTTTCATCTGGAATAAGAAGCACTTTAGTGGTACCGTTGGTATCTCAAGTCAAATGATGAACCCAATTGGTCAAATTTTGCATCCTTTATTCTAGGTAGGTTTGGTCCCTCGACATTCAAGGATTTCATTACAGCTCTCACCAAACTTTTCAAATAGGTACTATTCATGAATATCAGATTGAATTTGAAAAACTCACTAATCACACTGAAGGGTTGTCAGATGACTTCTTCAAAAGCTACTTTGTTAGTGGCCTCAAAGAGCTAATTTAATCAGAGGTAAAAATGTTTTGACCTAAAAATATGATAGATGCTTTGGGTCTGGCTAAGTTATTAGAAGATAAACTCTCCACATAGTGTCAACCTCCCACCTTTTCACCAACAAAGAACACAGTAAATCAGTGGACAATCATAACCACACCAATCAAGCACCTGACTGAGGCAGAGATGTGGGCTCACAAAGAAAATGGATTATGTTACAACTATGATGACAAATGGGTTAGGGGTCATAGTTGCATCCAATAAAAACTTTACTTGCTAGATGTGGAGTCACCACTAGAGCAGGATAGTGAGCTTGATATCTAAAATTTTAAGATGCTCAAGATGAACTTGGCACTGAAGAGGACCCAGTAGTTCAAGAGATTCAACCTGAGATCTCAGTGCATGCACTAGTAGGTGTCACCACTCCCCAAACCATGAAGTTTAAAGGGTGCTTCAAAAATATCCCTCTCACAATCCTCATTGACTCGGGTAGTACTCACAATTTCATTGATCCTCGCATTGCTAAGGTGGCAAACTGCTTTGTATACCCTTATTCTAGCGTTGAAGTCATTATTGCTAATGGGGGCACATTTCCATGTAAAGGGAAGTGTCAAAATGTGTGTATTTAAATGGGTAATTATAATTTTTGCTCTGATATGTTTGCCCTACCTTTAGGAGGGTGTGATGTGGTTTTAGGGGCACAGTGGCTTCACACATTAGGACCTATTTTATGGGACTTCTCTGAGATTTGGATGTAGTTCATAGATAATGGTCAAAAGCACACCTTAAAAGGGTTATTGCCAGGATCTAATAGCATCATCAATTCTCATTACATGGAAAAACTTTTAAAGAAAGGCTCACATGGGGTCATTCCATAGCTATATTCCATTCAACTCCAGCCCCCCACTGCTACTAACCACTCTACAAATTTACAATCCATACTCGACAAGCATGCAACCATTTTTTAGAACCAGTAGGTTTTCCCCTTCATGCCTTTAAGATCACCACATTCCTCTCCTTCTAGGAATCATCCCATCTAACATCCGGCCATACCGTTACCCCCATCTGCAAAAGACTAAAATTGAGAACTTAGTCTAGGAACTCCTCAAGTCTAGAGTTATTCACCCCAGAACCAGCCCATATTCCTCCCCATTGCTTCTTATCCACAAAAAATATGGGTCATGATGCCTTTGCATTGACTTTTGAGCCCTTAACCACCTCACTATCAAGGATAAATTCCCAATTCCTATCATCGATGAGCTTCTTGATGAGATCCA
Organism: Torreya grandis; assembly: GCA_037957365.1. NCBI lineage: Eukaryota > Viridiplantae > Streptophyta > Pinopsida > Cupressales > Taxaceae > Torreya > Torreya grandis. Next base: position 438,838 of record JARHVA010000276.1, read on the forward strand.
TGGGGCCAAACTCTTCTCCAAGTTGGATCTGCATTTTAGCTATCATCAAATTTGAGTGCATCCTAATGACATTCCCAAGATAGACTTTTGTATGCATGAAGGTCACTATGAGTTCCTTGTCATGCCATTTGGCCTTACAAATGCCCCTTCCACTTTTCAAGCACTCATGAATAAAATCTTTTGGCCTTTTCTCTATCAATTTATTTTAGTTTTCTTTGATGACATTTTGATCTATAGCCACACATGGACCGAGCATCTACAACATATTGATAGGGAATTACAACTGTTAGTAGACAATCAATTATGTGCCAAGCAATCCAAGTGTTCATTCGGTCAAGAGGAAATCGATTATTTGGGGCACATTATTTCAGCCAATGGGGTTTGCATGGACCCAAAAAAAATTAGTGTTATGCAGAATTGGCCTCGACCAACCACCCTCAAGAGCCTTTGTGGTTTCTTAGGCTTGATAAGATACTATCACAAGTTTGTCAAAGATTATGGAAAGATTATGGCTCCTTTGACTTCATTATTAAAGAAGGATGCTTTCACCTGGGGTGCAACAACTGATCAGACATTCATCAAACTCAAACAAGCTATGTGTAGCACACCAATTTTGGCACTACCAGACTTCACTAAAACTTTCACCATCAAAAGTGATGCCAGTGGCATTGGCTTGGGTGCTGCTCTTCTCCAAGAGGGCCGGCCAATTGCCTTCACTAGCAAAGCCCTTTCTGGCCGTAATTTAGCTTTGTCTACATATGAAAAGGAAATGATGGCAATTTTACATGTAGTACAAAAATGGAGACCCTACTTACTAGGAAATCATTTTTGCATCAAAACTAATCATCAGAGTTTGAAATATTTCTTGGAATAACAGGTCTCATCCCTAGCTCAGTAGAAGTGGGTCAGCAAACTCATGGGTTATGATTATGAGATCACCTATAAGAAGGGAAAAGACAATGTTGTGGCTGATGCTCTCTCAAGAACCTTCGAAGACCAGTCTTCCCTCTCTACCATCTCCATGCCCATTCTAAACTGGTTGGAATCTATCCAACAAGGGTATGTAAATGATCCCTCCTTATGCCACCTCATTCATCAATTAGCCACTAACCCCTCTGTAGTACTGCATTATTCATGGGATGATGCTTCTCTATGATACAAGGGTCATCTAGTGATTTCAAAAGTATAGACCTACATTAGGCCATCTTCTATGAAATCCATGCTTCCCCCTCAGCAGGGCACTCAAGATTTCTCAAAACCTATGAGCGAGCACGTCAACACTTCTTTTGAAAAGGCATGAAAGTCAAAATTAAATAGATGGTGGCCAAATGTGATACTTTCCAATGAAACAAAGGTGAAACCACATTGACTCCCAATTTGCTTGAGCCTTTGCCCATTCCTACTAGGATCTGGATAGATATTTCCATGGATTTCATTGAGGGCCTCCCTAAATCTAGGGGAAAGACAATGATCCTAGTCGTAGTCAACTAGCTCTCCAAATATAGTCATTTTTGTGCACTTAGCCACCCATACATAGCCTCCATAGTTGCACAAATTTTCTTGGATCAAATCTTCCATCCTCATGGCATTCCTTCTTCAATTGTTTCAAATCGTAATGCCACTTTCACCAACCATTTTTAGATGAAACTATTTCATCACATAGGCACACAGTTGAGAATGAGCTCTGGGTACCACCCATAAATAGATGGCCAGATAGAAGTAGTCAACAAATGCTTGGAGACCTTCCTTCATTGCTTTGATTTAGAACAACAACATCAATGGGCCAAGTGGATTCCCCTAGCTGAATGGTGGTACAATACCTCATACCACACTTTCACCAAAATGACTCCCTATGAAGTAGTTTATGGTTAAGCACTACCACCACTTCTTCCATATACTCTTGGCAGCTCACCAAATCAGGCAGTTAACACTACTCTCTAAAACTAGGATCATATTCTCTACACCTTGTGGGACAATCTCCACATGGCACAGAATCGAATGAAGTAGCAGGCTGATTAGCACTGCTCTAAGCGTACCTTTCAACCTAGTGATATGGTCTTTCTTTGTCTGTAGCCATACAAGAAATCATCACTAAAACTAAAAGGGCACTATTTCTACACTATTTCCGCTTTCACATTTAAAGAGAGAAAATGAGAAACTTAAAGAAATGGTCAAGGCTTGTATGTACCTAGATGTAGTCGTGTGCACCATTATCTAGACGTTGTGAGAACTCCTCTTTGGTTGTGGAGGATGACACTTGAAAGAGATAGACACTAAAACATGAAAAATGTTAGCTGATAAGAGGGTGGATTTCCAAGCAAAAACTTGGTCCTAGAAGCGCTAAGGCTTCTTGGAGGATGATAATCCACTGTTAAAACAGAATATGACAGAGACAAAAAAGAGAAATGATAAAAGACTGAAAAGAAAGAACTAAAAGCAAATGCATACCTGATAAGCTACAATCTGCTTAGCATAGTCGCCGACGTCGGTGATATTGCTGGTGTTGATCAGGAAGGTCGTCGATGTCAGTTATACTGCCGACATTGGTAGGGGAAATGGACGAGGTCGGTTGGGGTAATGGCCAGGGATGGGTTACAGGTCTAGTTTTTGGTCTGCAAGATGGACTGTGGTCTTGTCTATGAGTCAGGGAGTTTGTTTGGGATGGTAAAACAGTAGATAGAATCTTTAATAAGAACTAAGGTAGAGGGTATGTTGTTAGGAAAAGGGGTAAGGGGTAGGAAAAAGGCCTTTCAGCCTTTCGGTGAAGCAATTTAGTCAAGTTGATTGGATTGGTCTTAAGATGGTCTATAGGTCTTTGATTGCTTGTGCTGAGTTGATTGGACAGAGGGTGTTCTCTAAAGAGAGACTAAAGGGGTGTCAGAGGCAAAGAAAAGGGAATAAGGGGTGACAGAAGGCTTCTTAGCCTCTCTGGGAAGAATAGGGAAGGTTGGGTCAAGGATGCTTGGAATAGACAGTAGACATAATGCTAATATATTTGAAATGACACTAAAATAAAAATAGTACAATTACTTAGCTGTGACACGAGTTGGCAAAGGTGCAGAAGCTGTGTTTCAGTTGTCGCTGGTGATGGAGATATCGTACAATCTCTGTGTAGAATGTCTGATGCAAGACCTCAGTGCCTAGAAAATGTTGTCAAGAATGCTGATCCCTGCAAGAACACCAAGAAGCCAGAACACTAGAAATTAAAAGCATGAGAACTTTGTTTCACCGGAAGAGGTCTCAAGATTCGTGATTAGCTCTTGAGATTAATGATTTATGATTCCTTTTTTGTCAAAGGTTTGAATTTTGGTATAAGTAAAACCGACGTTGGTGAGTGGAGAACGGGTAAAAGAGCCACCAAGCTCGTTTTCCATCCGCCAGTGCACTATCCATTGGAGATTTATTGAAGGTTGGGCTAAATACGCACGAGAATTGGTTAGGCAGTTAGAGAGAAGTAAGAATAGGTCTTGGGTGAGTCATAGGGTGGGAAATAGTCCAAGGTGAGGTGTCAGGCGAGGTGTTATAGGTGATGTGTCAAAGGGGAGGATATTAATAATAAATTATTATTTTTAAATTAGTAAGTGCATGTTTTAGGAATGGGTTAGGAATGGACCAAGGGGGAAGATGACCAAGGGTTAGACACGATTTCAATGTCTACATTTGCCCCTTTTTATCTTGTTGGTTGCTCTAGATGAACTGCAAGACAAAAATAGGAGTTGGTTGCCCCAGGTGTGGGATAAGGTTGATTTCATCTTGTTGGTTATTCAAGTGAACTACAAGACAAAAATAGGAGGATTGGTTGCCCCAGATGTGGGATAAGGTATTCCCCCTCAAAGTAGGAGTCGAGAGAAGGGAACCTAGAATCGGGTGTTGATTTGATAGAGAGTGGATGAAAAGGGTGAAGATAGAGTGATAACACTACAAAAGTCATGATTGCATGTACACCACTTCACGAGATGGTCAGGTCAAATTGTCGCAGGTCGAGGGTCAAGGAGTGTAAAAATTGAAATAACTGGGCCCCAGCATTTAGTCGTCTGTTGATTGGGTTATTCAATCTAAGCTGAAGCTCCAATGGTCATCATGTTCCAAGTATCCCAGGCTTAAGAAGTGCTCCTAGAAACATGAAAATATCACAAGTAATGGGGATCAACCGGCTTGTGATCTTATACTTGTGCAGGTCAAAAATATGCGCATAATTTTGCTAACCAATCGTGAGGTAGCATACATGCAAAAAACAACCAAGGAAAAATCACTTTTAGAAGTAGTCACGATTAGAGGAGATGGTCATGATCTCCAAGGTCTGGTGGTTAATGGACGGAGGCAAAAGTGATCTCAAGTGTGCCCCAGGGGGCCAAAATGACTTGTAATGGAGGGTTGACTGATTGGGGGCATGATTTTGGGGCAACGTAATGAAAAAAAGAGGTTTGAAGGTTGCCAATGTCAGTGATAAAACTAACATCAGAGACATAAAGGGACTGACGTCAGTAGGATATCGGCTGATGTCGACAGACTAGGGCATGATGATGCCGACGTTGGCGACTTGCCAAATCTGACAAAACTAGATTGGCAGCCCACCAAAAGTCATTTGTGTTATTTGACTGAGAGAGAAAAAAAGAGCTCTGTAGGTCTTTAAGTGAAAGTGACACTAAGTTGATCGAGGAACAGTGTGAGGTGTTAGAGAAACATTGGTGGAGAGAGAGAGGCGTGTGGAGAGAGATTGGAGGCTGTAGAGACGTTTGTAGGCCAGGAGGAGCTTGAGGGCATAGTGACGTAGAAGTGATGGCAGAGGGTAGTAGAGGACTCGTAGGAGGTCCACCACCAACGGCACCCATCGTGCCACCACGCTGGCGATGCCAAGACGAGGTAGGAGGGTCTCTAAGCCCTATTTGATTAATTTTTGTTGTGATTTGATTTTTGAAATTTTGGTTGATTTAGGTAGAAATTGAGGGGGGAGGGTAGCTAGGAGGGTGGGGAAGGGATCTAGGATAGGTTAGGAGGCATTGAGAGGGTTTTGGGGGGTAAAAATAAAGAAGCCCTAAATTTAGGGCTCAACCCATTTGGCCCTAGGGCCAAACCAGTCACCGACATTAGTGTATTTGCCAGCGTCAGCCAACCAGCGATCAGCATCGATCATTAACTTGCTGACGTTGATCACTAAGTGATTGATGTCAGTTAAGTAAGTGCCATCCCCGACATGCTTACCGATGTCGGTGGCTGCCTGATCAAAAGAGGGATGAAAAATGGTCAAGTCGAGGGGTTGAAGCTATGCCAAGGGCTTCCCAAGGGTCAGGTTAGGTGTAGATGTTCAAATAGGTTGGTCAAAATAGAAAGAGGAGGAAAATTTTTAACATGAGATTGACTTGGGTGGATGCAGGCGAGGCAGACGCTAATGCTGTAGGATCGACTGATGACATTGCTGATGCAGATGCGTCGGGACATCACAGGAGAGGAGTGGGTGCAGATGATCGCAGTGGGACTAGGTAGGCTACGATGTTACTGTAGAGTGGCACGGGATGTGAGCCTAATGGTGGTGCTAATCGAGCAGTGAGATCATTCCACCAACACTTTCCACTTGCCCATTGGAGAGATGACGGTCACAGTGGAGGATGTATACCAGATTTTGTGGCTGCCGGTACACAGAGTAGACTTATATGCGTGCTTGAGAGAGGTGCATGATATTCATATGGTTACGTTGTTTGGGGAGCACATCGTTGAGACTAGTTACCATTTAGTGAGCTTTGCATATGAGCCCCTTTACGCTACAGATGAGGATACACATCGATTGGCGATCCTGATGATGATAGGCATCATGGTTTATGCGCTACCAAATGTAGAGGGAGGCAAGTTTTCAGTCGCTATGACCAGAGTTTTGATAGATATGATTGAGCAACATATAGTGTTCACCTGGGCACCAGTCTTTTTGGCCCAGGTATATAGAGATCTATGGGGCATTAGTTAGCGGCAACGGTATAGCTTATGTGTCAGCCACCTCCTGCATTGCTGGGCTTATGAGCACATCGTGGTCACACGACCTCTCGGCCTCTCAATGGTGATTCAGGCTAGTTTTAGATTTGGATTTAGGTGATGGTGCGAGGTGATGATGCAGACACGGGTGGACAGAGTGGTCAGAGATATTGACCACTATAGAGGGGTATTGGAGGCCCTGATCCTTGCAGATATCATTTAGAGATCATACTTGGTGTATCCAGCGTTTAGAGATCAGGGAGAGCAGCTGGTCGAGACTCAGAGTATGCGATGGGTCAGGGGTAGACGAGCCAGCGAGCTTGAGAGGGTGCCAATGGAGAGAGTGCGGTGCTAGTATGGACTACAGCAGGATGTGCCACTCACCTTTCCACTATATAGAGGAAATAGAGGGCCTTGATTTTGAGGAGTTACCAATAGGCCTTGAGATAGCAGACCCAGGATGTACATAGGCCTACTCGACATGGTGGGCAGATCAGTATACAGGGATATAGGCAGGACCACAAATTGATCTATAAGTAGTGATTAGAGATAGAGATATGGCAAAGTAGGAGAGGGACACTGCTAGATAGGAGAGAGATGTTGCCATCCAAGAGAGGGATGCAGCATGAGGACGAGTGACCATTTTGGAGAGCCAAGTCATAGGTTTAAAAGAGGATATGGTAAGGTTGACAGGTCGAGTGGCTGCTTTGATAGGGTAGGTCACTATTTTGCAGAGTCGGTTGGCCGTAGCCTAGGCATAGGCATCAATAAAATAGGGCTTGATGGGATAGGGCTCGATGCAGCATCCACTTCAGCAGCTAGTTCAATAGCCCACATAGTCAGTGTCAGTGTAGCTAGGATTTTCACAGCCATAGGGTTTAGTGCAGGGCATGGCAGCAGGTCTGATGGGTCCACCACAGACTATATCTATAGTTAGATACAGTGATGCGCTGGATGAGATCGCATATTATGAGAGGGCCATCAGGGGGTTCCCTCAGATACAACGATACTCTAAGATGAGGGCAGAGTTGAGCCGACAGAGGTCTATGTCTCGAGTGATGGCTTCTGGATCTCACAGACGACACAGATCAGAGGGGGGAGAGGATACAGCATCTTCTCGGCCACTGCCACCACCACCACAACCACAGTTGTGAGGCCAGATTGTGATGTTATTTTTGATGTATATACTGGCCTGCGAGCCATTGATGTGAGATGTACTTGATTTTTTGAGAGAGAGGGATGCACAGATTGTGAGATTGTATAAAACATTGATATATATATATATATATATATATATATATATATATATATATATATATATATGATGTGATTTTGATCATTGATGTGTTATGAAAAATGTTATGTATGTGTTTGTATGTTATTTTGATTTGATACATGTTTTGATTTGATGTTTAGGATTATGATGCTGATATTGTTGTGTTGATATGATGATGAATGTATGATTAGGATTAATGATTAATGATATTTAATGTTAATGATTATAAAAATATGTGATTCTTTGTGATGTGATTGGTAGGTGATGAAAAAAATGTGATAGAAGAAATGCGATGAAGGAATGGCCGAGCTAACCCCAGAAGACCCCATGTCAACTGAGTACTGCCTACATAGCCCCTATTGTTAGGGCCTCAAGCCAATGTAGTTCTCCCAAGAGGGAGGAAAAAGATCGAAGTGGTTGATTTGGTCATGATAATGATATAACACTTCCCATATGTCTGAGGGTACATGCTTGAAATGACGAGGAAAAGATGATGCTACAGTATTTTCCAAATGGTGTATTATGTAACATTAGTCGAGGTTTTTCATCCCTAGCAACTATCCATATTCGTGATGGATGAATGCTAAAAATGAATTGCAGGTCGATTTATGCTTCAACAAGTAATGGTTTATGCTTGACATAAATTGTGTGGTTGATAGTTTCCATGTGTATTGATGTCTATGGAAACCAGAATGAGTAGGCTATGTGAGTGGTTTGAAAAGAGTCAGATTGAATTGTTTTGACAAATGATGTGGTTGAATGTGACCAAAATGTAGGTAGAAAGTAAAAGGCATAAGTGCCCTTTCATTGACAAGGACCAAAATGACAGCATAGATAGGGGTTGTTAGAACCAAGAGCCCCATTCATGCATTGCGTCGTTGACCATGAGTTGTGTTAGAGCGGTAATCGAATCACTTTGACATTAAAGTGAGCTTGAAGTCCCTTGAGAAGGTGATGGGATAGGAGGAGAGGGTAACCCATTTTTAGAGTACGGATAACTTTGCCCCTTTTGATAGGAGACCCTGAGACAACTACAAGTCAAGTCCATTACCCATTTTTTTTTTTTTTGTGCAGACTGATCGATGCGGCAAGTCTACATAGAGATGTCATCTTGTTTTGTGGTCATTTGTGAAGCTGATCGATGCAGGAAGCTTCTAAGAGAGTGTTGTTTGTAGCAAGATTTAGTCATAGCCATCCTTCGAGGGAGTGGTCTATATTTTGATTTATAAATTTAAGGGCTTTTGAATAGCTGTCCTTCGAGGGAGCAGTCTATTAGCTACAACAATGATATTATAGCTGTCCTTCAAGGGCGCAGTCTGCTTTTTGATTTTATTTTGTGACCTTGGATATTTTGACATCTTGATTTAGTTTTGACAGAATGTTGAGTCATGGACAAGACTTATAGAAGGTTAAGGGCTCCCTTTTATTAAGATGAAGCATCCGTACTTTATAAAAGGGTTATAGAGGATTTGTTAAGGGAAAAAGGGTGGAAAGGATTGAGGATTAAAAGGATAGGGATTGTTCAAGAGACGAGCTTAAGTTAAATGTTAAGTGGATGAGTACTCGACTAACAGTAGAATGGTCGCAGATGCAAAGCATTAAGGGGCTCAGGTTCTGGCTGGCCTTCAAGAGAAGACAGACGATAAGTCCCTGATCCATACTTGTGCATGATGATATAAGGTCCGAGCCAATTAGGAGCAAATTTGCCTCTTTTACTTCATTCCATATTGGTCACATGTTGGTTCTCTTTGAGGATGAGGTCTCCGATATTAAAATCTCATTCTCTCAGAGTTTTGTTATAGGCTCATTTGATGCAATTTTGATAGACATGGAGATGGTTGAGGGTAGCAAGATGGCATTCGTCGAGTAACTCAAGTTGAGCTAATCAATCTTGACGAAAGTCATCATTAGAAAGAATGTCATGGAGTGAAATGTGAAGAGACGAGATCTGTACTTCGAGAGGTAAGATAGCCTCTATTTTGTACACTAGAGAAAAAGGGGTAGCACCTGTAGAGGTGTGGATACTAGTACGATAGGCCCACAAAGCGAAGGGTATGTGAACATGCCAATCCCTTCCAGTGTTGTTGACCACCTTCATGAAAATTTTAGTTAAGATTTTGTTAGAAGCCTTGGCCTGTCCATTTGCTTGTGGGTAGTAAGGCGAAGAAAAGCTGAGTTTAATGCCAAAGGAGTCACAAAGTTTCTAGACAATTTTGTTTTTAAATGACTTTCCGTTATCGGTGATGATTTTGTGAGGTACACCAAAATGACAGATGATGTGGGTGTTGATGAAGTCGACAATCTTGTTGGCTTTTGTGGAGATGAGAGGAATAGTTTCCACCCATTTAGTGAAATACTCGGTGGTAGTGATGATGGATTGATGGCAAAGAGACGAATGAGGGTTAATCTCATTGATGAGATCTAAGCCCCATTGTGAAAAAGGCTAGAAATCCTGAGTGACTTGTAAGGTGTGACTAGGGAGATGAAGCAAGTTAGCATGCTGCTAACACTTGATGCAATGCCAAACATAATCGCTACAGTCTTGATGAAGAGTGGGCCAATAATAACCCAGGTGAAGGATGCGCTTGGCAACTGAGTTACCACTGAAGTGTCCACCACAAATCCCATCATGGGCTTATTTAACAGCATGAGAGGCATCAGTGGAGTTTAAACAGTGAAAAAGAAGGCCATCAAAACTTTTTTATATAGAGAAGGCCCCCTAGCATAGTATAGCGAGCGGTGCACTTGGTAAAAGCCCATCGTGCATTGCTAGAAAGGTTGGGAGGAATGATAGAATGAGCCAAGTAGTCCTCAAGTTGTTTATACCATACATCTTGTGAACTAAAGTCTATGGTGTGGATGAGATTGATGTTAGTGGAAATGTATGAAGGCAATGGCACACGATGTACCATGACATAATTTTTTGATGAGGATGATGAAGAAGGAATATGCGAGGTGAGGGAAGCCATGGTGTCAGCAAACTTGTTCATAGATCGAGGGATAGTCTACAATAAGTGATGGTCGAAAGATGCTAGAAGAGTGTCAACACGGTGCTTGTATCTTTGTAAAATTTCATTTTTACAAAGATATGAACCATTGATTTGATTGACAACAAGTTGTGAGTCAACGAAGATGTTGATGGTCTTGATGTTTAAAGAAAGGGCAGTTTGAAGTCCCAAAATTAAGGCTTCATATTCGGCCATATTATTGGTACATTCAAAGTCAAGTTTGAAAGACAGGGGCATGGGCTCATCCTCATGTGGGTTGAAGATGACCCCCACACCCCCACCGAGTTGACATTTAGAGCCGTCAAAGAACATCATCATTTGGTAGAATGTGTCATCAGTCGAGAGAGTGGTGATAGATTCATCAGAAAACTTGCACTGAGAAGGTTGATTATTGGGAAGAGGGGCATCTGCTAGTTGGTCAGTGATTGTTTGCCCCTTTATAGATTTTTGCTGGATAAATTCTAAGTCAAACTCAGCAAGAAGCATGAGCCAACGAGCCATATGTTAGTTTTGATATGGCTTGGAATGCATGTATTTAAGAGGGTCAGTGTGAGTGATGACAAAGTTTTTATGATTGACAAGATAGTGATGGAGCTTGGTAGTGGCAAAGAATAATGCCAAACAGAGTTTCTCGGTATGAGTATATCGAGTTTCATAGTCAACAAGTGTTCGGCTTATGTAATTGACCGCTTGATCACGGTGTTGCTCGTCTCGATGCGCGATCATGGCACCTAACGAATGATTGGTTGCTGAGATATAGAGGTAGAAGGGCTGATCGTCTTTTGGTGGAATAAGGACTGGTGGAGAAACCAAATAGCATTTGAGGGCTTTAAAAGCCTCTTGGCAATCTTTATCCCATTTAAAGGAGATGTCCTTCTTGAGGAAATGATGAAAGGGTTGGCAGCAGTTAGAAAGCTGTGAAATGAAGCAGTGGATGGATTGAAGCTTCCCTTGTAGACTGCGAAGTTGCTTGAGATTAGTTGGAGGTGGCATTTTGAGGATAGCATGGATTTTGATGGGATCTATCTCGATGCCACGAAGAGAGACAATGAACCCTAGGAGCTTCCCTGAGAGGACCCCAAAAATGCATTTCTTGGGGTTAAGACGGACATGGTACTGAAGAAGGCGAGAGAAGATGATCTTGAGGATATTCAAATGGTCATGACGAAGCTTAGACTTGCCAAGCAGGACATCTCTATAGTCCTCCATGATTTTATGGAGGAGATCATGAAAAATGTAAGTCATGGCACGCTGATATGTGGCACCTGCATTTTTCAGACCAAAAGGCATGACCCAATAGTAGAAAGTTCCCCATGGTGTAATGAAGGTAGTTTTGTGCTGATCTCTTGGTGCAATCAGGATTTGGTTATATCCTGAAAATCCATCCATGAGTGGTAACATCTCATGGCCAGCCGTAAGATCAACAAGTTGGTCAATGTTTGGAAGAGGAAAGTCATCCTTGGGACAAGCTAGGTTAAGGTCACGATAGTCTGTACAAATTCGGATCCCCCCAGTCGCCTTGGTGATAGGAATGATGTTAGATACCCACTGTGGATAATCAATGAGTTGGATGAAAGAGACAGAGAGAAGATGTTGAAGCTCCTCTTTGACAAGAAGTGTAACACGAGGATGCATTTTGCAAAGCTTTTACCTAACAGGCTTAGCCTCTGGGTTTGTGATGATGTTATGAGTGGCAATGTTAGGGTCGATGCCAGGCATGTCAGCGTAGGTCCAGGCAAAGGCCTTGCGATTATCTGAGAGAAATGTGGTATAATCGATCTGCTCCTGGGTGTCTAAAGATTGACTAATCTTTAAGACATGAGGGACACCAGAAGATGGAAGGTTAATGTCAATGGTTGATTCATTTAATATAACCTGTGTTTCAGAAGGGAGGGAGCGCTGAATGAAAGAATCGTCAGCACCCATATAGGTAAGAATGGCATCATCGTCTATGCAATGGACAGTGTTGATGGTTTCCAATCATCGTCTATCATGTTAGGATAAACGAGAGGGAGAGACCTGGGAACCTCATTGAGTTGATAGGTTAGGGGTTCCAATTGGATGGTGTTTATGTAAAAAAAATAGGAGGGATGGAAACCACCGACTCCCTAAGTGAGGATGGAAGAATAGGCGAGTCTAAAAGAGATTGGTCGATGGTTGGTTTGGGACAAAGGTTTGTGGAAGCCTCAGTGGGTTCTTGGAAACCCAGTCCATATCATTTCTTTGCATTATCGTCATTGGGTGGTTCGATGGGCCGATGGGAGCCTTGTTCGTAGTGCCCAAAGCCAAAACCCTTCCATGCACACCTATAAAAGTAGGTATGTGCAAAGGTGGGGTTGCCAAGAAAGGAGAAATCAGATGTGAATAGTTGAGGTAAGGAGGAAGGATTTGAGTCAGTAGGAGCTTGATCCAGCCCCCCATAGATGAGATTGGTTCAAAGGCTAGGAGGACCATAAGGAATGACCATTCCAATCTGACGGTCATAGCTTGGATTTTGATGAAGTTGTCCATACTCTTGAGGAGTCTGGAACATGTCTAGAGTAAGTAAGTGATATTCTCCGAGTGAAAGTCTTTGGAAGATATTGTCCATGGGGTCCTTGGTTGTTAATTAAGAAGGTGATGTGATGGCAACTGCTGTTTGTGTACTAGTTGATGCTTTTGCGAATGGAGACAATGTTTGGGTTGGTGCCTTGAGATGAATAAGAACGTCATTGGGTCAATAGGATGTGTTACAAGTCTTAAAAGGGGATGGGTCAGTAGGAATGACATGGACTTGTTTATCGTGTTCAAATTTGACACAACAGTGAAGTGTTGAAGGGACGCAAGCCATGGCATAGATTTAGGGTCATCCTAATAGCATGTTATATTGTAATTCTCCCTCAATGATGTAGAAGAGCTCCGGGATTGTGCATGGACCAACACAAATATGGAGGACAATAGTGCCAATAGTGTTAGCAGTGGTGTCATTAAAGGATCTAAGGATTGCGTTGATTTTTGATACGCAATTCGTGGGAAGAGCTAATTGATCAAAGGTGTGGGTAAAAATGATATTAATGCTAGTGCCCCTATAAATCATAACTCATTTAATGCGGGTTTGATCAATGTAGGCTGTGATGAAAAGAGCAACATCCTGATCTTCCAAGGTAGAGGTAGGAATTTTAGAATCACTGAAAGTGATAGAGGCGATGGGGGATAAAGAATGGACTAGGGCAGCTAGTGGTTGAGGGTCTTCAGGTTGGACCTCTGTTACCTGTAAGGCTTTGATTAGAGCTTGACGATGCTAGGGGGAGCTTTGGATAAGGTCATATAAGGTCATCTTCATGGGCGTTTGGTGAAGTTGTTTTATCATAGAGTCTTTGATTGCCTCTGAAGAAGGGGGTTGGGATGCACCTAAGATGGAAATCTTGGGTTTCAGTGGTTGAGGTGACTGGACAAAAGGATAGGTCCAAGGAATAACAGCTTTTTATTTTGCCTTATCCTTTTGTGATCTAGTGGTTATGTGGATAGCATTGATTTCAAAGATAGGAGGTGAAGAAGGGGTCATGGCCTGCTGGTGAGATGTCGATGTGGTTGAAGAGGTTGGATGGGAAGGTGTCGAGGGTTGATCAAGAGTGTCCTCAAGGAGAAGAGTGTCTTTCTCCATATAGCGGCGAATGACTGCCTTGAGGGCACAGCAAGTCTCGGTATCGTGTCCTGGCATATGATGGTATAAGCAAATCTTCGTATCATCAAACCAGGAAGGTTTTGACTTGAGGGGTTAGAATGGCTTGATTGATGGAAGGGTTATGCTAGAAGTCTACAAAAGTTGGCATAATATCAAAGCATATGAACCTACTAAGGGGTCTGTGCTTGTTGATGTATGAAGTGCTGGTGACTTTTGCTTAGGAGGTGTTGAAGAAGGCTTCCGTACCACCTTTTGGGTTGGTGGTGCGGCCACATGTGAAGACGGCACTTTCTTCATGAGAGGTGCCAAATTTTTGAGAGGGGGTAGACTTGTGGTGGGCAAAGGAAGTAATGGAGGTAATTTGTGTTGGTTAAGGGTCAGAGTAGGGAGCACTCTGATTAGGGTAGAAGGATGAGGGCTTAAAATGGATGGTAATGTTGACGGTGGAGGAGGGGTTTGCTTTTGCAGTCTGGCAATCTTCTTCGACTTGGTTGGAAGACTACTATTGGTCGAGGTCTGGTCTAAGTCCACCTTCACTTGCGAGTGAGTGATGGTAGAGACAGGGCGAACACCGAGTGACTTGATCAGTTTAGATGGGGTAGATGCAGGTTTAAAAGCGGGAGTCTGGTCTTTGTTGAGAGTCTTGGGAGATTCTGCCTTGGGAGGATTGGTAGCATGAGACGAGAGGGCACGGGGATGTTAAAGAGCTTTAAGACGCTCCCACAATCCCTGATGCTCCACTTTCCTTGAAGGGAGAAGTTTGATTTTCTCCACTAGTCAAGAAAATGGTTGAAAAGATGTTAGATGAGGTTTGGGTCCTTGAGAAAATGTGTTAGGTGTGGCAGTAGTCTCAAACCCAAGGTGTGTGGGAGTTATAACTGGATTGTCATTGGTCGAAGAAGATGGAGAGTCAGGTTCTTCTCTTGGTGGAGAATGAACTGGAGAATGTGGCTCCTCATGCGGGTAAAGGGTAGGGATTATGGTGCCCTCCACTTGCGATCTAGGAGTAGGTAAGGTCAGGTCCTCCATAGGCAGCAAGAAGGAGGATGGTGAGACTGGTGGTGCCGGTAAGGTTGAGGCATCCTCCAAGATGAGAGAGGTTGATGGAAAACTAACTGGAGAAAGAGGTTCATCCACACATGATGGACTAATAGATGGACTAACCTCTTGAGGTTGGTCGGGGATGAAGGGCGAGACCGTATTAATTGTTCAAATGTTGTGTTCATGAGTGTTGTCAATCAAGGTTTGGACATTGTTTTGGGTTGGTAGATGATTGGGGAATGGTTGCTTGAAGATGTCGATGCCCTGATTAGGAGGTGCATTGGGATTGTCTAGGATGAGGTCATCCTTTTCAAGCATGTCTTGGATTATGTTTTGAAAGGTTTTATAGTTACCCGTGTCATGACCTTTGACATGGTGGTAATTGCAGAAGTCATTTTCCCTATACCATGCAGGGATGGCGCATGAGGGATCAAATTATGGAGGTGGTCGGATCTAGGGGAGGTTGAGAATCCCTTGTTTAACAAGTTTTTCTAGCACAGATGCGTATGATTCTCTGAGAGGAGTATACTATCATTGTACGTATCTCTGCTAGAATTGGCGGGTGGCGCTTTGAGATGTGGATGGTTCAGGCTGATTGGTTAAAGAGGACGAAGGTCTAACGACTACAACGTTAGCTGAAGCTTTAGACTTAGGATTGGATGATGAAGGTTTAAAAGAAGAGGAGTCATTGATCTTAGAGTTGGGATTCTTGCTCTACAATTTGACTTTATTCTCCTTGATGGCACGTAATTCAAGTTTGTAAGCCATCGTGAAGGCTTCGTCGAAGGTGCGGAAGGTCTGAACTCATAAGGTGGAAGAAATATGTTTGGCACAGGCTCAGGAGAAAAGTTCAATAAGTTCGGGTTGGGGTAAGGAAAAGGAGAGTTGATTGATGAGGCCTCTCCAGTGAGCAACGAAGTCAGCTATGGATTCATCCTCGAATTGGTGGATAGAATAGAGGTCCGTGATCAAGACCTTCTTGGTGATGTTAATGGAGAAGAGATCAAGAAAGAGCTGGGCCAACTGTGTAAATGTGAAGAGGGAATGGCTGGCAATAGAGCTATACCAGCCAAGTGCAGCACTAGAAAGGGACATAGGAAATGTGTGTAAGAGCAATGCATCATCATGGGAAATAAGGTAACAGGCATGTCTAAATGCCCGTAAGTTTTGTTGTGGGTCTTCCTTGCTTTGAAAGCAAGAAAATTTGGGAAGATCCCACTAGCTGGGGTATGGCCTAATCAGGATGGAAGGATGAATGGGCTCATTGCAAATTTGCTCATATGAGAGAGCATTGTGTGAGCCAAAAATGGAGGTCTCTAGGCTAGACATCTTGTCCATCAGCATTTTGATGATATCTGCTGACGGATTGGTGGGTTGAGCACCCCCTAGATTATAAGGCACTTGAAAGATATTGAGAGGGGCATATGACGTGGTTGGTTACGTAGACGCAACATATGGGTAGCTGGTTATTGGGGTGGAAGTTGAAATGAAGGGCACTTATGTTATGGGGTTGGTAGGCACAAGTTGGATAGGGGTCGTTAAAGATGGTTGAGGAGTAGCCACACTTGTTGAAGGGTAGATAGTTACTCTTGTGTTAATAGGTGCAAGAGTAGGGGGGTAGAGACCAGTAGGTTTTGGAAAGGTGTGGGATTTGGTTGAGTAGTTTGAGGTTGAGGGAGTACCAAAATCCCCATAGAGGTAGCTCTAAAAGGAGAGGCTAAATTTTGAAGGTAGGACACGGTTGGGTTATTAGTTGAGGTGTTGGCTTGATTGTCTATAGGTTGAATTGTAGATGTTGTTGATGTGATTCTTGTCTTGACTAAGGAATTTGGCATCCCATAGATTGGGTTACCTAGGGAGCCTCACATTTGGCTATGTGTGAGATAGTGTTGCAAGGCTTTGACGTTGAGGTCCAAGAATCGTGTGAAATCTTGGTCCCTTTCTGGGACAATAAGAGTCTAGGGCGGGGTTGGGCAAGTAGGAGTTCTTTCAGTCTCTGAGTGGAACTCCATTATAGAATTGGTTATGGTTGGTGAAGGTGAAAGTGGTTGTTGCCTAGCGTGGTCAAGAAGAGCCTTGGTTTGACTGCGTGTCAAAACCATTCAAGGCAAGAAAGGGTCAGGTTTCAGAAAACTGTGTTTTTTTTTAGTTTTAGAAATTCAGAATGGGGGTTTTTGGCAGGAAAAGGGTCGGGTTTTAAACTGCTATTTTGAAAAAAAAAGGACTGTGACAGTAACTGACGTCGGTTGAAAAACCGATGTCGGTGAGAAATATGGTTGATGTTGGTCAGATAATCGATGCCGGTGGAGGGAGGTTGCCGACGTCGGTGGTGAAGCTGATGCCGGTGACTGTGTTTTCTAGAAACTCAGAAAATTTAAAAGTTTTTGGAAATAAAGAAGATGTCCTTACCAGCTCCAAAAAAAAAATAGATAAAAACAGAAAAATAGAGATGGAGACAGACAGGCCCTAAGCGTTAAATCCTAAGAATCAACTTTTTAGAATCCTATGGCTTATGCCTTAAAGTGATGTTTGGGGAGGTTGGCTATTATAAGGGTCCTAGAAGAGGTAGTCTAAAGATGGTTTTAGGTATGTTTAGGTGCTCAAAAGTCCGTGTTAGGTTTCGTACTTGGCCTGGTGCTAAGGAGCAAGCTTCCCTCACTTCACGATTCCAGTGGTAAGCTGGTCTCGCTTAGCCAAAATATACTTTCCCTATAGATTAGACTCTGCCAGAGAACAGATTGGGCTTTCCCCTTGGTGGTGAAATCCAAGTAGGATCATCGGGACGGGTAAGGTATCTGCTGGGTGATGAAATCCCAGTCGGGCCTTGTCTCAGGTGAGTTTGATGTTTGATTTAGTGCATGTGGTTTGGTTGTATAATATCAAGTGATCTACAATTAATTCAATATGCAGTTTATTAATTACTAAGTGTGGACTAAGAAATGCAAGCAAGCAGAAATGGAATGCAATGTATTTTTAAGCCCCAAGTCGAAATGTTAAGTTGGAATGAAAACAAGTTAAGAAAGGGTTGAAGAATATGATTTTTGACTAGTCTAGAAATGCAAGAAAAGAAAGAAAATATATTTTTATTCTTGCTTATGATGTATTTTAGAAGAGAAGAAAGAGGTGAAGAGGGAGACACCTAATGCACCTAAATGAAAAAAAAAGGAAAGGAACCCAAGGAAGGCCCTAAGCGTCCCACCGGGCATGCCAGAATGTTTCTATGCTATTTCTGCTTTCACATTCAAAGAGAGAAAATGAGAAACTTAAAGAAATGGTCAAGGCTTGTATGTACCTAGATGTAGTCATGCGCACCATTATCCAGACGTTGTGAGAACTCCTCTTTGGTTGTGGAGGATGACACCTGAAAGAGACAGACACTAAAACACAAAAAATGTTAGTTGATAAGAGGGTGGATTGCCAAGCAAAAGCTTGGTCCTAGAAGTGCTAAGGCTTCTTGGAGGATGACAATCCATTGTTAAAACATAATGACAGAGACAAAAAAGAGAAATGATAAAAGACTGAAAAGAAAGAACTGAAAGCAAATGCATACCTGATAAGCTACAATCTGCTTAGCACAGTCGCCAACATCGGTGATATTGCTGGTGTCGGTCAGGAAGGTCGTCGAAGTCGGTTATACTGCCGACGTCGGTAGGGGAAATGGACGAGGTCGGTCGGGGTAATGGCCAGGGATGGGTTACAGGTCTAGTTTTTGGTCTGCAAGATGGATTGTGGTCTTGTCTGTGATCAGGGAGTTTGTTTGGGATGGTAAAACAGTAGATAAAATCTTTAATAAGAACTAAGGCAGAGGGTATGTTGTCAGGAAAAGGGGTAAGGGGCAGGAAAAAGGCCTTTCAGCCTTTCGGTGAAGCAATTTAGTCAGGTTAATTGGATTGGTCTTAAGATGGTCTGTAGGTCTCTGATAGCTTGTGCTGAGTTGATTGGATAGAGGGTGTTGTCTATAGAGAGACTAAAGGGGTGTCAGAGGCAAAGAAAAGGGAATAAGGGGTGAGAGAAGGCTTCTTAGCCTCTCCGGGAAGAACAGGGAAGGTTGGGTCAAGGATGCTTGGAATAGACAATAGACAGAATGCTAATATATTTGAAATGACACTGAAATAAAAATAGTATAAATACTTAGCTGTGACACGAGTTGGCAAAGGTGCAGAAGCTGTGTTTCGGTTGTTGCTGGTGATGGAGATATCATGCAATCCTTGTGCAAAATGTCTGATGCAAGACCTCAGTGCCTAGAAAATGCTGTCAAGAATGCTGATCCCTGCAAGAACACCAAGAAGCTAGAACACTAGAAAGCAAAAGCACGAGAACTTTGTTTCGCCGAAAGAGGTCTCGAGATTCATGATTAGCTCTTGAGATTAATGATTTTTTATTCCTTTTTCATCAAAGGTTTGAATTTTGGTATAAGTAAAACCAACGTCGGCGATCCTGCTGGCGTCGGCTGACATTTGACCGACGTCGGCGGGTGGAGAATGGGTAAAAGAGCCACCAAGCCCGTTTTCCATCCGCCAAGTGCACTATTCGTTGAAGAATTGTCGAAGGTTGGGCTAAATATGCACGAGAATTGGTTAGGCGGTTAGAGAGAAGTAAGAATAGGTCTTGGGTGAGTCATAGGGTGGGAAATAGTCCAAGGCGAGGTGTTATAGGTGATGTGTCAAAGGGGAGGATATTAATAATAAATTATTATTTTTAAATTAGTAAGTGCATGTTTTAGGAATGGGTTAGGAATGGACCAAGGGGGAAGATGACCAAGGGTTAGACACGATTTCGGTGTCTACAGGCACCAAAAGCTTGCTCCAAAGTTTTATGAGCCATATAAGGTTCTCCAAAATATTGGGTCAGCTGCTTACAAGTTAGAGCTTCCACCTTCCTCCCAAGTTCATCCCATATTTCATGTCTCCTATTTGAAACAAGTTCTTGGATCAAACATCCAAGTGCAGATAGTTTTACTAGCACTTGATAATGAAGGATCCATCCTTATCGAGCTAGAATTAATCCTAGATAGGCGCACCCACCAAATTTGATCCTACTCCATCACAAAAGTCTTAATATAATGGCATGGCATGTAACTAGATGATGCAACATGGGAACCACTCCTCTAGATTCAATAACAATTCCCACATCTAAAGCTTTGAGGGCAAATCTTTTTCTAAGGGGGAGGGGATGTTAGGAACCCATGCCTTACCCTTCTCTTTGCAGTATTAGTGTAATAATTGCTATGGATGCATATGCTTTGTAATTCATCCCTTAGAGCATATTTGAATTATCCCACATACAAGGGAAGTAGTAGTTGTTAGAATAGAGTTAGTATATAATTAAGTGTTGAGGCCCAATGAATGTATCCACGAATTTATTGTATTGAGCTTACTCAAAGGAGGTTTCCCCCTTGAAGTGGCCTACGATCAATATAAGCTTTTTTTGTTTCTCTTATTCATAAGAGTTATTTTATTTTTGCATATTTTGATTAAATCTGTTGTAGGAGGTAATCTTCTATAGGAGGTTCTTCACAATTTACATATTTTATTAAAGTCATGAGCCAATTCATTAGGATATTATTTATCATTTATGAAGTTACTAAGACAATTTTTAGGAAGATTATTATGTTGAAACTCTCTAACCAAAGGATTGACCAAATCTTTAACTTGCCAAATAGAATGCTAAGGAAGTTGATTATACCATTCTAATACATCACCAATGAAATTTTTGACTAATAGTTTAGTTGTGGCAAATGTATTAATTTATATCCATTATTTGTAAAGGTTATCGAAGGCTTTGAGTAATGAAGTAGGGTCTTTACTCCCATCATATTTGATAGTTGGATTAATGTTACCAATATAAATGGATACAATGAAGGGAGATAAAGGCTCATTTTGAATAGTTTGAAGCATCTTGTTTTTAATTATGGGTTGAGGAATAACATTACCCAAGGCATGCCTAAGAGGTGGAGGAATATAATGAAGATTAGCTTGAGGATGAATAGTTGGAGGTTAATTAGTCACATTGAATAAATGTTGTTGAATTTGCATCATTTTGTTGGTGTTAGATTTTTTCATGATGTTCATTTATTGAATGACTTGAGCTAAGAGTTGGGTTGTATCAAGAGGTGAGTTAGTGTTTTTTGGATCACTCCCTGAATTAATGTTAGGGGGAGGATTATTAGTGGGATTGTTAAATAAATTTGTATCAATCACTCCCACATTGGTTTGGAGAGTTTGAGAAGTGTCTTTATAAGTATGGAAATGATTGGATCCATCAACTTCATCTTGAGGTGTTATTTTCACCATGTTATAGTTTATAGATGGAGTAGAAGAGGTGCACCAAGAATTATGGTTCTCTTAGGAGGAAAAGAGAGGAAGGAATGGACATCCCATATAGTATCTAAATGGATTTAGGTTGTCCAAAAAGATTCTAATAGAAGACCTCATTCTAAATGAAGAGAGATGAACAAAATGCAAAATTGGAGAAATGGGAAACAATATTGAAAAGTAGGAAAATCAAGAAATAGTAATGGGTCAACCAGATCAACCAAGTGTAGGAAATAGGGCCTACAAACTGTATAGTGTTGACCAAGTTAATCTAGTGCAATGCATAAAAGCTAAAATAATTATAGGATCGACTAGGTCAACTTAGTATAGTGAATAGGGAAGAGAAAAATACTGATAACAGACTTAGAAATGAAACAAGACAATTTGTAGCTAATCTAGTAAAGTAAGTACAGAAAGGAAACACATAATCAATTAAATTGATGCTAGCCAATCCAATTGATGCACATAAAGAAAAATCTTGCACTAACATTGGCTAATGCAAGCTTTTGCACACATAATTGATCAAAGAGCAAGAAAACATCTTGAAATTAAAGCTAGCTACTTGGTCAAACTAGAATGTTGATTAGATTATTAATAATGATTTTAAATGTAAAGGATATATTAGATATAAACAAGGTACTAGATAGTAATCTATAGATAATCTTAATTAATTTTAGGATGAAAGGGACTATAGTGGTAATGATACAAGATTGGTATTGGGGCCTACCCCCTTACTTCACACACTACAGTAATAAGGGTAACAAGTTCTTATCCAAAATATACCATTAATCATGCTTTATACTTGACCAAAACATCAAGTCAGCTTACCCCTTAGTGATTAAATCCAAGTAGGTAGACCTAGGTAGTCAAATGTTTAAATGTTTATTGATGTTTATATGGTTGTTTGTGTGTGCAAAAGAATAGAAATAGTGAAACTAAGAGATTGATTGAAAATCACCTAATTAGATTATGTGAATTATTCTAAGCATACAATCAACTTAAAAGAAATATGTGATTAACATATATGGTTCATTCTAGCTTTTAAACAAGGTATAGTTGAGAAACTATATGGACAATCATACAAAATAGGGTCAACAGGGTTGAACCTATACTATGAAAGCAAAGTCTAAAAGTGAACTAGGTTGGTCAGGTTGACCTAGTTATTTCCAAAAACATAGAACATAAAACTAAGTTCACAGGGTTGACCTAGTTGACTGTGCAGAAGTAGTTTTGAAGACTACAAATTTGAAAGGAAAGTATAGAAAAAGAAAGATATAGAGGAAACAAAAACTGACCTGAATGGTTTAGAGATGAAAAGGAGAAAATTGTTGATCTAAAAGCTTGGAAAAATTGGTAGTAACCTACAAACTGGATTGATATGGTCGAACAAAATGTACAGGAACTTGTTGAAAAAAAGTTGAAAATGCACTAGGTCAACCTAGTAAGATGAATTGTAAGTCATAAAACTTGAAAAAATTGTACTGGGTCAATCTAGTCAATCCAATTATCTAAATAAAAAATTACAAGTCTAGAAACTTGTACTAGGTCAAGCTAGTCAATCCAGTTACCTATTCCTTCAAACTTGCACATAGATATAAATAACTAGGTCGATAGGGTTGATCCAACATAGTAAAGATATGATAAAAATAATGATGAATATAAATGAAATAAGTGAAAGAAATCTTGCAAGGGTTTGATTCACATCAGGTACACTAGATTATATGTAATCATAAATGCATCATGTCCATAAATCAATCCTAGATTGGATTTGATAGAGCACACCTACACTTTTGATTGGGGGCATACAATTTATAAGCGAGATCATGACCAATGTGAGGATCCACTTTAGGGGATCACTTGTCACAACATACTATGTGAGGTAGGGTTCCAAATCCTACAGTCTAACACAATCACATAAAAACACTAAAAGAGTCTTATGACTTAATATTTCACTAATATAATAACAACAAAAGTAAATCTAATCTATTGCACACCAAAGCTTGTGACACAAGTGAGGGGTTAGCAAAGAAAAGCAATCAAAACATGTATAGGGAACCACAAATAAATTAAGTATGAGTAACACCCTAATACATAGAATATGAAGAGTAATATTATTTGAACCAACACTTATGCTACTTCTATCTACTAAAAGAGAAGAAAACAAAGTTATAATATACTTACCTGAATGTGAACCCATTGAGACCTAATCTCTCTTTTGGCCAATGGGGCTTCACAATAGGTTGTTTTGGTTTGTAAGGATCATTTTATTATGCCAAATCATCTAAGACCTATCCAAAAGACTATATTCTCCAAAATAAGAAACCTAAGCTAATTCTCTTCAAGTAGAATGGTGGAAGAGTAGATTATGAAGAAGCACAAGTGAAAAATAAATCTTGATTGCATATATCAATAATGACCAGAATGACCTTGTATTTATAGGTGGAACTTACCCTAAAATAATTTAGATATGTCAGTTGTGCTAGGTCAACTAGGTCAACTTAGCATATTTTCAAGCTAACTCACTATGCCTGTGCTAGGTTAGTCGAAAGGCTAACAAAACACAAGAGAGAAAAGGGTCCCTAAAATGTACTAGGTCAACCATGTCGACCTAGTATGTTGAATAGTTCAAAAGGGTGCCAACCAAGGAAATGAAGGATGAAAAGAGGAAAAAGACTAGAATACTATGCAAGGGAGGAGAAACAGCTTAGGGAAAGGTTTTAGGAACTATTTGGATTGGTAATAATGTGGAAAAAAGGGAAAACAATCCTATGAAGCACCAAAGGTTTTCCCACCCCTTTCCCAGTGTACCCTTTAGGGTGTGCACCTAGAGAGATTGAGTCTCGATGGGTTCCTACAAGATGTAAGGCATGAATAATTGGTAAAAGTTAAAAATATTATGTGTATACAACATCCATCACTTATAACCATGCACTACCAAATGTAACCTATAAATTAGTGTCCCTACTCAAAATGAATAATAATGTATTAGTCACCTTGTGGCCACATGTAACTTATAGTGTAATATGTCTAATGGAATCTTGATAGTGTATATCATGTTGTAACTTGCTCTCTTGATAACCAATGTGATGTAAATATGCCAAATTTCAAGTGTTAGTATCATAATCCTCATCTATAGCCACATGAGGAATATATCAATCTTCTACAAAAAAATATATTATCAATGGATCATGTCATGAATATCTATGTTAGTGATGACTCTATCATGATGATAGTATATATAAATGATCTTGTATAGATTATGGTGGTCATGCCTATAGGGGTGGAGGTTGTATGATTTGAATAGTGACTTTAACCTTAAATTTATTTAGTTTATGTTGTAATGTTGAGTATGTGTTTGTATCATGTCATATGAGTCTATGGAAGTTGAAAAAGACTTGACCTTCCTATGGTGATAATTTTCTTACTGATTTCTATCATACTATGGGTAATATCATCAATCCTCTATCAAGTAGTATCTAGAATTTTTGGTGTGGTCTATCATGTGAACTCCCTACTTAAATCTATATGAATAAAATTATATCTATGGATGTAACCATATGTACTGTATGGATCAAGGGATCTATTTCTTACTATAGCTAAGTATGGCAACCTATAGATATAAGATCCTAAAAAAGTGATGATACTATTATAGGGTGAGGTATAAGTACCTTTAAATTATCTCTATACTCTCCTAGGCCCACTAGTGTAAAACTAAATCCACATAAATAATCATGAATATCTATATGTGGTTGATCATCCTCTATAGTGTCCTATGAATCTATGTTAGAATTATGAATGTAAGCCTCTTCTGAATTAACAAATAGCAATAATTATGCTATAAGAATCTCATCATCTATCCTAGGTGAGGATGTCATAACTTTTAGATGTTTTTCCTCTATCATTGGTGAGGGTAACTATTCTATATAAATATATGGAGATGGTATATGAATAATATTTATAGAATCCCCCACCTCATATGTATGCATTTATTTAATGGGAATCTTATGATGTGGGATTGATGAGAACATGAGGTGTCACATCTAATGATGTACTTGAGGTTGGAGGCTCAATGAGTCTACTATGTATAAATGGATGATTATCTACTAAACATGTGTATACCTACCCATCATGCAAAAACAATATGCATATGTGAAGAGTAATAGGTACAACCTCCATGTCATGTGTCCAAGGTATCTAAAGTAGTAAGTTATAATGAAAATGATTTGGCATCACTTGAAAGTGTGTAGGTAAGGTTTTTGGTCCCACTATGATGTCTAATGTAATTGAACCCAATATCTATCTAGGTATGTCATCAAACCCTCTGATATTCTTATTTTGCTTTTGAATATATTCTATATCAATCCCCATGGTTTTTTTTTAAATGTGAGGTTATGTATATTGAGTCTTGAGATATTTTCAATGAGATCTATTTTAATAGTTATGTTGTTGATTTGAGATTGAAAGAAAAGAAAAAAAAATTGATCAATTATTGAATGTGAAGGTATGTCTTTATTAGAAAAAGATATCACATACTTTATAAGATTAATGATAGATGAAAAATAAAATGGCTCGGTATCATGAGGCACAAATGTGTGATTAAGTGTTTGAAAAATAATATCCCTAAAAATTATTGCTTTTTAAATTAATTTTAATATAGATATTTTGGTTGGTGTATTTCTTAATTGATCCACTATATCAAATTCTCTTTGCTAATCTCTCGGTCCCATGGTAGTGTTCTAGGGAAGAGGAGGGATGGTAGGGTTATGATGCTCTTGTATAGGTTGAGGAGGCACCCTATTCTACCTAAGGATATCTCAGGCCATATGACATACTATTTACCATGGGCGAGTAGTAGATGTGGTATAGGAACGTAAATAATCAAGTGTTCTAGGTGAAAGTGGAAAAAAAGGAGTCCTCTAAGCCCTCTGTCATCTAGTATTAACTGAAGGTAACTCAAAATGATCCATATATAAATTATCCACAAAAAAAGGGACTCACATGATGGAGGACCACTATGTAATACAAGCTGAGCTCAAACCAAATCCATGATAAGAGTAACATGCATGTGTACATTTATATAAATAGTTGGTAATAAGCATACTAAGCAAAGTACAAGGCTTTTACCATCAAGTGAAATATGTCTTCCATCATTATAATCATGGTAATAAGCTATAAATTAACAATAAGGAAATTATGGAAATGTTGTCCCTAGGGTAATCTAGGGTTAGTTTTTGTGTGAATAAGGGGTTATTTTGCAAAGATTTAAGTTATATTTAACTAAATGAAACCCTAATGTGGGATTGATTTAATGACCTAGTTTGTGCCAAAAAAATAGAAAAATAGAATTTTAGAACCCTAATTTAGTACACAAAAATTTTGAGAAGGAAAACTAGGGTTTTAAGCAATAATCGAAGTAAGTCATGTTCACCAAATGTTTTAACCTTTTAGGGTTTCATCTATGTAAATCCTATGTTAAATGAAAGGGATGAGTTACTAAACCAATGAAATAATATGCAATAAATAACCATCAATTTGTTATAGAATTTGACTTGCTTTGACTTTTTAAAAATTGTAATAAATATGTACAAATAAAGACTTATCTATAAGACACATGTCACAGAATATATGAGTGATAAAAATTGGGTTACAAATAGGTCCGAGTGTCATCAACAACATTTGTGAATCAGATCCTCTCTTGGATATTAGCTCCATGTGGCTCTAGTGTCTTGAAAATGGCATTAGCGTTCTTTGTGAAATATTGTTCCTAAATTCTAAGAACACCTGTGCTTGTGTTTCTAGGTTTTATTCTCACACGCATGAAACCTAGAACTCTATATTGTGCCTGTAAGAGTTGATTTAAGATGCAAACCCTAATCTTCCTTGAAAGTATTACATGAGATGAAAATTTATGTTCTTTAGTAGGATAGGTTGGACATCCTCAACACCCAACTTTGAAAAAAGTTGTCTACATACCAATACATTGAGGAAGGATCAATATCGATGTACTTCTCCCACCTAAATGATGGTGAAAGTGCAAGTGAATGCTATAATTATAGTGGTGTTTAATGCTTTGAGTGTGCTTGAGATTGGAAATCTTTGAAATATGAGCTTATGGTAATTTTATATGGTAATATGTAGAAGTAGGGTAGAATAGGGATTAATAACCATTATTTTTTCCCACTTGATTATTATTTGAATAGGCCTTTTGCATCTCTTTTCTATATTTCATATAGGTCTAAGAGTCCTATATGTATAGTGTTTCATAGCTTGTGTAGATAATAAAATGTTCTTAGGCTAACATTATGAGGCTTACACATTTAAAAATATATTTTTTAAAGAGACTTATGGAAAGGGACATTAGCACCATGTGGTTGTAGTTTCCTTAATGTGGCACTAGTGTCTAACTAGTAGGTTACTAGGAATTAAGGGCTGAGGTCTAGGAATGAAGGCTTGGGACTATGTTTTAGCTGACTAGGGACATTTATGGTCTGCATAAAGTCTATAAAAGTGTGATAAAGGCTCTAGGACATGTTTAAGGTTAATCTAAAAATATATTGTCTCAAGCAACACTCTTAGCATCTAGATACCACTTTTATGTGATTGTAGTGGCTCTAATCCAACTTGCTTATTGTTGTCGTATGTGGACATTTGAATATGTTATATATCTTGTTTTCTCATATTTAGTGACATGTTCCCATGTCCCTTGTATTGTTTCCCCTTGTCCTACTTTGCATGCCTCATGTGTGTCGTTTGTATGCTTTCTTGTAAGCATCATGGTCATGACACTTGCCTATTATTTGTTACATACTCCAATTTTAGATTCCATGAGGGACCTCATGCATTTCCCCTTCCTAATTGGGTGTCATGATGGACATCATGCCCCATCTCCCTAGGTAGATACTCAATTATTACTTATATTTTCTATTCATATGCATTGATATATCTATCTTGATAGCATTGTGAATAAGATATCTAACACACATCAAACACTACAAACTTATGCTTAGATTATCTTACATTCTAATGTTATATGGACACTATATTGGCTTATTATTTAGATACCATATATGCCTTAGCTAACACACATTTTATAGAGATTTTTATTTTGAGGATAGTTATTACATAGGTTTAACAAATCCCCTCAAAATAAGGGGAATTCATAGGGGTTTGTCCTAGAGACCAAGCTATCCAAATGTACTCAAAGTACAATTTTCATCACATAGGCATAGAATACATAATTCAAATTCTATAAAACATAGTGGAAAATAGTTACACGACACATAAATTAGAATAGTCAGACATTAGCACCCAAATTAGGACACTATCACCATAGGGACTATTGTCCAAGATATGGAACTATTTTCTAGTAGCCCTAGTTTTACAAAATTATAGATTTGTTAGAAAAGTATTGTAGGTATAGTCCAGGTTTGTATAGGTTCAGTTATAGATTACTAATTTTTGTTCAATTTAGCTCAGATTCATACAAGTTTTTTTAGATTAGGGGCATAATTAATGACATGATAATTCCCATTTCAGTTCAAAAGCTCAGTTAAAAATTATTATAACTCAATACAAAATACATATGCATAGATATTAGACTTTGGGACATGTGCATGACACATTATTTCTATATGCTCCCTTTTGTTCTAATTAATTAGATGGAATGGAAAACTTTATGTCATTATCTATGTTATTAATATAGACACCATTCACACCACCACAATCTAGACACTAGCACAATCTAGATTTGATTCCATACTCTATTTTTAGTGGTTGGCATTATTAAATAGTCCCTGAACTACATACCCAAGTGGTTGTAGAGCTAATTTTTCATTCCAGAGTTCTTGATTGGCTGTAGAACCAACATATACAATTCATATTATAGTTACACATATTTAGCTACATTTTTCAATCTATTTATAAATACATCTACTACACATGGGTAGATAATTATGGAGTCAAAGTATGCTTGAGTTCTTGAGCCACCTACATGAGAAGGTTTGACACACCATCAGTATAATCCAAGTTATTCATAGGTCATGATACACCAAGTAGGGATGGTCAATGATGGAGTTAAAAATATATTGAGTGTTTAATCCACCCACATATGGGGATTAAGCAATCCATCATCTCATTCCAATAAATTCACTGATTGATCACTATCTACATGTACACACACAAGTTGTCACTAAGTTTATGCATTATTTCACATACCCAATAAGATGTATTCATTTCCTTCTTCTCTCTTATCTCTTTACTTATTTTTATCTCTTTACTCATTTTTGTCTTTGATTTTGATATATCTTTAGTAAGGACTAATCTATGCATGTTTCACTTACTGGATACATAATAGAGCATGCTTCCCATACTTAGATCTAGATTCATGGGATTCACCTTTTAGGTAAGTCTAGGTAGGCTTCTTTTTTATTTATCATAGCCATTTCACTTTTATAAATTTATATAATAAGGGGGGGATAAATATAATCACCTAAAAATGACACTTGAGTACTAAGAGTGATACTTGAGACCACCCATCCCTAGCTTAGCTCTAGACCTTTATTAGGGCCTATTTAGACACTTATCCAACATTTTTATAAGTCAAAAGTGTCCATAAACATCCATAAATTAGTCCCAGACCCTCACTTTAACATCTTTTACCTTAGTACCTTAGGTTCTACCACCTATACACTAGTGCCACAATAAGAACAATAGCGCCCCATGGTGCTAATGTCCTAGTTTTGGAACTATTATCCTTTACCCTCTTTTTTCTACAAATGGATATATTTTAAAATAAAATACCATCTAGGGTTGGCTTAGACCTATTTTAAGACCCACACAAGCACTAGAATAGTATATATACATGACTTTTAGCCCTCTAACCACTAGATGTAAATGAGATACAAATTACACCAACAAACACAAAATAAGTTGTGCAAAATCATGATTATCAATCCCTATTCTATCATAATTCTACATATAACCATTTATAACATTTCTAATCTCATATTAATCAAATTTTTAGTCTCAAGGACACTCAAATCACTCGATCCAACATTCATACTAGCTTCACTTGTACTTGTACTAACACTTGGGTGGGGAGAGCTACATTGGTCTTGATCCCTCTTTGGAGTATTGGTATGTAGGAAAATATCATCACAATGGGGTGTTGATGATGTCTATCCCACCTTGATAATAACACACTTTATTACTTGTACCAATTTGGTGCCCTACAAACATATAGGTTTAGGGTTTACACATAAAACTAGTTAAAATAGGTCATTTATGGAGATATGGAACTCATGCACACAATAACAAGATTGGTAGACCTAGACATAGGTGCACCTAAAAGCTTTGAATAGTTATGCATATAGGACATTAACACCAAAATAGGACACTAATACCATATGGTGTTATTGTCCAATTAGGGTGATACTATTTAGGAAGGGCTTTGACACCTAGATCCTATCTACAACACTTAGATTAGCCTCTATCTTAGTTTAACACCTATATATCTATAGTTTTAGTCATTTTATAAGTTTTTGTTTACATTATTTATGGTATTTTTATAAAGGTCAAATTAAGTCAATTTTACTATAAATTAGTGGCTATATTTATTGCACATTTCTACCCTAGTTTACTATATTTAGAACTTTAGCAACTTAGGATTTATATTCACTAAGTCCTAAATATTTAAAACACCACAATATGTTTCAATGTAATAAATGCATTGAATATGATGGCATGGTCATGTATGAGCAATGTTGAGAATTTTGACCCTACAGGTCAGAATTGCAACCTTTACCATTCGAAACTTTGTAGTTCATCTTGTGAATTAGTTTTGGGTCCTAAATAATCCAAATAATTATTCAATTTTAGTCTCTTTATTTTGAGATAATTATCCAAATATAAATCCCAATGGGCATCTTTAAAATCAAGGGCAAGTTATCCTTAGCATAGTCAAGAGCATGAGGATGAAAGTTTTATCTCCATGGTGTTTTGGTTTGGGAGAAATGGAATTCTATGTTAGATACATGGAGTTTTGTGAGAAAGGAATACAATGACCAAGATTTCATCTTGAGCCTAATGCACATATCCACCTATAGCCATGTATTCCTAAAGACACCTATAGCAAGTCCAGAACATGAACATAGTCATACAAATTTCAAGACACAAGCATAAGTCATAGTCAAGAACTTGTGATATTTTCTAAGGTAGCGAGGTTTTGAAGTTTCAAAAGGACTTTTAGGTGGATTAATTTTCATGAAAAAGAAGCAAGATGAGTGGGGAGACTAATGAAGCAAGAGTATAGGTTTATTTTTATTTCAGGACTTTTCACCAAGTGTTTTTACTTTCTCAAAGTTTTTATGGGCTAAATGATTGGAATAATTTTCTCAGACTTTTGTCTGAGGGAAAAAAAATTGAAGGACTTTGCATTTTGTCTAAAGGAAGAGACATTGTAAAAATCTTGAAGGGTATGTGCTCTTCAAGAAAGTTTTTTTACAAAAACCTGAAGGTCATTTGGAAAATGCTGAAGGGACATTACAAGAATCCTGAAGGGTATGTTCTCTTTGAGAAAGTTAATTTTTAGGAAACCCAAAAGGGGCACTTTACAGATTTATAAAGGGTCATTTAAATTTTTTTGAAGGAATTAGTGGTCCACTTTCTTTTATCTGAAGGGTAGTTCAACAAAAGGAAAAGGTACAGTTCAAAAATTTTGAAGGGTATGTGCCCTTCAAGAAAGTTCATTTTTAGGAATCTTGACAGGTAGAGTCCCTTTGGGAAGGTCCATTATAGAAAACTCAAAGGGAATCTACCCTTCGAGAAAGTCCAAAATAAAAAATCTAAAGGGACATTTCAAAGAAATCCAAAGGGCATAGTTTGAAAGTTAGAGGCATTTTGTCAAATACCCGAAGGGTTATTTCCCTTTGGGAAAGTGATTTTGAAGAAAGTCCAAAGGATTAATTCCTTCGAACAAATTGTTTGAAGGACAAAGTGCCCTAAGATAATTCCCATGAGAAAAGACCTTTATAATTTGTCTGAAGGGTACATGCCTTTCAAAAAAGGGATTTTAAAAAACTTAAGGGACATTTCCAAAATCCTAAAGGGCAAGAGGACATTTTTAAAAATCTCAAAGGGAAAAAGACAAAAACCCATAGTGTACTTTCTCTT
The DNA here is from genome assembly GCA_037957365.1 of Torreya grandis. Taxonomy (NCBI): domain Eukaryota; kingdom Viridiplantae; phylum Streptophyta; class Pinopsida; order Cupressales; family Taxaceae; genus Torreya; species Torreya grandis. Next base: position 471,274 of record JARHVA010000276.1, read on the forward strand.
TGGGAAAGTCCATTTTCAAATATGAGGACCATTGTAAAAATCTTGAAGGGTATGTGTCCTTCAATAAAGTTCAAAACAAGGAATTATGAAGGGTATCTACCCTTTGATAAAGTTAAAAACAAATTTTTTGAAGGGTTATGGCCCTTTAGAAAAGAAGGTTTCAAGAAAATCTTGAGAGACAATTCCTGCAAAAAATTTGTCCATGGGAAAATGATAAAGGAAAAGCCACAGACCTAATTCCTTCAGACTTTTTGTCTAAAGGAATGGTACATGACAAAGGCACAGATAAAATAAAATGCCATGGAAGATAAGTCCAAAGGTAAATAGGTGGAAGATAAGTCCAAAGGAATTCCTTTAGACAAATTGTCTAAAAGAATTCCTTCAACAGGATTACCAAGGGAAAAGTCAAGCAGTGAAGGAGAGAGACAACACCCATGGATAATTTGTCTATGAGAAAGTCAAAAGACATAATCCCAAAAGAATAAACCTAAGAAAATAAGCAGGGAGAAAAGTCCATGAAAAAGACACAAAAAATACATAAGATATATAGATAGAAATAGAAAACCAAAAAATATAAGAGATTCCAACAACCAATGAATAGATTAAAACATTTTATAGCATGAAAACTAGTATAAACAAGATTAGACACATCTAGGTTTAACCATTTCAACATGAGACCTTCAGTTCTAAAAATGGAGACTCATTTGCAGGAAGGACTCAAGTTGTTTAATGTTGGAGAGATAAATGTGAATTTCATGCATGAACTCTTGTTAATCCAAGGTTTTCAAATGTTTCAATAGTTCAAATGGAATTCTAAGTTTGACATTAGAATTGATTTTATGCAAAGTAAATTGTTCTCTTATTTCAATCATCTCAAAAAGAGTTTCATTTTCAGAGATTGGCATAGCATTATGCATATTGGAATATTAGTCCAAGCTTGAGCCCACCATCCATTTTCAATGCCAAAGGGTTTTTCATGCAAGACAAAAGATAAGAAAAGACAAATTTAGAAGGTTGTGATAACACAAATTAGACTTGGGTTGAAGTGGGAGTTGTCATATTCTTCTATTTTCAAATCCAACCTCTTGGCTATTGTGTATTTTTCTATACAAGTTAGATTTTTGGCCTTTAATTGCATCCCTCTTTTAGCAAGACAAAATTTTGCCAAAGATTGAATTATAACCTTTTTTTAGATTAATATAAGGACTATTATTTTTAGATTCTAGTTGTTGGTATAGTTTATTTGTCATTAATTTGCATAAGTGATAAGAGTTTTCTTCCTTGTTAAGTCTTGATTCTTACCTAGTTATTAGCTAGTTAAATTATGTAGGTCATGTTCCATGTTTAATGTCTTTTGGATGAGTTTACATTGGATGCAAGTGGCTAGTTAGTTCCTTGAATTAGGCCTATTCCATCATTTCCTTCAAGCTTTGATCACAAGATAGAACCTTTTCATGAAATACTTATGCATATTAGTCAATTGGAGTTGAAAGTCCAACTTTTATCTTGTCTAAATCAATGTTTTTAAGAGCTCTAATTGAGTGGATCAACCAATAATTTAGGTGTATCACCATCATTAGATATGATTTTATTTCAAGTTTTCTTTCTCTCTTTTCCCAAGCAGTTTGTAGTGTAGAGCAAAGATCCTAATTGATACACCAAAGGGAGCTAGTCCTTACAATCTATAAATTCAATCCATTGACTAGATCACCCACATCCTAGGATTATTTCCATGTTTTAGTATACTGTGAAGGCCTAAAACTACCTACACAGGGGTGCAAGTCTGATTGATAATAGTTTTTGACATGCCTAGTGAGAGACATTAGAGCTAGACTTGATGAAATTATAGTTGCAACAGTGTCTTTCATGAAGTATTTGGTGATTTAAAGATCAATAAATTGCTTCTAATAGTCTAGGAATAGTTTCCATGTAAATATATTCTTATTGCATTATCATGAATGAGTTTTGATGGTTGTGTATGAAGAGAATTCCTATGCTATGTTTCATTATCAGCCTTATGATGAATCATACTAGCCTTATTATGATACCTATGAGCCTCTTTATGAGCCTAATTAGTATTATCAAGAGTTTTATCAAAGATATGATGAACCTTATCAAGTTTCTCATGATCCTTATTATCAAGAGCATGATTCTTACCTTTTTTGTGAGCCATGTCAGTCTTAGGACCAGATTTCACCTTTCCCATATGGCTATGATGTTTCATATGAGCAGTCTTGTCTTTAAGAAAGAATGAATGAAATAGAGCTTTGAATAATAGTATATGCAAGAAAAATTTATTCAAACTCTTAATATGAAGAAGTAAATGGTCTTTTATAACATGTGTCCAATGATCTAGAAGAGATAAATGAGTTGTTTATTTTTGTATTAGAGAAGATGGAGGCTTGGGAGAGGCAAAAAATTGAGTTGATCCACTTGTACCAAAGGGTTCTTGTGTTCCTTATTCTCATGAAGTTCTTAAATATGCCTAGTGTGTGACAAGGGAACTTCCTAGTTGTATTCAAGATCCTATTCATGATGTTAAGCCTTCTTATAGTCCCCTTCACCACTCATCTCTCAAGCACAAGTTTTCCATGAGGACAAAGAGATTTCAGACTTTGATGAGCTAATGGCCAAGTAGAAGGAATAAAATATAGAGGTATTTAAGAGTTTTTCTTTCCCTCCTCTCCAAAACTCCCTAAATAATTCCATTATTCTCCAAATTCCAAAATTTGATCATGATCAACCTCCCATGCTTCATTCTCCCTCTAAAACAAATGAATTTCATCACCCTCTCACCATATTCCTTGTTTAGGAGGAGCGTGTTCTCTGGAATATTGAAAAAGAGTTTACAGCTATAGGTCAAGTTTTTGCATGGTGTGTAGAGGATGCTTCAAGTGTGTTTGAGGAAGAATTTACTATTGATACTTCACTTAAAGTTGTATTTGAGACTTTGCTTATAGTTAAGTATGAGAAGGTTGATCTTGATGTGGAGGAACTCCAAGAGGAAATGGTACAAATTGAAGTCATAAATGAGTTATAGGTATCTCCTATTGAGAAGGATCCAAATAAATTTCAAGCTAATTCTATTCAAATAGATCAAAATGAGGAACAAAAAGATGATTGGTATTTGTACCTTGAATCTCTACAAGAATTGAAGAGCTTTATATGGATATGTTGCCTATAAAAGAGCATGTTTATGGGAAATTTGATCAAGAATCACCTATTCAAGATCATAATATGGATTGGGTTGCCTATTTAAAGATCTTGAAGAGATGGATTAACTTGCAGTAGTTGATAAGAAGGATGAGGTCACTTAAGGACAATTCATAGATGAGATATCACTTGAAAATATTTTAGATGACAAGCAGTATGAAAAAGATCTAGAAATACTATATGAGTTTATCTTTTTTGGTGACTAGTTTGTTGTTGATGAATCATTTGAGATGCTAATAGAGTTAGTGAGCATGAAAGATGCATCATCAAAGGTTATGATTAATAAATGTCTTGCCTTACAACTTGTGCCATCTCTTGGAGTGAATGAGGTTATGACTTTCCCTTTTGATCCAGGTGGATCATGCTTTGCCATGGTTAGATAGGTTCTTTGTTAGTTTGTTTTTCCTCCAAGTGCTATTCAAGCACATTAGTTTAGTCTGTTTTGTCCCAAATAGTGCTTGTTTGCACATTTTCTTGGTTTAGTTAGTTTTCCTATTTTCATGTGTTTCCATTCTTATTTTGAAGGATGAAGGTTAATTCATGTCTGGTTAAAGGAGATTTGCAGTCATGGACTAGGTTTACCATTATTTTTTGAGATCAATATCATGTTTATGGTCTGAGTTCTCAAGCATAGTAGGCATGCTTCCTAGCTGAGTTGCCAAAATGTTGACAATTTTAAACCTATAGGTTAAAATTGAAACCTTTACCATTTGAAACTTTGTAGTTTATCTTGTGAATCAATTTTAGGTCCTGAATAGTTTCAAGAAATATTCAATTATGTTCTCTTTCTTTCAGGAGAATTGTCTAGACAAAAATCCCAAGGGGCATCTTTAAAAGCAAGGGCAAGTTATCCTAAGCACAGTCAAGAGCATGAGGATGAAAGTTTTATCTCCATGGTGTTTTGGTTTTGGAGAAATGGTATTATATGTTAGATATATGGTTTTTTGTGAGAAAGGAATATAATGACCAAGATTTCATTTTGAGCCTAATTCACATGTCCACATATATCCATGTATTCCTAAAGACACCTACAAGAGGTCTAGAGCATGAACATAGTCATACAAATTTTAGGACACAAGCATAAGTCACAGTCAAGAACTTGTGATATTTGCCAAGGTAGTGAGGTTTTGAAGTTTCAAAAGGACATTGAGGTAAATTGAGGTGGAATACTTTTCATGAAAAAAAAACAAGATAAGTGGGGAGCCTAATGAAGCAATATTACAAGTTTATTTTTCTTTCAGGACTTTTGACCAAGTGTTTTTTTCTTTCTCAAAGTTTTTTTGGGCTAAGTGATTGGAATAATTTCCTTGGAATTTTGTCTGAGGGAAAAAATTCTGAAAGACTTTGTATTTTATCTGAAGGAAGGGACATTGTAAAAATCCTAAAGGGTATGTTCCCTTTGGGAAAGTTCTTTTACAAAAACTTGAAGGTCACTTGGAAAAGGCCAAAGGGACATTACAAGAATCTTGAATTGTATGTGCCCTTTGAGAAAGTTCATTTGTATAAAACTTGAAAGGGGCACTTTATAGATTTTTAAAGGGTTGTTTCAAAATTATTGAAGGAATTAGTGGTCCACTTGATTTTTTCTAAAGGGTAGTTTGACAAAGGGAAAGGGTGCAATTCAAAAATATTGAAGGGTATGTGCCCTTCAAGAAAGTTCATTTTTAGGAATCCCAAAGGGTAGAGTGTCTTCAGGAAGTTCCACTACATAAAAATTAAAGGGCATCTACCCTTCTGGAAAGTCCAAAACAAAAAAGCTAGATGGCCATTTCAAAGAAATCCAAAGGGCACATTTCAAAATGCTAAGGCATTTTGTCAAAGACCCAAAGGTTTCTTTCCCTATGGGAAAGTGATTTTGAATAAAGTTCAAAGGATTAATTCCTTAGAATAAATTATCTAAAGGACAAAGTGCCCTAATACAATTCCCATGGGAAAGGACCTTTAAAAATTGTTTGAAGGGTACATGCCTTTCGTAAAAGGGATTTTAAAAAAGTTGAGGGACATTTCCAAAATCTTGAAGGGTAAGAGGACCTTTTTTAAAAGCCTAAAGTGCAAAAGATAAAAACCTAAAGGGCACTTTCCCTTCAAGAAAGTCCATTTTCAAAGATGAGGACCATTTTAAAATTATTGAAGGGTATGTGCCCTTTAGGAAAGTTCAAAATAAGGAATCCTAAAGGGTATATGCCCTTTGGGAAAGTTCAAAACAAAATTTTTGAAGGGTTATGTCCCTTCGAAAAAGAATGTTTCAATAAAATCCTAAGAGACAATTCCCATGGACAATTTGTCCACAAGAAAATGATAAATGAAAAGTTGAAGACCTAATTCCTTTAGAATTTTTGTCTGAAGGAATGGTCCATGACAAGAGCATAGGTTAAATAAAAGGCCATTGAAGATAAGTCTAAAGGCAAAGAGGTGGAAGATAAGTCTGAAGAAATTCCTTTGGACAAATTTCTCAAAATAATTCCTTCGAAAGGTTTTCCAAGGGGAAATTCAAGCAATGAAGGAGAGAGATAATTCCCATAGATAATTTGTCCATGGGAAAGTGAAAAGACACAAGCCTGGAAGAATAATCTTGAAAGAATAAACTTGAGGAAATAACCAGGGAGAAAAATCCACATAAAAGACACAAAAAATACATAAGGAAGATATATAGACATAAATAGAAAATTAGAAAATGCAAGATATTCCAATAGCCAATGAATAGATTAACGTGTTTTATAGTGTGAAAGTGGTCCAAATAGGATTAGATACGTCTAGGTGTAACCATTTCAACATGACACTTTCAGTTTTAAAAATGGAGACTCATTTTCATGAAGAACCCAAGTTGTTTAACATTGGAGAGCTTAACGTGAATTTCATGCATGCACTCTTGTTAATCCAAGGTTTTTAAATGTTCCAATAGTTCAAATAGAATTCTAAGTTCAACATTAATAGTGATTTTATGTAAAGGATATTGTTATCTTGTTTCAAGTAGCTCAAGAAGAGTTCCATTTTTGGAGATTGGCATAGCATTATGCATGTTGGAAGATTAGTCCAAGATTGATCCCGCCATCCATTTTTAATGCCAAAGTGTTTTTCATGAAAGACAAAAGATAAGAAATGGCAAATTTGGAAGGTTGTGATAACATAAATTAGACATGGGCTAATTGGGAGTTTCCCTCTTCTTCTATTTTTAATGCCAACCTCTTGGTTGTGTATTTTTATATATAAGTTAGCTTTTTAGCCTTGAATTGTATCCCTCTTTTGGCAAGACAAAATTTTACCAAAGATTGAGTTGTAACCTTTTTTTAGATTAATAGAAGGACTGTTGTTTTTAGATTCCAGCAACTAGTATAGTGTATTTATGTCATTGATTTGCATAAGTGAGAGAGTTTTTTTCTTTGTCAAGTCTTGATTCTTACCTAGTTATTAGTTGGTCAGATTATACAGGTCACATTTCATGTTTAATGTCTTTTGGCTAAGTTTACACTGGATGTAAGTGGTTGGTTAGTGCCTTAAATCAAGCCTATTCCATCATTTTCCTCAAGCTTTGATCACAAGATAAAACCTTTTCATGAAATACTTATGCATATTGGTCAATTAGAATTGAAAGTTTAGCCTTTCTCTTGTCTAAATCAGTGTTTTTAGGAGCTCTAATTGAGTGAATCAACCAATAATTTAGGTGTATCACCATCATTAGATAGGATTTTCTTTCAAGTTTTCTTTATCTCTTTTCCCAGGTAGTTCATAACATAGATCAAAGATCTTAATTGATACACCAAAGGGAGTTATCCCTTACAATCTAAAGATTCAATCCACTGATTAGTACACCCACAACCTAGGATTGTTTCCATGTTTTAGTAAACTGTGAAGGCCTGAAACTACCTTCATAGTGGTACATGTCTAATTGACAATAATCAATATGTCCCCAATATATATTTGAATATAAAAAATAATAATATAGGATATGTGATCAAGAAATTTGAGGTAGAGGGGAGATTAGTATGGTGTTAGTAAAAAAAACAAATCCAAAACAAACACACTAAAAATTAACACCTATAGCCTTGACACTCAAGGGGCTAGAGAACTACATAATTAACTAACTAATCGAAAGTAAAATAAGTAATCTTACCTTCCATGAGAGCAAGTGTTGTTAGTTATCCATGGATTGATGTGCTCAGCTATGTGCTCAATAAATATTTGTCAATGAATGTCCATTGCTCCACTTCTCCTTAGCACCTTGGTAATGTTGGTTGGAGTTGGCTTGGATTGAATTATGAAATGGTCATGGTAACACTATAATAATGAAATAATTGCATGTATTTGAGCATAATAAATTTATACCAAGAGATATTATGCAATGGGTAAGGCCTTGTGTTTATAGTCTCTAAAACTAACTCTAACCCAAGTCTAGTTAGGTTAGAGTTAACTATGGTTAAGTTCAAACTAACCCTAATTGAGTTAAGGAAGGGACAAGCCATTAATATTTCCAATTAATATGCATGATCACAAATCCATATCTTTATGTGATGTCATGATAATGTCGTCAATCTTGATTTATGAATTATTAAAAATAAAAATTAAATAATTAAATATCCATGGGCTTTTCACTTATGCATTTAATTGGGTTTAACCAATTGAGGAATCTTGATCAAGTTAATTTCCATTTCTATATTTTGACAATTTATCCCTCACACATGGTTGAAAAGGTCAATTTTCTAGGTTTCAACTTGAGCATAGATGAATTAGAGGAAGATGATGATTGTGTACAGTGAATTTCCCTAGTTAGGGATACACAAATGTGGATTAGAAGATGCACATGATGTACACTACTAAATTAGAGAATTTTAGTGGTTTCTAGGCTTAACTTACGTTGTTTTCTAGATGCCACTATAATGTCTATTTAGACATGGAAGTGGCCAAAAAGGAGTATCTACAATTTGTCCCTATTTGAGAAGGCATTGCAAAACACATGCACAGTAATGTCTTCTCAAAGAATGAAAAAGATGTTAATAAAAAAGAAGATAATGATTGAGGAATGATGCTCCAAATAATGTTTGGGGAGCCTATGATGCCCTGTCGAGGGAGTGGTTGACATATATGAGTGATGGGAAGTCCCTCAAAAATAATAAAGAAGATGGAAATTAACCCATGGGTGAGAATAATCCAATTGAGATAATTCTTTCATGCATTGATTTATAAGTACTAATTTTCCCAAAGGTACTTATAATCAATAATGAAGGTTGAGATACTAATTTTCTCAAAGGAAGTTATAATAAGTGGCTTAGGTATGTGGCCCAATAGGGAAGATGGGTTGAATAATGGTTTTCCTAAAGGCAATTATAATCATTTTGATGACCTAGATTGAACAATGATTTTTCCTTAGTAAGCTAGTTTTAATCATGAGAAAATGATTATGCCTTAGTAGGGTGGATGAGAAAACATAAAACAAGGATATAGCCTATCACATATATTAATAAGATCAATAATAAATGTATATGTGATGGTCTAATGACTAAAAAAGACAAAAAGCTAGGCACATAAGGATGTACAAAGTGATAAAAGATATGATTAGAAGAAAAATATGGCTGAGCTAACCCGAGATACGTCATGTATCCAAGTGTTGTATACATAGTCCAAATAGATTTTAAGCTAATGGAGTTCACCTAAAATTAGGATAAAATGGAAATAAGAATAAAAGAATAATATTTAATCAATGTGAATTATTTGAATATACCTAATAATGTGGAGATGCTCATCCTTATTAGCATTGATATAACCAAAATGGTCAATGGGTTGATTTGATCAAGGAGGGTTGGGGCATTTTCCAAGGTAAATAAGAAGAAGTTTATGAGGAATCATTACATGTGATCTATACCAAACTAATTTTTTTGTAGCACATGGTGGTATACATCAGGATATAAAACACCATGATGAATTGGCCATAATGTGCATAAGGACTAACTCTTGATCTAATAAATAATTGAAAATAATGCATTAATGATTAAAATCCCTAATGATAATGCTGATGTATGAATATGGATAAACATAATAATAATGCATAAGGAATCACCCATAAATATACACCAAGTCAAGGAAAAATAATAAAATAAAATAAACATGCAAATAAATAAACAAACAACTAATAAAACAAACACATAGAAAACTTTAAAGTAAAAACAACATAAAGCACCTTATCATCAAACAATTCAATATCTATGAATCATGTCTCAATGGAATGATAAATAGGTGGTGAACCAAATCAATACTATATTCAATGGAATGACATGTGGGGATAATATATCCTGGTATAATTTGCACACTTTGGTTTTGCCCTTGATAGGTCAAAAGTTGTGAGTTTGGCATTAAAAGTGTGAATTAGATGGTTCCCCTAAGCAAGCATACATGAAAATGGAAGGTCACACCTCCTAATGGCTATAGAATGGATTTAAAACCAACAATGTATTTTGCATAATATGGTGGATCAAGAATTGGTGACTAGGTTCAAGATAGGGCTAATGTTTTTGGATTTTGGGGATTTATATCTATCTAGGAAATTATAAGTCAATGTTCTAATGTTTAGGATTTTGAAATGTTGTGAATGTTTTTATAATTTTCAAAGCATCTCAACTCAATGGAGAATTATGAGACACATAATGGTCCAACTCACAAAGTGGTGAGAGTGTGGCTTGGGTTGCTCGGAAATATGATGAGAGCATGACATAAACCAAGGGTACAATAATGCATCTATTTCAAATGAAAACTACACATAATGGTGACTCATAAAATAATGAGAGTGTTCAAAATCAAATTACTCATAAAATGGTGAGAGCATTGGTAAACGTGATGAAGATTAGCTCAATATAAATGTAGAGTTACCTACATAGTCCCATTATGACCTCAAATAATTATAGTGCCTCCTTATAGTGGATAAATCTAACTAGGTAGCAACAAGTTAAGGAATTAGGCAAATGACACTATATAAAATTGGAATGGCAAGGTGATGTACTAATGTATGGTAAATATGTTACTCCTAATTTTCCCATAAGTGGTTATAATTATGAAATAATAACATATATACTAGTTTTCCCAAAGGTGGTTATAATTAGTAGCATAAAAATGAGGTAGAACATGTCAACAATGAACAACCCAATTGCCAAACCACCATCATACTAGGCCAAGATACTACCTTTATTTAGAATATTGAATCAACTATTGAAACTTCATTTGAATATTGTCATTGAAGGTACTAAAATACCAATGGAATGGAATGAAGGTAAAAAAGGCAGACTAAGGGAGGGTAAAAATAAATTTGGTTGATAGGAAAAGTATGGTAGGAATGGTATACAGTATGGTATAAAGAAGTTGATGTTATGATAATTGGATATAATAGTAATAGGGTTACCCCCATGTGACAAGGTAAGGTAAATGGCAAGGTATGAAATAAAGGCAAGGTGAATGGAAAATGGAAAGGGAAGGTAAATAACAATGCAATGTAAATGGTTATATTGTTTCTTGCTCATGTGGAAATGCACGTCTTGATCAACATATGATATAATGAGAATAGTCAGTTATGTAAATTGCTATCCCAAACCTCTTCTAAATATCTGCTCTATCAAGAACATATTTTTTGTTTGGACTCCAATAATTTTATTATTATCTTCATTAGTCATTGAATTTATTTCCTTTAAACTTCAAGACAAGATGTCTTCATAGCCTCTATAAAAGAAAGTGTGGCTAGGGATGGTAAGTAAAGGATAAATATTGGTTGAATGGTTTGATTTTGAAAAGAAGAGGTGGATCATAATGGAATTTATAATGATTAGGAAACAAATGAAGATCAAGATTTTTAGGCACATAAAATGTTGATGATTCCAAATTTGACATAATTTTGGTTGTGGTGGGGCCAAAGACTTCTGAATATGCTCTCAATAGGACCACTAGATTTGTTTTTTATTTAGGCATGAGAGAAGATTTCATATTATTATGTTATAAAATGGAATTTGTATTGATTTTATGTTTGATAATGTCTTCATCAAGTGGTGAAGATCTATTTTTCTATGCTATTGAAACCTCAGAGGTTTTCACTAATAAAATTATCTTGATTATCCCATAATGCCTCTAAAAAGGTTTCACTAAAGAATGTTAATTTTTTAATTTTATTGTCTTTTAGTGCCTCAAACAAGTTTTCACTATAATATGTTGAGTTTGGACTTTGATTGCTCCCTAAAACATCTAAAAACATTTCACTAGGAGATTGTTCTTCTTCTATATGAATGTCATCATGGTCACCCTAATATTCTATAGCTGATATGTCACCATGGATGTTGCTCAACAAGGTATGATTCTATTGGTCCCAATCAACACTTGTGGGAAGTGTAATGGCTATGTTTGGTGATGTTAATGGAATGGGAAGAGGTAGCAAAATCCTTTTAGAAGATACTAGGAGAACTTATGCTGAAGTTGAAGTAATCAGCCTCAAAAATCATTGAAGGATCACAAATGTATTCAAATTGATACTCAAGGCATGTGTAATTAATTTTTTAACAACCATGAATGTATTATAAAGCTAATTTTGACTCAAAGGACTCTGAATCTAATGTTGAGACTAATTTTGATTTTGATTCTAATGCTAAATATGATATTGATTCAAAAATAGAACCTAACTTCAATAGTGATTCTTCATCTGATGTTACGGTAAATATGTTATCTTGAATGCTTGGTATTGGATGAGTAATGTCCTAGGGTTAAACAATGGGATCTTTAAAAATATGTTCAGCTAAGAAAGACTCCAAAAATACTAGCTTGTCAAATTAAGGCTTCTCAACAAGAGGAAAATGGTCAATAGGCAACTCCACAAAGACTGACTTGTCAAAGTGAGGCTCTTTAAAAATAGGGCAATGGTTGAAATAATTATTTTTCTAAAGGTGGTTATAATCATTAGGGGGTGACTCAATAAAGACTAAATTATTAAAATGAGACTCCTAAATCGATGGGAAAGGCTCAAAGGGTGATTCAACATAGGTTAACTCATCACAAATAGGTGTTTCAAAAAAAACATCATGGATTGGTTGGTTATCTTGGCCTTGGTTTACACTTGGGTGAAAAATATTAGATTTGGACACTTCTTGGTCTTTAAATGATGCCTATTGAAGAGGTTATAATTGGCTCTATTTTGGTTTGAATAATGGCTTAAATTTTCTAAAGTGGGGGAATGTTGGAAATGGATGAAGAATTACTTTTGGCTCAATAATGATCTCTTTACAAATAGGCTCATCTATGATGGGCTCAACAAAGATTGGTTGTGAGTCTAGGATGGTATCTATGATTTATCAAGTCATGATTTCACAATTTTTTTGGGATAATGAGCTACCAAATTTGAAAGGTCATTTAATGGTAATGAAATGGTGTTGTGAAGCTTGGTTGCTATGCAAGTTGAAGGATGAGGATGAAGTACTATAATAGTAATGAACGAGCATTGGGGAGCTTGGTTGCTAATGCAGACCAAAGGAAGAGGGCCTTTAATGGTAATGAATAGGAATTGTAAAGCTTGGTTATTTATGTAGGCCAAAGGATAAGGGCTTGGAATGGTAATGAATGAAAACCACTAAGCTTGGTTGCTAGCACAAACCAAATAAGGGTTGGTTGCATATGTAGGGTATTGGGTACTGTTATTATCTAAAAGGAAAAATTAGTACTTTAATTTATTGAAATAAGGGTGAACTCGACATATGATATTAGACATATCTAGGTTTGGTAATTATCCCAAAGAAGGCAGTCTTGGTATGCAAAAATGGTCTTGGACTTTGTCTAGGTTTGAAAGTGGCATTAGTCTACACATAGGTCTTTAGTCTATATGTAAAAGGGTCTATTATCACAAATGGTCTAAAATTGGCCTAGGCATGGAGATTTTCTCCAAAATTTGGAAAATAAAAATTTGGTCTAAAAATTTCCTCAAGGTTTAATGTCTCACACATATGGTCAAGTGATAACACAAATCCAAATGTTAATCTTGTCAAAGTGTTTTAAACAACTTTGATCTAAGTCAAAATAGAAAATGGTGCTAGGTCTTTAGGAATAAGGCACAAATATAGGCTCAAAACAAGTTGGTTTTAAAAAAAAGATAAAATTATAGTTCTTTTAGAAACACATCACAAATCTAGACTTGGAACAAACTAGGTTTAGGTAAAATGGTAAGGTAAATTAATTTAACAATTTGAAAAACTTTGACTAAAACTAGGCATATAGATTCAAACACAAACTTGATCATTGTTAAAAGACATTGGAACTTAGGCACATGTACAAAAATAATTTGGAAAATCAATTCTAAATAGGTAAAAATAAGGGTGAGGAGTAAAACATTCAAGCCCAAGTGATGATCAAGACTCACATGTAAACTAATTTTACGTAAGGTTATACTTGGAGAGAGAGTTTTGACTTTAGTTCTAAGCAAAAAAAAATATGTGAGGAACACAAAAAAGAGACCACTTCCAAAATATAGGCACAAAATATCTTCAAATCAAGTAAGACATTAGTCCAAGTTACACAATCCAAAAGTGAGAGGTAAACATCTAAGCCAAAATTAAGCAAGGCATAAGCATGAACCAATCAACGTTTGAATCTAAACTTTTCAAGACCAATTTTAAACTTGGTTTAAAAATCTTGGATTTTGAAGTAAATAACATTATAGACCAAATTGGATGGCATAAAAATACCAAACATAGACCAAAAGGCATATGTGGTTTCAAAATCAATTAGACATAAGGTAAAGGTTTTTTAAACAATGTGAGTAATGTAATGATGTTATCTTGCTCAAAGGGTATGACAAATGGATTATTTAAAAAAATATAATGTAAAGAATTGTAATTAAATTGGTAGTGTAATGATGCCCCTTTCAAACAAGTGACACACATATAAAAGTTTTTAAAAATGACTAAGGCAAAGTGTGGCATCAAACAAACAACATAACACCTCTTTTAGGTTAAAAAGGGGTGTATAAACATGACTTGATTTGGACATGTGCTTATGAAAAATAAAATAGTTTTTAACTAAAAACAAATGAAAGTAAAAGGAAAAGACAAAAAAATTCCTAAGTGTGTCATCCTATTCCTTAAAACTGACAAGGTGGCTTCATATCATCAAATTTCATCTATACACTTCTTGAGAGGAAATAATTTGTTAATCTAAAAATTTAGATGCACATGAAAAGTATATTTTTTAGGCCCTCTCTTCTCTCAAGAGTTTTTATGATGATAAGGAACTTTGGGCTACTTGCCATGTATTGACAATATTTCCTCAAAAAGTGGGGTTTGTCTAAAACTATAAGTTTCATGCATTCTAGATGGTCCCAAGTGTGGTTAACAAAAGATATTAAATCATGTCAACTGAGTTCATACCAGATAACTTACTATGCAAGGGTTTATTCCTTTGAATAATGACTCCATATATGTATTTCTTAATGGAGTCCCCTAGTTAACTAGACCTAACTCAGGTTTTCATTATGATCAAAGAGGATAGCTACTCAACCTGTTGGAAATCATAGTATCCTATGCCCTGATTTATATACCCTACCATAGACTAGGGTTTAAATGATGCCAAGAAATGAAATACCATGTCAACGCTTCTCTAAATAACTTATGTTGAGGTGATGAAATCCTTCCCACAAGCCAAGATGCAATAATTAAATATATAAAAACTTTAAGGTCATTTTAGGATCACCCAAGTCATTATGATCTTGGGGAGTGCCTTAGTGACATTCCTTCTATGCTTGGACTAAGTGATAAAATCAATGGACAAATAGCTTTTGGTCAGTCTAGTTCCCTAAAGGGAATGGGGGAGAACATATACATTAAGTGTATTTTGAAAAAAACAACATAAAAAAGTAAAATGATAACCAAGCAAGCTCTTAAGATAGTTTAGTCTAAGTTTATGTTTATTTCAAAAAACCAAGAAAAATGTGATGTGAAATTTATCCCCTTGGCTTTGTCTGTTGATTTTTGAACTTGGAAAAAAAAAATAAAGAAACTAAACATTTTAAAGCACCAAATATAAATGTGATTTGAAAACTTAAAGTGTTAAAAACATATTTCCTTGGCCTTTGGGTCTTGCAAAAAATGTTAGGGGGTTTTCTTGTTACTTGTAAAAAGTGATATCCTTGTAATTTAGTTTAATGAATCAAAAAATCACATCTCTTTAATGATTTCACAGTTATGTAGTAAACTATAAATCATGAAATTATTTTGTTATATAAAAATAGTCAAACCTGAATGCTTAAAACTCATAGTGGGTGATTTCATAATTTCTGAATGATTTCACAACTTAGTTTGATGATTTCACTACTTTATCAAATAAATTAGTAGTTCAATTAGATAATTTTTTACTTTAGGTGATAATTTCATAGTTTATGTGGTAGTTTCATGATTCTGAGAAACCTACAACAAAACACAAAAAAACATAGGAATGATGTCATGGTTTTATAGTGATTTCATAGTTAGCAAAATGATTTTACCACTCTTCAAGACAAATTCACAACTAGGAAAAAAAAATTCAAATCCTAAAAATGAGATTTCACTCCCCTAAAATATTTTTTTTCTACTTAAAACAACAATTTCACAAATTCGCTAATATGAAAAAATTACATAGTTTTAAAAAATCAAAGAAAAAACCTTTTTTCATGTAGAATTATTTCATTGTTTTCTCAATAATTTCACCATGTTTGAGCTTGATTTCATAGTTTCACAGGGCTAAGGCTAAACTAGAGTAGTTTCACTATTTTCTGAAATGAATTCATAGATTTGGTCGCTGATTTTGTATTTTACCTCACCCTATTTGTAGTTATGTAGTCACAAATTCATAAATACATAGTCACAAGTAAAAAATATAAAATATAGCAAGAAATGAAGAAATTAGGCTCTATAATGAAATATTTTTTTCTCTAAAAGGCTCCCAAGATACTTCATTCATACTTGTGGGGTGCATGGTCCCACTAGTCATGCCATTATGTGATCAAGAAATTTGACGTAAAGGGGAGATTAGTATGGTGGTAGTCAAGAAAATAAATCCAAAACAAACACACTAAAAACTATCACGTATATCCTTGACACTCAAGGAGAAAGAGAAATACACAACTAACTAACAAAATGAAAGTAAAGCAAGTGATCTTACCTTCCATGAGAGTCAGTGTTGTGTTTTGGCCATGGATTGATGTGCTCAACTATGTGCTCAAGAAATCTCTCTCAATGAAGTGCCATTGCTCCACTTCTCCTTGGCACCTTGGTAATGTTGGTTGCCTTTGGCTTGGCTTGAATTATGGAATTGGCATGGTAAAATTACAATAATGAAAGCTTTGCATATATTTAAAAATAATAATTTAACACCAAGAGAGATTATGGATCAATGGGTGAGGCCTTATATTTATAGCCTCTAAAACTAACTCTAACCCAAGTATATTTAGGTCAGAGTTAACACTGATTAATTTAAAACTAACCCTAATTGAGATAAGGAGGGGACAAGCCATTAATATTTTCAATTAATAGGCATGGCTCACAAATATAGATATTTATTTGATACTTTGTGAGTGTTTGACAATTGAAAAAGATGATGTCATGATGATGTCATCATTTTAGATATTTGTGTGATGTCATCATTTTAGATATTTGTGTGATGTCATGATGATGTCATCAATATGTATTTATGAATTTATAGAAATATAAATTCAATAATTAATTAGCCATGGGATTTTCACCTATGCATTTAGTTAGGTTTAACCAATTAAGCAATATTGATCAATTTAATTCCCATTTTTGGATTTTAACAAGTTGTCCCTCACACATGTTCGAAAGGTCATTTTTCTAGGTCAAAAATTGATCAGAGATGAATTAGAGGAAGGTGATGATTATGTATAGTACATTTCCCCAATTAGGGATACATTGACATAGATTATAATATACATATGATGTGCACTAATGAATTAGAGTATTTTAGTGGTTTATAATCTTAAGTTACATTACTTGCAAGAAGTCACTTTGATGTCCCTTTAGACATGGAAGTGGCTAAAAATGAGTGTCTACAGGAGATATAATAGATATGTGAAGGAATGATTTTACATCCTCATGTCATTAAATATACACTTATATCAAGGTGTGTAATACCCATGTATGAGAAATTTATCACACAAATAAGAGATTTTTCATAAATAAATATTGTTGTGTAAAGTGAAACTAGGTGTAATATAAAAAAATGGATGTATTAAGTATTTTACTCAATTTTTCAATCATTTATGTCAATATTTTTTAGGATAAAATCAACTAGCTTAGGATAGTAACGGAAATCAATGTTGAATATTATTGATTGATATCATATGTGATATAAAAATGTAGTTTTATCTATTTAAACTAACTTGATAAATGACATATGATGCTAATATAAGTTACATCTTAGATTTTTCAAATCTAGGAAGTGAAAAAGGAAGAACCAAGAATTGAAAAATGCACAAAGAGTCAAGGGATAGAATATTTATCAAATCAATCACATGTGTAATAAGTATAAGAATACCATGATAAATAAATCAACAAGATATGTACAATGAATTTTATTATTGGTTGATTATTCTATGTATAGTATATGTGTAATTACATGATGTTCATAGGGTTCTGTACATGATTTATTTCCTGTCCAGCTAACTAATAAGCCTATATACCCAAATTACTTATAATAAAAAAATGGACCCAATAAATTAGGTTTGAATTTTCATTTATTTTCCTTATCTACATTTGTATTCTTTTGATTTTATTTTAACACTAGCTCACCAACTTGAAATGCTTAGTTAAAAACCTTTTTGTCTATATGCATGTTTGATGAAATCTTGATAGATTGTGAGGTGTTAAATGCCTTAAACACACTTACCATCAAAATTTTATAGTTTATGTAATCATTTTTTCATATATTCATTATCTTTTATTATATATTTAAGGGAGACCCATAAGGAATGAATTTATAGCTCAAGTGGTAATACTACTTCAATGTCATAGACAAGAGAATATGGAGTAGCCTTTGGTAGTGTATGCACACTTGGTGATATTCCTAGAGGGCATAAATAATTTAAGTTTTATAATTTATACCTTGTTTTGAAACTATTTTTCTTAAAATATTGACAAGTCCTATTTGTATCTTTTGCTTGACCATTGCCTTGTGGATAGTATGGTGTATAAAATGTGTGACAAATTTTTTATTTTTCACAAACTCTCTTAATAGTTTTTTTAAAGTATGATCCATTATTTTTAGTAATAGCTAATGCAAATCCAAACCCTAAAATAATGTCATTAATAATTGATAGATATCACTACCTATATTGGACTATAAATGTAAGGCCTCAACCCATTTTATGAAATATTATGTAGTAGTAATGATGAACTTGTAACAATCTGATGATTCTATATTTATTTTTCCAATTAAAGCAAATCCCCAAATGTAAAATGGAAAAGATGAAACAATAGGTTGTAATTCATATGATGGAGCATGATTGAGGTTGCTATGTTTTAACATTTTGGATAAAGATTTGCATTTTTATGACATTCTTGTTCTATTATTGGTCAATAGTAATATTTTCATAATGATTTTTAGACATAGATTTTCCATTAAAGTGACCACCACATGCACTATCATGTACTTAAAGTATTGTTATTTTATCTTTCTCATGATTTAAACATTGAATTAGTTGTCCTTAAAGTGATATTTTAAATAAATATCCTCTAATAAGAGCATAACATGTATCCTCACATTGTAATTTCCATTTTTAATTGTGTGTAGCATTCTATATTATTTATTCCTTGTATAAAAAGCTATATATATCATTATACTATTCTAAATTGACTGTGTTATGAGTATCTATTAGTAATTTTAGTGCCTTTACTTGTGTTTTAGGTAGGTATCATTATTTTAACTATTATATAATAAAAATGGCATAATTATCATTGATATCAATATGTATTAAGGAATAAATACTAGCCATGGCATCCATATGTTGATTATCTTTTCATGGCATGCTTTCTATGAGAAAGTATTCATTGCCATTAAACATTGTACCAGTTATTTATATGGAATTATATTTTCTTTTTTGTTTGGTATATTTTTTATAATTGATTAACCAATAGTTGAGAATCTCCATATAACCTTAGGTATTTCATATTTAATGTGAATGTATTGTATAAACCCAATATTAATGCCTCATATTTTACTATATTATTATTGCAAAAAAACCCCAAATTATATGCAAATGAAATATGTTGGCATTGAATTAGAATTAAAAAAATGCCATCACCAATGCATATAGCACATTTATATCCATAAAAATACATGGTCCAATTTTTTTTACCAATGTGGTATGAATTGAAATTATATCTAAAACCATCATTAATTAGTAGTGTATCTTCCAATGGTGATACTACTAGTTGGTATATGATAACTTGTTATTTTATCAATGTTTCCAAGTAAATGTGATTTAGAAATAATAAAATATGAGTGGATCCACTTTTTTGATAACTTGTGTCTCATTATTTAGCATGTAAAGTTATAAATTTTGTGTGGAAAAAACCATTGCAAGACATAATTTTTCTATAATACTAGAGTTATTTTCATATTCAACGGAGGTGCAACCAATATAATGTAATACACCTACCCTATGATCATCATCATATTATGCCAATAATGCCCTTAAGGTATGATTTGTAGGAGAGATTATAATAATAAAAGTATGTCATGAATAGGTGACATGAAAATAGATGGTTGCAAAAAATATTCTTTAATAGAATCAAAGCTTTTTTGAAATTTTGCATCCCTTCAAATTTTGTGCCCTTTTTAAATAATCATTTAAATTTTTGTATTTTATATATAATTTTAGATATAAAACATCTAATTGCATATATTTATCCTTGTAAAGATCATAATTGATTTAACCCTTTTGGTGGAGTCATGTATAATAAAGCTTTTACCTTTTATGGATCCACTTTAATTCCTCATTAAAATATAACGTATCTAAATAATTTTATATGAGTAACACCAAAGACATATTTATGTGGATTTAAGAATATATTGTATTTGTGTAGGCACTCCAGAAATTATTGTAGATTGATTACATGATTTTCTCATTTTTTTATATTTAGCCAATAAATCATCTGCATAGTCTTCCACTATGTTATGTGTGTAATCATGGAAACTGTATGTCATAGCATACTAGTAATTATCTCCAATTTTATTAATTCAAAAGGCATGAGTGTATAAAAAAATTTCCACAAGATGTAATAAATGAAGTTTTTTTATATTTATATTAATTTTGATTTGATTATGTCTGAACAATCCCTCCATGATTGATAACATCTCATATCTAGCTATAAAATCCATGATCATGTCAATATTTGGAAAATGGAAGTCATCTTTTGGAGAAGTTTTATTTAAATCCTAATAATTTGTACAACATATGATTTCTCCATTAGGTTTTGCAATAGTTACTATCATAAATACCCATGGAAGATAGTCAATAGTTCAAATAAATCTTGCCTCTAGTAGCCTTTAAGTTTATTTATGAGCTAACAATTCCACTTTAGGATTCATATTTCTAATTTTCTATTTTACAAGTTTTTCATCTAGATATAATACTATATTATGCATCACCATTGTAAGATATATTCTTGGCATATATTATTAAGCCCCAATAAATAATTTTAGATAACATTTTAAATTTTATCATAAATTTGTATCATCATTTTTTTGTAACATGGATGATAATAGTATTGGACATGGATATTTATTTTTTATAAAATTTAATTTCATTATTTCTTCATTAAGTAAATCTAATCTAACTTTGACATAACATGTTGTAGGGATATTGTCTTGACCATCTGGTTAGACATGTGTATTAGATTCATCAGCTCTCCAAAATATGTATGAGCAATATTAGTATGAGGAAACCTATTCTTATGGTATAAAGGATTTATATCCTCATATACACCCAAATATTATATGAGAGCTTCATCATTAAAAAATAATCTAATATTAGAAGTTTTGGTGAAGTTTTATTGTCTATAATCTCTAGGTATACCAACTATAAAGTAGATATATTATGGTATTGAAGTTCTAGATTAGGTTATGTTTTTAGTAAATTTGTATAAGTATTAAATGGTGTGGATAATCATTTATTTGATTGACATGATTCCTAACATTACCAAGTCCTTAGCATCCTTTTGGTTGAACTTCTTGAATGGGGTTGATAATTCCTTATGCATGTGTTCTCAATCATTATCATGTATATTCCAATTATTTTAAATATGTAAACCCAAATCCATATTGATTTTAGTTGTTTGATGATGTTGTTAGATTGGTAACTAATTTGTTTGATTTAATTGATTTGGATTAATGCACATGTGGTTGCATATGAAGAATGTAGTGATCCTTAGGTTGCATCATCACACAATATTTAAATGGTTCATTATCTAATGGAAATGTATAAATGTATCCTTTATAAATAAATTTTAAACATGTATGAAGAGTAGATAGTACTTCATACATTTCATGAATCCATGCTCTTCCCAATAGTTTATTATAACTTAGATATTTAAGGATAACTTAGAAAACCATATCCACTATTCTAAGATACACTATCATATTTAATGTAGTTTCTCCTAATAGTTTTATTAGGATATTATCAAATCATTTAATTTTATTGTCAAAAAGAATGAGATTATTATCTTTTGTACCCATTAAATTGATAAAATATATATTTCAATAATTTAATCCTAATCCATTATCAACCAATATTCGCTTCACCACCTTATTAGGAGTTTTTACCTTAATGTAAAATGAAAAGTATTCATATATTATATGCTTATGAGGTAGTTATTATTTCTAAAATTAGATGATTTCTTTAGTCCATCATAATTTATTAACAATAAAATAAATGAGGTTGCACATTGCTTGGTACCATGGTTTCTTATAATGTTGCATAAAGGAGATATATGTAAATTGTTTAACCCTTTTTTGAAATATATGGAGGGTTAAGGGGTAGAATAACTTATAAATAAGGATGGATAAAACTATTCTAGATAAGTAAAATTAATTAAAACCTTGGATAAATGAATATTTGAATTAAAGTGATAAGTTATGTTAAATATAGAAAGTACACTCAAAATAATAGTTTGATTGCATAAACACAAAGAATATATAATACTTAGATTATCTTCCAATTCATAAGAAGATTTGATAAATACATAGGTGAAAATAGGTAGGGTCAAGATCAAGATCCAATTGTCAAGTTATGAAAATATTATTCATGGAGGTTTGGACACTTGTGTCTCCCTCTTTACATTAAAATTTATATCCTAATATTGATGAAAATGTTTGTACATAATATTCACTATATTATGAAGTGACCACCTAGATCCTTCTAAGTTTTTAGTCACCTTTATATTGATTTATTTTATTTATGTGAATAGTTTATTGATGATTGTGTATGGATCAAACCCAAGATCTTCACTTTAGGTCTTTATACCTTTCTAAAAAATGGGTTAGTGGACTCATGGTGTAAAACTAACCTCAAAGACCCCTATGTCAATTATCATTTCCTAAATAGTCAATACTCCAAGGAGGGACTCATATTTATGTAGTTATCCCCTAGTTGTTGGCTTATCTATGCACAAGGCTGACAAATACTATATGTAAAGGCATGCAATGATCTAGCTTGTAACTTGACAAATACTACCAATGGACTATTATTTGAGTGCTTTAAACATGTGATATAATTGCTCCTATTTTTAGATACATAAGGTTCAAACTCAAAATAACACTATTTTTTAAACCTTAATATTGCTACTAAGATTAATTACAATTATTAGTTTAAAGCATGAAAACTAATGTATTAATCACATCAGCCCACTAGTTAAATAACTTCATTTAGTACTCAAGAATTAAACATATCATTAAGATTAGAAGCTATTTATATATGCATTAAGGTATATCAATATCTACAAATGTAGATATAATCAATGAATCAGTTAAAATACAATTATAACCACTATTGTTTATAACTTAGAATGTTTATACAAGTACATAGATAAAGATGTGCTAATTATATATCCAAATAAGGTACAACAAAGTATAGTGTCAAATATACATGATAAAAGTAAAAAATTATAATATGAGCCACTAATAATAGATCAATTATCTAATGCATAGTCTCAGTGTAATTCCATTTGGTTGATTCATCTAACAAAATGAGAGCATCATCTGAGTGCTTTACCTCTAACCACATACCAATGGTCTCCTGCACACCTCCCTTCTAGGAGTGCCCCTACCCTTCATGGATGGGTAGATAAGAATAGTGTATACATTGAGAAACAACTAGAACCCATGTATATAATTAACACTATTACATGTAAAAATAAAAATAGAACATGGAATCCATTCATCTATCTAAATGATATAAGTAAAACATGTAAACTAGAAGTATATTGAAATGACAAAGTCACATCTATAACATTTATTTAGCTAAAGTTTTAATTATAGAATATAAATTAAATATTATGAGTCATTTTCATTCACACAATACTCTCTGCTATTGAACCATACATAATGATATTAGGGTTTATGCATATGAGTTACCCACTTGCATAATCATATAAGTAACTCATGTTATCCACTCATAACATGAAATTAAAGATTCAAAAGTAGATCAATAAATATTATGCAGTGGTGCAAATATAGTAACAAATTTAACCTCATATAAATATGTTAATAAGATATAACAAGAATCAAGTCTTTCTAATATTTTATCTCAACATATCTTTCTTTCATAATTCCCAATCACTTGTAATACTAACAACTTCCAACACAAAGTTTACATATATCAACTTATTTCATAATAAATAAATCAAGTATCAATTTGTTTATGCTTTCCTTTTAACATAACAATTTATGTTTATAATATCAAAAATACTATGCACATAATCATATAATCAACCTTAATATCAATTCTTTCCAATGTTGTACATATACAAGGTCAATACTCATCATAATATGAGCCTTAAATTCTTATCCAAACCACAATATACTATAGAAGAAACTGTAATCAATCAAAATATAATTTTTACCTCTTTACAAGTAATTGTTTCTATGTTATGAATAGAAATACTCTTAAATTTGTAGTAACCAAATGGAAACATAAATCTTAATTGTACAGATAAGTTCCAATATGTAATTAATCTCAATAATATTCCTTATTAAATACTTCATATAATGCATATATGAATAATCAGATGTTCATAACTACTTATTCAAATATATTTATATCCATATTTATGTTGTAATTCATGTTAATACCCCAATATGGAATATAATTATAATTACAGGCATATTAAGCATTACTAACTCTTAATTATTTTTACTAAACCTAGTTACACATAAATACATATGTTTCAATAATTTATTTCTTTCATGTCTAAATATGGTATATATATTCTCAATCTTATATAATTATATAGATATACTAAATACCCTATACACTAACTTCCATATGCAAATCAACCCCTAAAGAATAGGTTGTCAAGGATTTAAAATAATAAATATAGTTGTTTAGTTAAGCATAGATTATCTTTTATTGGATACAACCATATACATATTTATTATTCTTGAAATTATAAGATACCTACACACACACACACACACACACACACACACACACACACACACACACATATGCACTATAAACATATATACATTTATTACACTATATACTAACTTTATATGGTTTTCCTACAGCCATTTATAACTGAAATATTCATATACAAGTGAACACATGTGTATATTTTCCATGCATATAGATATGTCCATATCTCCATGTGTGTGTGTGTGTGTGTGTGTGTGTGTGTGTGTGTGTGTGTACAATTATTTGTAAATCATAATCAACTATTAGTTTAAACTAAAAACCAAAGGGTCATCAATGATAATAGTAACATATTGTAGTCATTTTTTTTATACATACATTCTTACTATTCACATAAGCAAAAAGATGCACAATTGTAGATAATTATTCATAAATTCATAAGACATATTTTTACCTAATTTAAAGGTAGATCTATAATTATTTTATTTATTCAAATGTTGAGACTTTAATAGTGCTTAATTCATTTGACATAAATTCTAGGTATACAAAAAAACCCTACTATTTTCCCTCAAGTTTTGAACTTAGCACATCTCTAAATACGTAGATTTGAAAGAGAGTTTTGTCATTTTAACAAAAACTTAACCCTAAATATAAGTTATCAATAATTAAGGGACCATTCAAATAGTTATTATTAGTGTTTCATTTCATTTATATGAGCCTGATGTTGGAACCAATTTCCATCCCTAGGTTCTTATAAATGAATCTTACAAAGTTTTATATAACACCAATACCATTTCAATGGAATGGTTTTTGCCCAAACTAGGTATGTAGAGATCTATTTGTTTTTAACAAAATTCATTTCAAATCTTTCATAATAAATTTAAATATAACTTTTCATGCATAAATAAAATACACAACCTATATGGTCAAAGTATCAAAGTTATTCTAGTGAAATGTTAATGACTTTGTAGTCCTAAATATTGTTTCCAAAACCTCTACTTCTCTTCTTTTTTTACCATACTTGTACCTCTCCCTTATTATTTTTTTCATCTTCTCTCTCATTCCTTTCTGATAATCCATGCATAGTTTGCATGTCCAAGGAAAGCTCATTTTCTTCCAGTTCACCATTATTGTATTTAATTCATAAATGCTCAAACTTATTGATGGTTGTAGTTAGCTCAAAGTCTCACCAAAAATCTGGGAATGGT
The DNA here is from genome assembly GCA_037957365.1 of Torreya grandis. Classification (NCBI taxonomy): domain Eukaryota; kingdom Viridiplantae; phylum Streptophyta; class Pinopsida; order Cupressales; family Taxaceae; genus Torreya; species Torreya grandis. The sequence goes on from JARHVA010000276.1 coordinate 497,323, forward strand.
GGCTATAGAAACCCCTCCAATTCCTCCAAGAGTGGAGTCAATTGTGTGATCATTTAAAAAAATTAAAAACCTAATACCTTCCAAGACCTATAATGAATTTTAATCCCTTTAGGGTTTGAATGCACATGGGAAAAGAGTTTCTAGATTCCTCTAAAAGATTATAATCCTTTTCCTTATGTTACATAACTAATTAAAAATAATTTATTTGAGTGTTATTTTCTTACCCCTTTTCCACTAAAGATGTAATAAGTGTAATAACCCCACACAATATTATTCTACACCCAAGACTCTCATTATGTTAAAAATGCACAAAGAATTCTATCACTAAAACAACCTAGCATGAAGTAGTCCGAATAATAATTTAATGAAAATGAGAACACTCCATAACCTAAATAGCATAACATGTCAAACAATAAGCATATATGACAATAATATCTCATAATTAATGAAAACATGCATACAAACCAAGTAGAGAACAAATTCAAAGTAAACATTCATCATTTTCAAAGCACTATTGATGCTAGTCCTATTTATGAAATCTCAAATGTGATGTAGGCATGGGTTCCCTATATGCTTCTATTTATCCCTAATGTAACCATATGATTCTCCATCTCTGATGATACTCTCCCTCCACACTGTCAATGAGGGTTGAAATATCTTTCATTAAACTCACCAAAAAAATACGTATTTAGTCCATGTCTGGATAAAAATAAGCATGAAACAATAACAACTATTGAATGTGACTAATAAAAAATCATGATCATATCTTTTATCAAAATAACATAACTAATCCAACTCCACATGAACATCAAATATAACAATAAATATCACACAATCCAATGAATAATGTCTCAAGTATCCATAGTAAAAAACTGGATGCAACATCCTCCCCTCCTAAAATTGGTCATCATCCTGATGACTCTTATTTCAAACATAAATTTTAAAATATAATAAAGTTCAACATATAAAATAATATTTTAATACAAAAACAAATGAAACCCAATATAAAATAAAGAAAATAGATGAGGATACAACATCAAAAAAATTTAATGGTCTTCCCATGTTGCACTATCCTCAAAATATTGGTCTCACTTGACCTTGCACTATGATACTTATCTATTATGCAAGCTAATCTTGAAAATATCAATTATTATGATTGGTTCTACTATGACCACCCATGGATCATAAATTTTTAATGCATTCTAATCCCAAACATGGGTAGGATTAGCAATATACTTTTTAATATATGAAACATGAAAAAAGTTATGCATTTGTGCTAGATGTGGTGGCAATGATAGCCTAAAAGCTAAAATATTGATTACTTATAAGACCTCAAAATGTCTTACATATCTTGTGATATTTTTTCTAATTTACAAAACTTAATTGATCTCTTTTGGGGTTTAACTTGCATAAAAACTTTATCCCCAATACAAAACTACCTTGTTGTTCTTTTTAGATCAACATAACTTTTATGTCTATCATTGGCTTCACCCAATCTATTCCTTATGAATTTCATTTGCTCTTCCATTTCAAAAATCATGTCGGGTCCACTATCTTCCAGTTTGTCCTAACTAATAGGTATTATACATTTTGTACCATATAATTCCTTGAAAGGAACCATTTTAATAACTAATTGGTATGAGTTTTTGTAAACAAACTCAACTAATGGAAGATACTCTTCCCATTTTTATTATAGGTTCATGCAATATATTCTAAACAAATCCTCTAAGATCTGATATATCCTTTCTATTTTCCCATCTATTTTTGGATGGTAAGTTGTACTAAAATTCATTTTATTTCCCAATTAGAAGAATAAAATTCAATTTAGTGAACTCATTAGGTCTGAGAGCTAGACCTTAACCTCTTATACCAAAATGTTAGACCTAGAAGGGTCTAACAAAAAATAACACTAATTTTTCAAACCTTAATATTACTACTAGGATTACTTAGTATCATTAGTTTAAAGCCTAAAAACTAAACTAACTAAAAGCATCTAATGTATTAATCACCATAGCCCACTGGCTCAATAAATTCATTTAGTACTCATGCATTAAACAAAACATTAAGCTTAGAAGTTGATTATCTATGCATTAAGGTATATCAAGTACTAAAAATTTAGATATAATCCATGAATCAATTAAAATACAATTACACCCACTATTATTTATAATTCAAAATGTTTATACAAGTATACAACCACTATTTTGTTAATTATATATCCAAATAAGGTACAACAAAGTATAGTGTCGAATATACATGATAAAAGTACAAAAGGATAATATGAGATACTAATAACAAATCTATGATCCAACACAAATCTTGAGTATAATCATATTTGGTTGATTTATTTGATAGAGGGAGAGCATCATCTGAGTGTTTTACCTCAAACCATAAACCAACGGTCTCTTGTACACATCCCTTTTACGAGTGACCCTACCCTTCATAGAGGGGCAAATAAGAACAGTGTGAATATCAAGAAACAACTAGAACCCATGCACATACTTAGCACTATTATGTGCATCAATAAAATATAACATGGAATCCATTTCTGTATCTAAATGATATCAGCAAAACATGTAAACTACAAGTACAATGAAATGACAATGTCATAGCTATAACATATTACTTTGGCCAAATTTTTCATTATAAAATACAATTTAAATAATATGAGTCATTTTCAATGACATAATACTCTCTACTACTGAACCATACATAATTATATCAAGGGTTACATATATGAGTTACCCACTAGCATAATCATATAATTAACTTTTATTATCCATACATAGCATGCAATTGAGGATTCAAAAACATATCAACAAATACTAAGCAGTGGTGAAGATATAATCAATCATAGTCAAGTAACCATTTTAACCTTGTATAGATATGTTAACAAGCTAGAACAAGAATCAATTTTTTATAATATTTTATCTCAAATATTTATTTCATAATTTCCAAACACTTATAATAATAACTTCCAACACAAATTTCACATATATCAACTTATTTCATAACAAATAAATCAAGTATGAATTTATTTATTCTTTCCTTTTAACATAACAATTTATGTTTATAATATCAAAAATGCTATGCACATAATCATATAGTCAACCTTAATATCAATTCTTTCCAACATCCCATATAGACAAGGTCAATACTCATCATAATACGAGCCTTAAATTCTTATCTAAGCCACAATATACTGCAAAATAAACTGTACTCAATCAAAATATAATTTTTACCTCTTTTCAAATAATTGTTTTTCTGCTATTAATAGGAAGACTCTTAAATATATAGTAATCAAATGGAAACGTAAATCTTAATTGTATAGATAAGTTTCAATATGTAATTAAGCTCAATAATATTCCTTCATAAGGAATTCATATAATGCATGTATGAATAATCAAATGTTTAAATCTACTTATTTGAATATATTTATATCCATCTGTATGTTGTAATTCATCTTAATACCCCAATACAACATATAGTTATAATTATAGGCATATTAAGTATTATTAAATATTAAGTGTTTCTACTAAACCTAGTTGCACATAAATATAGATGTTTCAATCATTAATTTATTTCATGTCTAAGTATGGTATATATAATCTCAAGATTATATAATTATATACATATACCAAATACCCTATACTTCAACTTACATATGTAAATCAACCCCTAAAGAATAGATTGTTGAGGATTTAAAACAATGATTATAGTTGTTCATTTAATCTTAGATTATGTTTGGTTGGCTATAACCAAGTACACATAAATTATTCTTATAATTATAAGATACATATACATATATATACACTATAAACATATATACAATTAATCCATTGTATACTAATTTTTTATGTTTTTTCTATATCCATTTATAATGTAAATATTCTTGTGAATACAAGTCAATGCATGTGTATATTTTCCATGCATACAGATATGTTCATATCTCCACACACACACACACACACACACACACACACACACACACACACACACACACACACACACACACACACACACACACACACACACACACACACACATATAATTATTTGAAAATGAAATTCAACTATAGTTTCAACTAAAAACCAAATAGTCATTAACAATAATAATAACATATTATAGTCATTTTTTTATACAGTCATTCTTGATATTTACATAAGCAAAAAGAAGCACAGTTGTAGGTAGTTAATGTTAACTTCATAAGACAGATCTTTACCCAATTTAAAAATAGAGATAGAATTATTTTACTTATTTAAACATTGAGACTTTAATATTTCTTAATTCATTCGACATAACTTCTAGGTATACAAAACAACCCTACTTTTTTCCCTCAAGTTTTTAACTTAGCATATCTCTAAATACGTAGATTTGAAAGAGAGTTTTTATCATTTTACCAAAAAATTAACCCTTTATATATAAGTTATCAATAGTTAATGGATTGTTCACACATAGATTATTAGGGTTCCATTTCATTTATATGATCTTGAGGTTGGAATCGATCCCTAGGTTATTATAAATTAACCTTACAAATTTTTATATTAAACCACTACCATTTCAATGGAACAATTTTTAACCAAATGAAGTATGAAGAGATCTATTTGTTTTAAAAAAATTCATTTCAAATCCTTTATAATAAATTTGTATATAACTTTTCATGCATAAATAAAATGCATAACCTACTTGGACAAAGAATTAAAGTTGTTCTAGTGGATTGATAATGACTTCATATTCCTAAATCTCATTTCCAAAATATCCACTTCTCTTCTCTTTTCCCATCCTTTCACCTCTCCCTTCTTCTTTTATATCTTTTCTCTTATTATTTTCCCATAATCCATTCATGATTTGTATGTCAATTTAAAAAACCTCCTTTTCTTCTAGTTCACCTTTATTATTTTTAATTCATAAATGCTCAAACTTATTCATGGTTGCAGTTAGCTCATAGTCTCACCCAAAATATTGCCATGGTGGCTATATAAACCCCTCCATATCCTCCAAGATTTGAGTCAACTACATGATCATTTCAAAAATAACAAAACCTAATACCTTCCAAAATGCATAATGACTTTGATTCCCTTTAGGGTTCAAAAGCACATGGGTAAAGAGTTTCTAAATTTCTCTAAAATATTATAATCCTTTTCCTTATTTTTCATAACTAATTGAAAATAGTTGATTTGAGTGCTATTTTTTTACCCCTTTTGACCCCTTGGCCACCAAAGAGGTAATAAGTGTAATAACCCCACAATATTATTCTACATCCAAGACTCTCATTACATGGCAAAACACAAATAAGTATATCTCTAAAACAACCTAGTATGAAGTAATCTTAATAATTATTTAATGACAATGAAAACAATCCATACCCTAAATAGAATAGCAAGTCAAACAATTAGGATATATGATAATAATATCTCATAATTAATACAAAAAAACATGTAAACCAAGTAGACAAAAAATGTAAAGTAATCACTCATCATTTATAAATCACTAACAACGTTAGTATTATTTAATAAATCTCAGATGTGTGTATTCATAGGTCTATATACTTCTCTTTATCCCCAATGTAACCATCTAGTCCCCCCTCTCTAATGATATTATCCCTCCACACTATCAATGAGGCTGGAAATATATTGCATCAAACTCACCAAACAAATTTGTAATTAGTCCATGTCTTGATAAAAAATAGCAAGAAATCATAACAAATATTGAATTTGACTAATCAATAAAAATCATGGTCATATATGTTATCAAAATAATATAAATAATCTATCTCAACATGAACATAAAATTTTCCAACAAAAAACACACTATCCACTAAATAATTTCCCAAATATACATAAGGAAAAACTAGATGTAACACCTATGGTCTATATGGAAATATAGAAGAATAGGGTATTATCACATGGTTTTGTGATTGCCTGATTGAGATTGAATAGGTGTTATCTTGGTATTTTCTATATGAATAATGAGTAGGCTTAGATTTATATTTATACCACACCTTATCTCAAGGCAGGGTTAAAAAATATGAATGGGCTGACCTATAGGATTCAAAAGTTTTCAAAATTAGATGACTTTTGACAATTGGACACTTAATAATAATCTAGACACTTGTATTGATGCAAGTGTCCCTATGTGTGACATAAGTGTCTACAAGGCTAGGAAGTTTTTGTTGGAAATATTGTCATTGATTTCAAAGGTCTAGCATTGTTTGTTACAAAGGCCCCATAGAATTTATTGTCTAAAGGAGTTTTTAATGTTCATATTTTGGTTAAAAGTGTTTATATTTATTTAATATTAATGAATATATTTTTGGTTGCATAAAGTCAAAAGGAGGGCCCATGAGGAAGTCAAAATGTCACAAGGAAAAGACAAAAACTAGAAAGGACACATTTTCCTATGAAGGGTCACCTTGAGGAATTCAAAGGGTCACCAAGTGAAGACAAAATAGCAAGGGCACATTTTTCCTTAAAGATTCACCTTAAGAAATTTGAAAGGTCATCAAGATAAAGATAAAAGGGGAAAGGATGCATTTGTTTATGTAGGGTCACCATGTGACTTTTCAAATGAAAAGATTTGAAGGGTCATGTAAGTTTGGTGTCATTTTTCATGAGGAGTTAAGGGTCATAAAGGGTGAATACCAAAGGTCTTTTGAAAAGCTATAAATAAAGGCTTAAGAAGCCATTTGTAATATGCAAGAGAGTGCATGGTTTTTAATAATTTTATATAAGAAAAAAAGAGAGAATAGAAAGAGATGTTGTAGAGTTATATCATTTATTAATAAATCAACATTGAGAGATATTTGTGTTTTATACACAAGAGGGGTTGATGCCCTTGTGAGTTGGTGCTCACAATTCTTTGAAAGGGGTTGGTGTTCTTGGGGTTTGGTGCTCACAAAAAGTTGATGTGTTGGTGCTCAACAAAAGGGTTTGTGCTCCTACAAGTTGGTGCTTGAAAACTTTGTAATTTGAGTTGGTGCTCATTCATCTACTTGAGAATGTTCTCCATGGTTTTCCCCACATTGGGTTTCCATGTAAAAATCTAGTGTCTCTCTCTCTTTCTTGTGTGGTGCATGTTATTGTTTTAATTTTATTGCATATCTTGAATATATGGTTAAGTGGAGTTTGATTAATTAAAATTTTTATAAGATATATGATATAATAATTCACCCCCCCACTCTTAGAATAATCCATACTTAACAATTGGTTTAGAGTAGGTTCTTTTGAAAATAGTTTAACAACTTGAAGGTAGATCAAGGAAAACACAATGGCTGGATCACATGAAGGTTTTTATAAAAATAAGGAACCTATGTTTGATGGGATAAATTATGCCTTTTAGAGCATAAGGATAAATAATTACTTTATGTCCCTTGGATTCGACATTTGGCAAGTAGTGGTGGAGGAATATGAAGAGCCATAGACACTTTTAACTACTCTGGTAGAAAATAAGGCAAGTCAAACTAATGCTAAAGCTTTAAATGTTATTTTATATGGTTTATGTGAATAAAAATTTGTTAAAGTTATGCAATGAAAATTTGATCATGAGACTTGGGTAAAGATTGAGAATATTTATAAAGGTGATGGCAAGGTTCAGCAAGCTAAGCTCCAAATTTTTAGAAGATAGTTTGAGAGTTTGAAGATGGAAGAGGAAGAAATTATAACAAGTTATCTTTTTTGGGTTGATCAAATAGTTAATCATATTCAAGGTCTTAGAGAAAAGTTATAAGAATTAGTGGTGGTATAAAATGTTTTGAGATCTCTACCAATGAGATATGATGCAAAGGTTTTAGCAATTGAGGAGATGAAGAATCTAGCCAACCTAAAAAAGGATGAACTACATGGTATTATTATGGCGTATGAGATGTGGACTGAATAAGAGAAACCCTCAAACAGGGAAACTACTTTCAAAACATCAAATAAAAACAAGGCTAAAATTCAAGAATCAAGTGACAGCTCTAGTAATGAGGAAGATGACAATGGAGCTATATTCATCTGCAAGCTGAAAAGGGCACAGGTAAATATCAAGGAAAATTGATATTTAAATGCTTTAAATGTGGTAAGATTTGAAATTTTACATCTAATTACCCAGATCAAAATAATTGTGACAATGAAGAAAGAAAGTCTACATATAAAAATAACTTCAAAGGCAAATTAAAGAAAGGATTTGAGAAGAAGAGTTTATATTCTAAAGATCCTAGCTCAGCTGAAGACAATGGAGTCAGTGACTTAGATGAAGAAGAGATTATATTCATGAACATACATGAAGATGCCTCCACAAAAAAAAGCATAGGTGATCAAGAAGAAGAACACGATGAAGCTTAGGTGAATATAGAAGGAGAACTCATTTTTGCCTTAGGATAATTACAAACTTTTGAGAATAAGAATTGAAGATTGAAGCTCCAGATTGAGAAAAATGAAAAGGAGTCAAAGGAAATAATTGAAGATATACAAGCACACATTGAAGAATCCAAAAAGATTGAAGAAGATCTAATATCTTAGTTACAAATATTAAGTGAATAATTTGAAAGGTATGTTGTTGAAATTGCCTCTTTAAAAGTAGATCTTAAGAAAACAAATAAATTAGTCAATGATAAAGAAGCCAATGATTCAAAATTTGAGAATAACACTAATATGTTGAATTAAAAATTAAAAAAACAATATTAGATAATATAGGTATCAGATTTGAAAAGAAAAAGAGCTATGTTGAAGCTCTTACAAAAGAAGAAACAAAAAGGGAAGAAGTTAAAAATACAGAGGATAGCTCAAACAAAGCAGGTTGGAAGGAATAGAGCTACAAAGTACAATTAGGTCAAAGATACACAAATTATAATAGGTTATATTTTCATGGTTATTGTCTTTATTTTAATGGTTATGGTCATAAGAAAATAGAATGTCAAAAAAGAGCTAACAATTTCAGAATAAGGAGAAGAAAACTCATGTAGATTCAAGCAAAAGCCACAACTCTTTTGCTCATCTATCAAGCTTTGATGAAGAGGCCATAATATGTTACAAGTGAAATAATTTTGGACACATGGCCCAATATTGTAGAATCATGTTCATTTCAGTCAAAAAGGACCAAAGTTTCAAGGCTCCATTCATCAAGTAGAAATTTCAAATAGGATCATGACAGAAGAAACAACCTAAAAAGTTTATGTTAGTCTAGATAGCTTTGCATGCAAGAAATGAAAAAAAGCCATGGTTCATTGATAGTGGCTGTTTGAGGCATATGACAAGAGATAATATCATGTTCATAACTCTAAAGAATATCAATGGTGGCAAAGTGAAATTCAAAGACAATACCACTACCAAAATAGCCAAAAAAGTACATTAAGTTTGGATAATGGTAGAAATAAGAGTGAATATGTTCTGTATGTAGAAGGTCTTAATCATAATCTATTTAGTGTAAATCAAATGTGTGATTAGGGACACACACTAAAGTTTTATGTAGAAGGTTATGAAATTAGTAGAAAAGATTCAGATGTATTGATTACAAATACTTAGAGGACATGTAACAATTTATATGTTATCAGATATCAAAGGTCAAAAATGTTGTATGAATCAGGTTGAGGAAATTTGGCTATGGCACAAAATAATGGGACACATAAATTTTGACAATCTTGTCAACATCAGCAAGAAACAAGTAGTTAGAGATCTTCCAAAGATTACAAATCCCTCAAACATGCTTTGTGAACCATGTCAACATGGGAAGTAGGTTACAAGATGGTTCAAAACAAAAGAATACTCAACCACTCAGATGTTAGAGGTTGATCACACTAATTTGTGTGGACCTATGAGAATTCAAATTATTCAAGGTGATAGATATTTTATGTTGCTTATTGATGATTTTACACATATGACTTGGGTGATGTTTTTGAAGAAAAAATTAGAATCTTATAGCCACTTTAAAGCACTCAAGGCTTTTGTTAAGAATGAAACTAATTTGAAGATTAAGTGCCTAAGATCATATCAAGGAGGAGAATTCATGTTATATGATTTTATTGAGTATTGTGAAGACTATGAGATAAAGAGACATTATTCAATAGCCAAAACTCTACAACAAAATGGAGTATTTGAGTGAAAAAACAAAATAGTTTAGGAGATGGTGAGGATAATACTAAATGAGTCCAAGATAATAGATAATATTAGAGAGAGGTAGTAGGTATAGTAGTGCATATTCAAAATAGAGAATTTTTGAGAGTCAATAGTGACAAGACTCCCTATGAGCTATGGAAAAATAAACTAGCTACAGTTGATTACTTTAGAGTTTTTGGTAGCAGATACTTCATAAAGAGAACTGATGAAAAATTGGGTAAGTTTGAATTAAGAATAGATGAAGGTATTTTTCTTGTATATTCTATAAAAATTAAAGCTTATAAATGTTATAAAAAAATAACCAAGAAGATTTTTGAAAGTGCAAGTATCAGGATAGATGAAGATGTAGCACAAAGAACCAGTGATCCAATAGACACTCCTAAAATAATTGAATAAGAATATTTTGAAGAATCAGATGTGGATGAGAAGAAGAAGAAAAAAGACACCAAGACCCCATCCAAATATGTTCATATAAATCATAATAATAGTGACATCATGAAGAACATAAATGAAGGAGTTCCACCAAAAGGATGATGGTAAGTTAATATAAGCAAGTTAGTTTTTCTTTGTTATCCAAAATTCAGCCTAAAACTTTTTTAGAAGCTAGACATGATGAGTATTAGGTTAAGGCAATGGATGAAGAATTAAATTATATAGAAAATAATGATACTTGGGAATTAGTGCCTAGACCAAAAAATCAAAATGTGATAGGAATAAAATGGGTATATAGAAATAAGTTGAATGAAGATGGTGAAGTTACCAAGAATAAAGATAGGCTAGTATGTAAAAGATATGTTTAGATTGAGGGTATATATTTTGAAGAAACTTTTGCAATAGTGGCAAGGCTAGAGGCTATTAGAATATTTTTTGCATATGCAGTGTTTAAGAATTTCAAATTATTTCAGATGGATGTCAAATTTGCCTTCTTGAGAAGGAATCTAGAAAAGGAGGTCTACATTGAGCATCGTGAAGGATTTATTATTTTAAATGATTGTAGCCATGTATGAAAATTGAAAAAGCACTGTATAAATTGAAACAAGCTCCTAGAGCTTGGTATGCAAGACTTGATAAGTACCTACAATATCAAGGTTTCAAGAGAGGTTTTGTTGATAGTAATATCTACATCAAAACATAAGGTGAGCATCAGTTGATTGTTGTGGTATATGTTGATAACATAATATTTGGAGGAAACATTGAAAAGATGATAAAAGAATTTTTTGATAATATGCAAAAAGAATTTGAGATGTCTATTCTTGGAGAATTGTCATTCTTCATAGGGTTGCAAATATTTCAGTTAGAAAAAGGAATTTTCATATCTCAAAATAAATATGCCAAGGAGATGTTGAAAATTTTTGGTTTTGAGGATTGTGCACCAATTAGCACACCAATAGGTATAGGAAATAAGGTAAGGATGAAGATTCACCTATTATAGATTAATATTTTTATAGATATATGATTGGTAGTCTTTTATATTTGGCATCATCAAGGCCAGACATCATGTATGCAGTAGGCATGGTTGTGAGATATCAATCAGCTCTAAAAGAGAGTCATGTTTAGTTGGTGAAAAGAATATTTAGATACGTCAAGGGGACATTGGATTATAGATTGTGGTATCCTATAGGTAGATATTTCACTTTGGTTTCTTATACAGATTCAAATTGAGTAGCTTGTTTGGATGATAGAAAGAGTACAAGTGGAGGAGCTTTCTTTCTCATTGATATCTTAGTATCTTGGCTAATCAAGAAATATAACTCAGTATCACTTTCTACAACTGAAGCATAATATATTTTAGTAGTGTTTTGTTGTACTCAAGTGCTTTGGATGAAACAAACTTTAGAAGACATCAAGGTCAAATATGATGAACCTATTTCTATTTTTTATGACAACACAAGTGTTATTAATATTTCTAAGAATCCAATGATGCATTCAAAAATAAAACATATTCTTATCAAATATCACTTTTTGAGAGAGAAAGTGGAAGATCAATAAGTTAAAATAGAATATATCAATACTATAGAATAGATTGTAGATATTTTCATAAAGACACTACCAAAAGACACATTCGAGTATCTATGGGAGAAGTTGGGTGTTATGTCTTTTGCTTCCTACCATTGAGGATCACAATCAGTTGAGGGGGAACTAAGTGTTAGCTCTAGGATAGACCCTTTTCCATCGATGTCAAAGGGAGAGAAGAACATAAATAGGTATAGAAATAGGTACATGAATAGGTACATGATGCTACAATAAGGGGGAGTTAGTGTATGCTTTTTAGATGGTAGTATGTGTAGGTTGGCATGTGCAGTATAGGTTTTAGGATGTGGCAATTTCAATTTGAGGTTACCATCAATGATAAAGGGTGAGATTGTTGGAAATATTTTCATTGATGTCAAAGGTCTAGCATTTTTTGTGACAAAGGCCCCATAACATTTATTTTCTAAAGGTGTTTTTAATTTTCATATTTTGGCTAAATGTGTTGATATTTATTTAATATTAATGAATATATTTTTGGTTGCATGTAGTCAAAAAGAGGGCCCATGAGGTAGTCAAAGAGTCACAAGGAAAAGACAAAAAAGGGAAAGGACACATTTTCCTATGAAGGGTCACCTTGAGGAATTTGAAGGGTCACCAAGTGAAGACAAAAGAGGAAGGGCACATTTTTCCATGAAGAGTCACCTTAAGGAATTTAAAAGGTCACCAAGATAAAGATAAAAAGGGAAAGGACATATTTGCTTATGAAGGGTCACCATGTGACTTTTAAAATTAAAGGATTTGAAGGTTCATGCAAGTTTGGCACCATTTTCCATGAGGAGCAAAGGGTCATAAAGGGTGCATGCCAAAATTCTTTTAGAAAGCTATAAATAAAGGCTTGATAAGCCATTTTTAATATGCAAGAGAGTGCATGGTTTGTAATTATTTTATATAATAAAAGAGGAGAGAATAGAAAGATATGTTGTAGATTTCTATCATTTTTTGAGAAAGAAACATTAAAACATAGTTGTGTTCTATACATAAGAGGGGTTGGTGCTCTTGTGGGTTGGTGCTCATAAATAGTTGTTGTGTTGGTGCTTGGTAAAGGGGTTGGTGCTCCTATAATTTGGTGTTTGTGAACTTTTTAGTTTGAGTTGTTGTTCATTAATATACTTGAGATTGTTCTCTATTGTTTTCCCACATTAGATTTCCACACAAAATTTGGTCTCTCTCTCTCTCTCTCTCTCTCTCTCTCTCTCTCTCTCTCTCTCTCTCTCTCTCTCTCTCGTGGTGCATGTTATTGTTTTAGTTTTATTACATATCTTGAATGTATGGTTAAGTGGAGTTTGATTAAGTAAATTTTTTACAAGATATATGATATAATAATTCACCCCCCTCTTAGTATATCCCATGCTTAATATTTTTTGAGGATATGGAACTAATAGTGAAGGATATATATATCAATTTTTAAACTTTATTTATAGTGTAGGTGATCTAAGGCATCATAAAAGATTGTTCAGATTGTAAGATAAGTAGTTAGGCACACTAAGATGGAAAATGTTATTATTTTAGGATCAAGAATGTTGATAACTAAAGGGTAGATCCCTTATAGGTATTTTTTAAGTATATAAAACTGAGATGATATATAAATCATATTTTAGTATCTAAATTTTCACTCCCTTTAATCTAGTAATGCCTAAAGATGAAATTACTAGGTTAAAGGAAATAATGCATATGTGGGTGTGTATAACACACCTTGCCTTTGTTTGAGCTCAATTTGAGTGTTTTCTTAGTGTATGATGTGTGTGTCGATGTAACCATGTTTCCCTTTAGTGTTTTTATTGAGTAAATATGCTTCTTTATGAGTCATTGAAGCTAAGAGAGGTTCAAACTAAACCTTGGAGATTTCAATAGGGATATTAAAAGGTAAATTTCCCCCAATATGACACAATGGTGAGTTGTGACACTATCATTGAGATCATTACATCTTAATCACACAACTCAAATGATAGTAAAATAAAATCTAAGTCAAGTTGTATAACCAACTCAACCTACAAAATGGAAGTAGTGTTAGGACTTTGAAAGCATTTAACCTCAAGAAACTACTAAAGGGAACCAACTAATGCACACATAAAAGGTTCAAAATGGTGTTTCCTATTGAAAATGGTGTTTCTTGGTAAAGTATCAATGCTTCTTTGTAAATAAGTTTAAATAAGTTTGAATATGTATTTTCAATTTTTTATGCACTTGCATGGAATATACACATATAGTGTGTCTCAATATGAAGTATCTATAAAAATGTAACCTCTACTCTATAATTGGGTATAGTATCTATCATAAATGTAAAATTTATCACAAATCTATAGAAAACAATGTAATGTGTTGGATTCTGACCCAAGTGTATATTTGAGTCATGTAAATTATAATGTAATTATGTAAATTATGATATTTTTATAAGTGTGGATTTCATGTCTTTATGAAATTCCCCCACTTATATGCCCACCCCATTTTTTATAGGTGATGGGAGTGGAATCTATTAGTTTTCTTACCTCAAAATCATAAGATAACTATATAATATGTGTATGAATCATGTAACATATAAGAGTAATATGTATAACTAGATTTATCAATTAAGCTAGTAGTATGTGATCACACCAAGCCCTAAAATGCATGATATAGATCATTTTAATGTCTATAAAGTAATAATAAAAGATCATAATCAATCAAACATGCAATCAATCAATGTCACAAAAAATGGGTCTAAGGAGACTAAAAACAAGGTGCATATTCAAATGTTGCAAATCCAAAGGAATGACATATTCAAATATCCAAATATAAATCAACATAAAATGGCACAAAGGCCAATAAACAAGTAAAATATTCAAATGTTTCATAAGGAAGACAATAACAAGCAATAAAATGACACTCAAGGAAGTGATAATGTGAATAAATGAAGTATAAGCAACCAACATAAGCATCATACTAGTACGTACATATATGTGTTAGAAACAATGTCATGTAACATAGAATATAAAATATACTATGAAAAATTTAAGATTTAGTATAGGAATGTGTAAGCATTAGTCTATAAGCTCAACATTATAATGTATAAATGATAATAAATTAATGTAATCTATATCAATCATGATCAAAGAAGTAGATGCCCCCAACATGGTATATCATGAGAGAAGGGGAAATATCCAAAACATATATATGTATAAGTATCATGGGTGTGGTGTATTCCTATATCAAACTCAAGTATGCATGAAAAATATATGTGTATAAAAATAATATGTTATTTATAACTTAAAGTAAACAACATAGATGCCAAGGAGCTAGTAAACAAGTGAATTCTGAATATTTTGTAATTTAGATTTTATTTGAATGTTTTTGTATTTTCTTGAATATTTGAATTTTTTTATTTTTGTGAATATTTGGAAATGAAAAATTTATAACCTATGATCCCATAAAAGGTATGCTCATAGTTATCTCCAAACTCATATATGGTACATCAAACTAGTGATACTTCCAAAGAGTATGTATATGTGTCACATTTGAAATTATAGAATATGTGGTACTCTACGTATGTGGTAATAGAAGGAGTAGGGATTTGTGGAATCCATTATTTATTTATGTGGTTTCCTATGTGTATCTATAATTGGAACATATTTATTTTCTCTTAGAAATTGGGTGGACCATGTAGTTGTAGATGAGGATTGTATGGAATCCATTATGTATCTCTAGTGAAATGGTATCTAAAGCATGGGATGCATAGTAAATGGGATTTTCCATTGCTTACTATTTCAATAATTATTAACCTTAGCAATTTTTATAGTTAACTATCTAGTAATAAATGTCTCTTGCTCGAATGGATGTTCATATGTAATTTTGGAAACTATGACTACCTTGTTGGTATGAATGTGTTTAATACACCTATGCATTGTAAAAGGTACTATGCAGAGTTTATGTATCCAAGGTATTCCAAATAACATATCAAATAATTATGTGTATGGTATAACTAAAAATATAGTAAGCACATGTGTTAGACCAACTTGTAAAGGTAAATCAATCCACCAATAACATGTTGTGATGTCCCATAAAATGCTTTGACCATTTTGGTCAAAAAGTATAAATCATCATGTGTATAGCTCAAATGTGTAATTAATTTCATGGTATATTAATTATCATTAGAATTTGTATCAATCATGACATTGTGTATAGGATATTGATCAAGGTATGCTTGAATGAATAATGAATGAATATTTGATTTATCATCTACAATTTCATTGTCATCAAAAGAAATAGAGAGTATCTGAACCATAGGAGGTATTATGCATGTAAAAATTCTAATAATCCCATATAATGGATGCCCATAATGTTATGGAGGATGATGTGCATTATATCCCATTTTCACTTCTATATATTTCTTAGAATAATCATGCAAAAGATTATTAAATATCTTTTGGTTTTGATGGTCACTAGGTTATGAACCTGAATCCTTTAAAGAATCATCAAAGGTAATATTTTAGTTATCAATAAGGTCTTGGATATTATGTTAAAGGTATAACATCTATTTATATAATTCCCAGGGCCTTCATGATAGTCCCAATATGTATTATCATCATATCCTTTTCTTTGAGGTTGACTCATATCAACCTCTATGGGAGGAGGGAGAGATAATAGTAGACACCCCACAATCTTCTTAAGTACCAAAGTTGGAGACTCAGGTAATCATGTAAATTATATTTTAGGTGAATTAGATAAGATGAGTTTACTATATCGGTGTGACATTGTATTGACTAGTGTTTTCTATTATGAATTTTTAATCTTTGCATCCATGTTTGAATCAATAAATATTTGAATATATAGAGGAAATAAATATTCATTAGTATGTTGGTTTGGAAAATACTTCTTACAAAGGTAAATATAATGATTAGTCCATTTCATAGAGTTCAAAATAGAGGCACATATGGTGGTTCCACTATACTTGGCAAGGTTTTCATATGTAATATTCTCAAAAGAATGTCCCTATATTGGGGGGAGTTGTGTAATAAATCAAAAAGTGTAATTTTATCAATAACATCATTGGAGTGATTTGTAATGTTATATGTTAATGAGGCCTATTACATGTGCTCCCTTTGGATTAATTTATGTTGAATATTAATTTTCATTGAGAAAGCCAAGTCTTGATTAATTATATCTTTTGAGGGTAAATCTTTGTGATCAACAGTACCAAGAATTGGATTACTTATTAGAGCTTGTATAATATCATTAAAAGAAGATAATGTTATGTCACTTTGTACTTGGGTTTTTCATAATAATTCTAGAATATCTTTATAAATAATTGATTATTTCACAATATCAAAAATTGAATTCTTGGCATGTGTATTTCTTGATTTCTCAATAATATCATATCTTTGAGATTCGATGACCAATTTAGGCATAGGAGGTACTTGTATAGGTTCCATATCATTACAAGAAGAATTGTAAAGAGAGGTTTCATTTTTATCTTGTTTTAAACCACTCCATTTTTCTTTTGTCTTAATTGAATTAGCCATGTATGAAATATAAAAATAAATAACTACCACTATGCATTAGATAAAGATATAGTTGGTATATGTCTCCATATTTAGCATGAATAATTTTATTGGAATACATGTAGATCTAATTTTTAATTTTTTTTACAACTCATAAATTGGAATTCAGGAAAATCCTAAGTCAAACTGGGGTTTTGCATAAGGAGACATAGAGGTCAGGTTCAACAAATGTTTAACCCTTTTTTTAAATGTATGGAGGTTAAAGGGGGTAGAATATCCTATACACAAGGATGAATAAAACTATTATATAGTATAAAAATTAATTAAAAACTTGGATAAATGAATATTATGAATTAAAGTGTTGAATTATGATAAATATAGAAATTACATAAAAAATAGTAGTTTGGTCACATAAACATGAATAATAGATAATATTTAGCTTATCTTCAAATTCATAGGTAGATATAAGAAATACAGAGGTGGAAATAGGTAGGGAAAAGATCAGTATCCAATCATTAGATTCTAAAAATATTATTTTTAGAGGTATAGACACTTGCATCTCCCTATGGACACTTGTGTCGATGCTTATGTCCTAATCATGACATAATTTTCATGTACATTATATTCATTGTATTGTGAAGTGACCACTAGGAGCATTCTAGGGTTTATATCTCCTTTATGTTGATAAATTTTACTCGTATGCATGGAATTTTTATGACTATGTATGGATAAAACCATATCTCTTTACCTTAGGTCTTTGTACCTTGTCAAAAATACGCTAGTGGGATTATGGTGTCTAGTTAACCTAAATAACCCCTCTATTAATAAGCACTACTTACATAGCCAATACTCCAAGGAGGGCCTTAGAATTATGTAGTTATCCCTTAGGTGTTGTCTTATGTGTACATAAGGGTGAAATATAATATATTCAAATTCATGCAATGATCTACCTTGTAAATTGAAAAATAATACTCATGAGTTATTTTTCAGTGTTTCAAACATGTGATATAATTTCTCCTATGACTATTATGAAACTAGGGAATAATAGGGTATTATAATCAGTCATGTGATTGATTGATTTAACTTGAATAGGTGTTTCCATAATAACCTCTAGATGAATAATGAGTAGGCTTAGATTTGTATTTATACCACACTTTTTAAAAATATCTCATGGTAGGGTTTAATAAGGCAAATGGGTCGACCCATAGGATTTGAAAGATTTGTAAATTAGATGCCTTTTGAAGACTAGAAAGATAATAATAATTTGAAAATTTAAATCAATGCAAGTGTCCTTATGTGGGATGAAAATGTTTGATAGGCTAGGAAGTTGTTGAGGATTTGAAACTAACAGTGAATGATATATATCATGTTTCAAGATTTATAGACAATGCAAAAGATCTCAGTCATCAAAAATGATCGAGTTGGAACCTAAATAAGTAGTTAGGAACATTAAAATGGTGAATACAAGCCTTTTGATAACATGAAGGCCTATAATTTAAGGTTAGAGCCTAGATAGGTGTTTTTAAAGTATACAAGACTAAGTTGTTATATAAATCAAATTCTAGTATCTGCATAAATATGCATTATCTGAAGTGAATCTAATAAATAAATATTAGCATGGGTATATTGTATTTGATCAAAAATATCATACCCTTTGGTTATCTTTATCATAATTAGAGGGGGTTGAGGATGGTTTGGTAGAATGGAAGGTATCACCCATCCCCTCCATGTGGTGACAACCATGCACACACTTTGTGCATTGCAACAAGAAATTAAAAGATATTTAAATTTTTCACTAGTTGTTTGATCTTTAATAGATTTGATTTTTTTTATTACATGATTTTTAATTATTTTCCTTATTAGGGTAAGATAAAATTTAATGAAAACTAGGAAATATTTAAGAAAAAAATGTCCATCCAATATAGCCATAGATTCATTAAAAAATGGGAAAAATAGTAAAATGAAAGTTAGATCCTAAAAAAGAAATTTTTTGTATATGGAGATTAGTAAATTACCATGAAATCCAAGGTCAAAATAAAGTGCTTTCACTGTCAAATATTAAATCTAAGGTTGAATGAAAATTGATATTAGATAAAAGGTTAAAAGTAAGTTCTTTTAGTGTCATATATTCACAAATTTATCTAAATCCTAGCATAATTTTTTTTGAATAAATCCTTAATTAAAATATGTGGCTCCACCAATATGTTTTATTATAATTTAGAATTAACTTAGTGAGTAACTCTAACTAAGATAAAATGACTAAAAATATAGAAAAATTTGTAAATGACTTGAAACTAACAAAATGAAGGTAAAATCACTAAAATGGATGAAGATAAAATGAATAAACTAATGATCAATGTGAAAAATGTGAGAATAATTAGTTGTTTTTTCACCTATATGCTTACTATGTGATTGAGAAATGGCTAGAAATGATCAACTCAGGCTAATCTTGCATGTGAAATAAAAAATCTGATTGTAACTACTCAAGGTCAAGATCGAATGAAAGGGGATAGGATCAACTTACATTATTTTCTTTTATTATTTTATTTTGTCTTATACTAAAAATAAATTAAAATAGATCACACTATATTACACCTACTTGAAACATTTATATGTGTGGAAATTTAGCCTTTGGGTACGAGTAGATGACATGAAAATGACCTATTTAGAGTGAAACCCTAATATGGTTTATAATGGATTAAAACCTACAAATATAAATGGGGTATTGTAATTGGATTAGCTAACCCTAATCAGCCCTATGATACCCAATACCCTTAAGTGGGAGTAAATCCCACATAGTTCTCCCACTTAGAATACTTAGTGAAATTATGATCCTTTTGCTACATGTATGCATCTAGATATGGATTGTATACTTGATAGTTATTTTATTTACTTTATAATAATAGGCTCTTGACTTGGATAAGGGTTAACTCAAATGATTATAATAAAATTTTAAACTAATATGGAAGCATTACTTAATGTGAAATAATATAAGTGTGCCTCAATAGTAAAATTTACAAGAAATAGAAAAGGTGACTTAGTTGTTCCTTTGTAGAAATCCAAAATGGGAAAAATCACACTACCTATCCTAAACATATAAACTAACCTATAAGGATGATCTAATTTTTAAAAATATCCATTACTAGGGTAAAGGATAGGATAAATGCATAGGGGTCAAGACTGATTACCACTATTGACACATAGTGGTTGATTATGTCCTAAATGGTAACATTTGAAATTTAAACTCTAGGATGTTCATAGATGTGAATAGATAAATTTTAAATATTAATAACATTTATGTAGACATAATATAACAACTTAGAAAGGGTTATGTCTGTATAGGTACTTAGGATAGAGTAAGGTGTAAAAATAGATCCAAACTAAGTGTTCAAGTCAATTAAAGTGAAATTGGTCCAAAAATAGAATTATTAAGATTCATGACTAGATTTGAGTGACTATAACAATAAATTAAACAAACAAATAAAATGGTATCAAGTTGGTCAATACATTCACAAATAAAAACAAATCAAACATAATTTTAGGTTAGATAATATAGTTGGAAGTTCCCATAGATGATATTAAGATAATCAATATAGTCCAAAAACACATAGAATAATATCAAGTTGGTTGATACAATTGGTAAATATATAGGAAATGGTATCGATCTAGCTAATAAATTTGATAAAATTATTGAAAATTTTTGCACTAGCTTCTATAGTTTGACTGAAAGATGTATGATTATTTGGAAGATATAACTAAGAATATAGAAACTAAAACATGAAAGTGATCCAAACAAAGGTGGGATAATATTCATGCCAGATTAAACAGAATGTATACATGGGATATGATGACCTTTAACTATCCTCTTTCTCTCAATATAATGGAATTGAATAAGGTCAATCAAATAGATATGACATATACTTGGATGATCCGGTAAGGACCAATTATATATGTAGATCTATCATAGTAATATATAACTAAAAGTTCAATATTAAAGGGATCTAAATATTAAAACTATGACATAAGGTTACAACTCTCACCAGGCATCAAAAAAAGTAAATGGATGTTACTATGGTTGTAAAAATGCAAGTAAAGTAAAATGGTTGTAAAGGGGTAAGAATTAAATTAAATGATGGGTTAGGTTATTTTAAATAAATTAAGGTGCAATCATAACTAAATGGGGATATATTAACCTAAGGTGATTAATGGAAAGACTAAGCAACCCTATATTTATACCAACTTATTTAGTATAAGGAGAATCATAAAAAAGGATACACACATGCATTCACAAAGTAACAAACAATATGAAATACACTAAGGGAAATAATATATGGATTGAAATACTTACCTAGAGGTGGAGTTATCGATGCTTTAATCTCCCCCTTGGATAAAATAGATATTTTCAAGACATGTTATACATTGAAGGCATCAAATGGTTGAAAGAAGACCTATATATATCCTTAGTTATGAAATCTCAATGACCTTTATTATTACATTTTAATGAAAACAAAAGATAAATACCTCTCAAGATAAGGTTTTGGTCCACTAGATCTCTCAAGTATTATCTAGGGAAGGAATGCAAGTGTAATCATAGTGTATAAATGTGATATCATCTTAATAGAAATGAAATATGACCCCTATATATACTATTCCAATACCTAAAATGGACCCTAAATTTTATGTTAATGGTATTGGATAAATTGATATAATTGTAAGATGTTAGTTGTCATATTATGGTATTAGGTAGGCTGATATAGTATAAATTTCAAAAGACATACTCATAACTTTATCGAGTAAGTAGATATAGTACATGAAGGACAAAGGTGAAAATAGATGGTATCATGCAATTCGATGCCATATGATATAGGAAATATATAAAATATGGATAGGAATTAGATGGAAGGGAAGGATATATAGAGACTTAAAGAAGGAAAAACTGATATTATTGATGATGTAATAGATAAAATTCCAATATCTCACCCAAATTACCATGAGGGGTGCACCCTTTAATTCACACAATCAATGAGATTGATGAATTGGCATGTTTTTGCAAGAGAGAATAAGTAAAATGATAAATTTAATAATATTAAGTCTGTACATCGCATATAAGGTTAGGTAAATTATCAATCGAAGACATGGCTAATGAGTTTGAGGAGTAAGTTTGTTTATTCATTTTTTATGATGTTAGGTTTATAACATTTATTTTTAATTTAGTGTATTAATGTATTAATTAATTATTTATATATAAAATTATAACACTATTTATTTGATTTATATGTTGACAAGATTTATATGAGAATACAAGAGCAAATGGTTAGATTTTTGAATAAAGAGAGTTGGGATGTTGTTAAACACAACTATCTAGACTCAAGATCTATAGTAGCACTAGTGATTAAAAAAATTGTTGAATTCAAAAATGTATGTTGATTTAAATATATTTGTTTTATTGATTTTTAGGTTAATTACTTTATATTTTATTACATAGAGATATATGTCTTTGTCTTTTTCATAAAATATGTGAAAGATGAAAACATATGGAGTACTAAATAATTTTAAAATTTATATATTTAAAGAGCCAAGTTTAAAAGATAAATAAAGAAACATCTTTAGAATGTCAACTTGATAATACCTATGATTGCTACATTTAAAATGGGTACGACATTGTGTAATATCATATAATATTAGGTAACTATGAAAACATTAAAAATATTATGCCTAAAAGGTAGCACTCTCTAATTGTTTTAGATATCCCTCATGGTAACAATATTCAAAAACTGGTTATTATTATGAGCCTTATACTTACCAATCATTCAAAAAACTGTCTACAGACTTTGTAAATTCCACAACATCACTACATTATATATTTGTGGTTTTCATTCAAACACATAAGTATGATTAGTGCTATCAACCTTCAATGGTAAAGCAAATTCAAGGAAGCAAATTTATTGGTAAGAGATTTAAAGTGTATTTTTAGTGTTCAAAGTTTGAAATCAAGTTTAATTATTTACAAGTAAATTGAATTCTTATTTATTTATGTTATAGGAACAAACCTAATATTTTTAGCTCCAATAGTGATCCACTTTTTAATGATATTGGAAAAATACATATGGCATGTTGGTAAAATTATGATACTTATGATCATGTTCTTATCAATGAATATTTTGGAGGCAAACATATATAATTATTGGCTTATAAAGATGTTACTAAAAATTTAACATGTTAGGAAATATATTTGAACGGAGATATTTTAAAAATTTATCAAAAGCGAACAACACTGATTAATTATTTTATAGATCTATTTTCAAGTGAAGGTGATCAAGTTTTGCATTTATTCACACATTAAAGTAATATTTATGATATAAAAGATATGAAATAATACTTAAATATTTATAATTTTTTCATTTATGTTATTTTATGCTATTTTTCTTAATTTTTTTTCTCTATTTTTTTATTAGATACAACATTAGCATGTTGATTACAAAAAGTAAAAAATTGCATATCCATTGAAAATGATACACTATAATGAAATTTTATTAAGCAGGGAATTAATGTTATCAAATATATTCAAGATGAAATTCAAGATTTTGGTTTGAATAAATGAGATTATAGTGCATCATGTAATGTAAATAATGTCAAAGGAGCCTTGACCACTATTGAAAGGGTTGTTTAGAATGGATCACTTTTGACAACTTAAAGACAATAAGACCTAATTAAAGAATATATTGTATTGGTTCCTGGTTTCACACTGCCATAACTCGGCCTCACATACCCTAAAAAAAGGGGGTGAAAGTCAAAGGTGAGGAGCTACTTGAGATGTCATTGGAGCCAAGGAGGGCTCAACACCTTGAAAGAATTGAATGGGGCCAATGACTGGGAGGGGCCTGACAAAGGGGATGGTTAGTTCCCTACTACTTTTTGCTCTACTTGAACCAAGGTGAGAGGACCTATGGGGGTAGCTCATTCTGGTGAAGGGAATTTGAAACTTCAACCTTTTTGAGGATTTGTAATTATGAAAGAGGGGATATGACCAAAGCATAACCAAACTCACACACTCCACCTGGGAAGGGCTATCACATGAAATGCATGAATGCCTTATGTCATATGAGAGCTACTTAAGACATATGAGAAAATGGTTACAATATTTAATGTGGAGATTATTGTTGAATGACAAGGAGTAAGAAAGGAATGTAGTGTTAGGATTTTGAGTACACAAAATGAACACACTTTAGGTAAATAATGTATAATGCATTTGTTGGGCAAGCAACACTTATCGTATGCAAGCTATATGTTGTATGTGGGGTAGGACAATGTTTATATGAATAGATTGATAAAAAATATGTGGAGGGATAATAAATAAACATGGAGGGATTTAAAAAATCATGATATCATATTTATCAATAGATGCTTTCTTGATTCTAGAGACATCTAGGAAGAAACTATGCACAGATGGTCCTTGAAGAATTACATGCAACACTACAAGTTACCCCTCAAGAATTCTTTCCTATTGTATTCTTGAACCTAGGATTACACTTAAAAAATTTATCAATGCTTTATTCCCCAAAACTTTAAAATATAAAGGATCTTATGTTCAGGTTGCACCTTCTAAATGACTACCACAAAGAAACATACACCAAACAACCAATCTATTTAGCTTACAAAAAGAAACACTGCACTTAAACAACAAGATAGAATGGAAACTATGAACATATTTTATTCATTCACTAAGAAACAATCAATTACAGTATATTTATTTAAAAATTGATATCATGAGACACTATGTAAGATGACTTTGTAACAAGGGAACATCATGGATGATCTCAAAGCTTGCCAATGATTTTACAACCAAAATTGATTTGGCGTCAGGGCACTACACAAGGATGACTCTCTGAGCTATATCTTATATTCTCAAATTTTATCCAACCTTTGTAAAGGGATATACCTACTTTACTTATA
This sequence comes from Torreya grandis, assembly GCA_037957365.1. Classification (NCBI taxonomy): domain Eukaryota; kingdom Viridiplantae; phylum Streptophyta; class Pinopsida; order Cupressales; family Taxaceae; genus Torreya; species Torreya grandis. The sequence continues at coordinate 522,872 of JARHVA010000276.1, forward strand.
CAATTTCATATCCACACTTGCCATTTTCTACAAAGATACCCTAGTTATAATATTCCTTCATGGGCCTGGGGTTGGTTGCAACAAACTTGATTCCTCAAACTTGCAGTTGTTCTCTCATGACAATGAAAGATATAATTCCCCACTTACAAAAGAATATTTATAGTTATGTACACATAAAATAAACCCACAAGGGATAAAACAAAATTTTGTCCACTTGTGCAAAGAAACAAAGATGTCCCTTTCTTAAACAAAACAAAACCTGAAAGGGGCATGCCACTGTCTTGAAAAGTACAATAATTTATCATGGGAAAAGAGAAAAAAGGGAAAAAAGGGAGAAAAATAAAAGAAGAGAAAGCGAGGTATGGAATGATTTAATTTTGGGAAAGAAAACTAGGGACATCCAGTCATGATGTAGAATCCACATTGACGACTGTGTCCTTCGCTAGCTTGTTCTTGTATGTAACATACTTTGTAATCATATTGGCAAGGATCTTTCTATCTGGGCCTACTTGATATTTGAATTTGGCATCATATTTCCTAGTCAATTGGTGGTCCTCTAGAACACTCCCTATTTCTTATGCACCAATGATTTTAACTTTTGCAAGACTTTCCAATTGATACTAGGTCCCTTATCTTTTGGCTGTCAAAGGCTCCATGGGGTACATTGATGAGGGTCTTCAAAGCATCCTCCACCAATTCTTTTGTCAAGTCCACTGCACTATCAAGCTTCACCATTACTCTCAGAGTGGCCTCAACTTCTATCCTCATAGTCTTGAGAGAATTCTCTTCTCCTTTTATATCAAAGGTTCCATCCTTGAGCATGACTAGCATGTGCTTTATGGCTAGTTAGCATTCTCTAGGCATTTTAAGATCATCTAAATAGATAATATTTTTTACTACTAAAGCATCTTTTCCCATATTACATATCTCATCTATTTTGGGCCTAAGTGTCTCCCAACTCTTGTTATTAACATCATATACAAATATTAGGGAGCTACACTCTCCTCATCTAACTGCCTCATTATCAAACCATTCCATGGTTATATGGATGACTTCCTTGGCTTGAGCTGTCAAGTCTTGTTGCCAATCTTTTTTTTCCCATCCTCTAGTCTTCAAATCATCATCATGAGCAAAGTCTAGTGATCTAAGTGAGATAAGGGAAAGGTTAGGAGCCTAGGTGGTAGTTAGAGTCATTGCCTGAGGCTCACTCAGTAAATTTTGTAAGTACCGAATCATAGCCTAGTTCTCTACCTTGAGCTCTTCCATGGTGGCTTTATCTTTGTCCATTATATGTGTCACCATATCAGCTAGGACTTGTGAAGTATGTTTCAATTCCTTCCTTGATGGCTCCTTGAGATTGTAACTATAGATGGAGTATATTCTATGGGAGCATGCTTTTTCAGTATATCTAAAGGAGGAATGGTTACTTCAACACTCCTTTCCCACTTGTCAGTGAATCATTCAAGCATGCATTTTGTCCTTTTTTAGGGGCTTAGCCTTTTTTTTGAATAATTTATGCTATGTAAATATGCCCTATCTTACTCATCACATCTTTATTTTCCTTCACCTGGTATATAACCCAAAGAAGGGGCTTGGTCTAGATACCTACTAAAGTTGTTGATACTGAGGATGGCCTTGTGCTAGTGATGAGCGGTGCCAAGGAGGAGATAGCTACCTAGAACACCACTGGCTTGGGAGGAGGACTAAACACAAAATATTATGTGTCCTCATTTCTTCTCCTCTTTTCCTTTTCTTCCTCTAGGATTGATTCTACTTTCTCTAAAATTTCAAAGTTAGACCGAGGTTGGTGGGACTCCATACATAATTTGTTAATGGATCTCACCTTTTCCATGGGTTGGATAGAGGACACAATAATGGATTCTCCTTCCTTATTACTTTGGGCCATTAGGACCACAAAGGCTATGGTGACTTCCTTGTCACATTTGGGTGACTCTTCACTAATCATGGCCTCAAAACCTTTATTTTTATCTGGGTCATACATCTTGATGGTGGGGATGACCCCTCGAGGGACTTCAATTGAAGTATCACCCTTGGGGGCTCCCTCCTTGGCATCTTTATTGACCTCCAGAGTTGAGGGGGTACCCATTTATAGGCTTGATCCCTCATCTCCTCCTTTATCCTTTTCTTGTTCTTTCACCTTTACACTAATAGTGGGGGACTAAATGTCATCCCTAGGTTCACCCTAATCCCTTTCATCTAGATTTGGGGTGTCTTTGACTTCACCAACTTTATCCTACCCAAGTGACTGAGAAATAACATTCTTGACAAATGCCTCTATCTTCAAGGAGTGGGGCTCTTTTTTAATAGAGATTTCCATTTGGGCAAGTGCCTTAGCTCCAACCTCTACAACATCATCAAAAGATAAGGGATCATATGGAGCCTTGACCCCTTCCTCATCACCTTCACCTTCTTCTATTTTAGGTTCCCCCTCTATAGATTTTATTTTCATTAGGATCCCTAACAAGGAATGATGCTTCTCCCTATGGGTTCTTTGCCCAGTTCTTATCTTAGGGGGAGTGAAGGTGCATTGTTTTATCATTACTTCTGCTATTAGCCTTTCTTCATCTGAGTCCTCCCCCTCACTCACATCCTTAACCCTCTACACATAAGAAGCTTGATCTTCTCTTCTCTTTAGTCAAAACTCTATGGTGATTAGGTCTTTGAAAATAATTGTCCTCAGCTTGGTCGAAGACTTGATTGAAGGTTAGAGGGCCTTCTTAACTCTCTTTTACTTTGGTGGCTCCTCTTGTTCCTCACCTCCTCTCTTCCTTAAATATATATTTGGAGAAGGCTTGACTACATCCTAGTATGTAAGTAGGATAATTGGGATTGATGCTTGATTGGCCATAGGGGGGCTATTGAGATGGCTGTCACCACTAGAGTTTCCCTCCCTAAAATTGATATGGGAGTGGCACTAGTCAGTGTGACCTACTCCATGATAATTTTATCCAAATTCTTAACCAAGCTCATTATTTTTGAGTAAGACAGCCTAGCCTTAGATTGTGCCATGATCATCTTCTCAACATCTACCAGTTTGGTGAAGTTAGTGTCTCTAAGCTTTCTTCTCCCCTTGTGATCTAAAGGTAAATTTAGAAAAGGTTCTAGAGTATATTGAAACTTATTGTGTATATCCTAATTAGACCTTTCCAATGATATGCAAAATTTAGAAAATGGATCTCATATGTTCCTTATACAGCCAGTCAAATTTTGAGTCAAACTAGTCAAATCAAGTCAAAGTTGGTCAAACTATAGAAAATGACCATTATGGAATAAATTAAAAATAGTTCTAATATGAATATCTGATTGAGATCTTTTTAGCATAATTTATGGTTCATAAAATTGAGTCTGTATGCAAAAGATATGGCCAGTCAAAATAGTGGTCAAACTTGGTCAACAGGATGACGTGGAAAAAATATGGACCAGTAGGAACCTGACACATGGCAAGAAGTGAGAGAAAAAATGTGTGGTTTTTATTATTTTTCTTTGATAGGTGATATAGTAATCTTTGATAATCACTAAAAAAATTGGGGTTTAGATGGAACATCTAGTTGGACGTCAATAAGTGGCATGACAAGTGGTCAACAAATGGTGTGGCGAGAAGTCAATAAGTGGCATGGAAAGATTGGACCATGTGGTGGGTCCTCAATTCACCATGTTGCTTTCTACCACACAATTAACTCCTATAGTCCAATTTTATATTCTTTGATTGTTCCAAACAAACCATTTAATTTCCATTTTCATGTGACCCATCCATGTCACTATGTTCCATCCACCAACATTCACGTGATGCCACTCAATATCTACGTGAAGTCTCAAACACACCACATATTCCATTGAAATGCTAATATTACCATATGAACCGCCACATGCCACTGGAATGCATGCCCATGCCAAATACATGGCACTATAAACCATAAAGTCAATGGAATATTAACATCCCAAACACCCCCCACTTACCAATGTGGGACTATGGATAAGCTTCAACCACCAAAACTGTTGGAGTGGGAATCAAACCTTGGCATGTTTAGTAATAATATAAGCTCCCAAATAATTGGGACGTTGGTGGAAGAACTATATAAAGTGCTCAAATTTGTATTTGAAGGCATTTGAAGAAGCTAAGCAGCCATAGAATAAGAGCTAAGAAGCTTGGATGAGTTAAAGAGAGATCTAGAGGTAGAATTTGGGAAAAGTCCAAAAAGGGACTGATATTATTTTTCCCCAAGGATCAACTTTGTAGTTGATCATTTCTCATTTTGAAGACTTCTAAAGAAATTTTAAAGCCTCAGAAGTAGTTTATTATGTTAAGGCATACAAACCTACTACTCTTCCTCTGATTTGAGGCATCTAGAGTCATTTTTGGACTTTAAAGTAAACTAGTGAAATATTCTAGTTTCAAAGACAATTTTAGAAATACACTGAGTGTCTAGATTTGAGGCCTTTTATTTCCATTTTTTATTCTTGAAAGTGATATTTTTTAGTAGAAGACCTCTAGAGGTGTGTTTCAGGAAGGTGAAGAATTTGTTCATGGATACCATGATTCTTTGAAGGTCCATGACTCTCAAATTCATTATTGTTCTGAAAGGGTTTCTATTTACTTGTAGACATATCATAATGAATTGTTCATCCAGTTAGCAAACTCAGAGACATAGGCATTGCCAAACTCTATAATCAACTCTTGTGTAGTGTGGTATGTATTTTCTTGCATTGCTTTTCCTTAAGTTGATTGATTTATGGAATATTTTTTGGTATTTAATTATTTTCTTATGAATAATCCATTGTAAAAAAAATTCATGGACATAAGTGCCATTTTATAAATCAAGTTTGATATTAAAGCTAAGTTTGGTTAGTGTAATTACTCACATTCTATGGAATACTATGGATCCAATGCTAGCTTAAGTTTAGCTATTACTGAATACTATTTTCATTATATTGATGCAATACTTGCAATTACAAGAACCAAGACAATAAGATATAGAACATAGATAGGATTTACTGATCGAGAAGATCCAATAGAGCATTGAAGCTCTATGAGCAAAATTGCAGCAAGAATGTCCTCAAAAGAATCAAATGTGAGTGGAGTCAAAACTCTATGGCTACTTCTCTCAAGAAGGTCACATTGTGGATGAATGTTAGAATTTTCACATTCACAAAGATCCATCATGGTACCAACAAAGATGCAAAGCAAAAGGGAAGGCACCTAACAGAAAAATTGTAAAGCCTAGTTCTCCTAAGCATCAAGCAGTAGATGATGGAATTATCCAAGAGATGTTGCCAAGCCAGACTACAAAGGTACATTTTGGTTATAGTTGTGATTCTTTTAATTCATATATTCTTTCTAGTCCTATTAATGAGAATGATGTTGGAAGTTCAAAAGCAAATAATGCTCCAATTATTAATGTATCTTTTGATGTAAATACTAAAGATGAAAACAAAGAAATCAACTCTTATAGATATATTGACAATATTAGGGAAAATGAATTTACTAACTATAAGCATTCATCAAGTTCATGTGTTGATACATGTGCTGAATTTACTAACTATAGAAGAACACAAAGGGAATAGGTTCTAAGTTGTTAGAAAAAATGGGATTCAAAAGGCCTTAGCATTAATGGTCAAGGAATTATCCAACCTATCCAAGCAGAAAAGAGACCACTCCATGCAGGATTAGGATATGGAGGCAAAGGACAAATATCTCAAGAAACTAAAATGGAGGATTACTCAAGCAGTAAGCTAGGACATTCTAAAGAGCCAGAAGAAGTACTGTCTAAAGATGTGATAGTTACATTGGATGAATAATCTTCAAATAACTCATCAAGATATGTAAAGAATAAATACTTGAATGTATTTTTTGATTATGCACAAGAGAATCCTAAAAGGAAATTTAAGAAAACCATCAAAATGAGGTTGCTTAAGGAAGAAATGAAGTTAGGATTTTACTTCATTGCTAAGGGGAAAATGCTGCAAGAAGATAAGAAAAGTCATTCAAAACCTTAGGCAAAGGTTGTAATTGAATCTTCAATCAAGAAAAATATAGAGCCTCCTTAGATAGAGTCTTGTTAGTTAGATCTAGAGACAACAGTCAATGAAAAGCTGATAGTTCAAAAATTGTCACCTTGGAAATGTAAGCAACATTTATTTAAAAGAATAATTTCTAAGCATTCTAAGATAGATGTTATTTTTGATAAGAATTATCAAATGAATTTGATCTCTGAGGATGTTGTAGAAACCCTAGGTTTAAAAACTAAGCCACATTTCTAACTCTATTCTTTAGATAGAATAAATGAGGTTAATGATGTACATATAAGTAAAACCTATAAATTAGGGTTTGTGATTACCTCCCACTTTGTAGATGAAGTTGAATTAGATGTGGTTTGACTATTGTTTAGTGGCATTATCCTAGGTAAACCATATTTGTCTCTGAGAAAGGCAACATTTTCCAAGAAGAAAAATTAGTATAGCATTGTAAAAGATGGGATAAAATATCTTGTGAAAGAACATCAATAGTAATCATTATAGGTAAATAGTCCTTCAATGTTATTTTATTAATCTATGTTGTAGATAGGAACATTACAGGGTAACAAAAGATGTCATCATGAGAAGCATCAAGAACAGCTTAGGAAACAAGTTGTATCTTTTAATATGTATATTTTAGTATGTGCCAATATGTATGCATGCATAAATTTAAGCATTGTTTATAAATGCATAAGACCCAAGTATGGGAAATATTTGTAAACATTATAGTATTTGTCAAGACCCAAGAAGGGCAATGTTTGTAAATTATGTTGACTAGGCAAGACCCTAAAAGGGCAATTATAAAATAGTGATTGTTATAACACTAGGTGACATGCAATAATTTCAAATCTAAAGACCCATAAAATTATCTTTAATGATCATTTGATCCAGAGCTGAGAGTTAGATCCATGCAAAGATCCTCACATGAAGTACCAAGTCCATTATTAGCTTTTTGAGGACAAAAAGCCTTCTTGGTGAGGAGGATTGATCCAGAGGTCAATTCAAAAAAGGTTATAAAATAGATTGAAACCTACACCATTATGTACATCCCATTGAGACATTTTCAATGGTATACAAAATATATAAAAGGGAGCTCATATGTTCCTTGTGCAGCTAATCAAAGTTTGATTCAAACTAGTCAAATTAGGTCAAAGTTGGTCAAACTATAGAAAATGACCATTATGTAATAAATTTAAAATAGCTCCACTATGAATAGCTCATCAAGAGATTTTTGACACAATTTATGGTTCATGAAATGGAGTCTATATGCAAAATATATGACTAGTCAAAATAGTGGTCATTCTTGGTCAACAGGATGACATGGCAAAAATTTGGACTAGTAAGAATGTGACACATGGAAATAAGTGCAATAGAAAAAATGTGTGTTTTTTATCATTTGTCTTTGATAGGAGATATAGTAATCTTTGAAAATTGGTAAAAAATTTTGGGTTTGGATAGAACATCCAGTTGGACATCGACAAGTGGCATGATGAGTGGTCAACAAATGGCGTGGTGAGATTGACCATGTGGTGGGTCTTCAAGCCACCACATGGCTTTCCACCACCCAATTAAATCCCATAGTCCAATTTTATATTTTTTGAATGTTCCAAAAAAACCATTTAATTTCCATTTCCACGTGACCCATCCATGTCACTATGTTCCATCCACTAACATTCACGTGATGCCACTCAATATCCACGTAAAGTCTCAAACACACCACATATTCCCTTGAAATTCCAAGCTTACCACATAAGCCACCATATTACATCATAATACATGCCCATGCCAATTACTTGGCACCATAAATCATAAAGTCTATGGAATATTAACATCCCAAACATCCCCCACTTACCAATGTGGGACTAAGGATAAGCTTCGACCACCAAAATCATTAGAGTGGGAATCAAACTTTGGCATGTTTAGTAAAAAATTAAGCTCCCAAACAATTGGGACATTGGTGGATGCACTATATAAAGTGCTCAAATTTGTATTTGAAGGCATTCAAAGAAGCCAAGTAGTCATAGAATAAGAGCTAAGAAGCTTAGACGAGTTGTAGAGAGAGCCAGAGGTAAAATTTGGGAAAAGTCCAAAAAGGGACTGATATTATTTTTCTCCAAGGATCAACTTTTCAGTTGATCATTTTTCATTTTGAAGACTTTTGAAGAAATTTTAAAGCCTTGGAAGTAGTCTATTGTGTTAAGGCATAAAGACCTACTTCTACTCTTCCTCTATTTGAGGCATCTAGAGTCATTTATAGACTTCAAAGTAAACTAGTGAAATATTATATTTTCCAAGACGTTTTCAAAAATAAGCTGAGTGTCTAGATTTGAGGCCTTTTGTTTCCATTTTTAATTCTTAGAAGTGATATTTTTGAGTAGAAGACATCTAGAGGTGTGTTTCAAGAAGGTGAAGAATTTATTTGTGGATAGAAGGATTCTTTGAAGGTCTATAACACTTGGATTCATTATTTTTTTGTAAGGGTTTCTATTTACTTACAGACATATTATAATGAATTAGTTCAGCTAGTTAGCATACCCAGAGATGTAGGCATTGCCAAACTCCATAATCAACTCTTGTACAATGCGGTGTGTATTTTATTGCATTGCTTTTCCTTAAGTTCATCATTTTACATAATAATTTTTGGTACTTAATTATTTTTATATGAAGAATACATTGTAAACTTTTTATATGTAAATAAGTGCTAGTTTACAGATCACCTTGCATACTATAAATGATGATGGGGCAAGAGGGTCACTGTTATGTGCAGGGAGGAAGGCATTCAATTCCCTTACCATTCTTAACTCTTGGAGGGTAGGGGTATTATATGTCATGAGGTCAATTCCATGTCCCTTCAACCATCTAAAGGTTCTCCTCATTATTTACATCACTCATCAAGGAATGGAGTCATCTTCCTGCATAGTGGAGTCTGGTTGAGTGATGGACTAGGATTAAATATTATCCCTATTGTATACAGAGGATAGTGTCAACTTGTCATCTACCATGTCCTTAGGGATAGGAGTGATGTTATAAGATATGACCTCCTGCATTGTTAGCCTCTATTCTCACTTTTAGACATCTTCCTTGGTGGTGTAGTTGAACCAAAGGTCTTCATAGTGAAACTGATGCAATATTATTTTTTTCACCATGTTCACCAACCACCTAATGTCCTAATTGGGTTAGGGTGACATCTTATCAAATGTATACATGCTAATTTCCTACTCCAAACCCTTTACCTTGGTTACTGAGGATCATGTGTAATACCCAATTTTCATAAGGAATTTGAAAGGGTTGTTTATATTTTTAGTAGAAATCATCTCATGTGGAGGCACCATTTATCAACTAAGCTCCATGACCACCAATTTTTCATTCACATATCTTGGGATCTTGTGAGGTGCCCCCACATAGCCACTAACTTTGATGTATGTGAATGTTCAAAATTGAATGTATGTGGCCCCATATTTTTCTATTACTTGCTTGGCCATAGTGGACACTATATTTAGTCTCTATAGGGGTAAAATACACTCATCATGGGGGTGAAAAAGTAGTTATGCACCTTGAAAAAACTATTCCTAGACCCCTCTAGGGTTACCTCAGGATATATCTCATATATTTTCATTCCTGCAGGGTTCCTAGTAAGTCCCTAGAAATGTTGTGCACTAGGCTATACATTAAGTAGGAAGACATATAAAATGTACCTTTAAATTCCTCCTTAGAGAGAATGGTTACTTGAAGGTACATAATTTGTGTGTGTAAATTATCACTGAGGATGGTGGTCCAGTCAATCCTCCTTTTCCCTTCCAACACGTAGAGCATGATCAAAAACATTGATGTCTCAAACTTCTCAGTAGTGGGCACCCCATAAATTCTAGCAGCCATGGCTATAACATATTGAGGCAACTTATTGAATTATACCAACTTCAAGTTCTTTGACATCTTTAAGACCTTGGTTCTCTTCTTGGCCAATCAACATGAGTTTATGACTTCTCAGATGGCTCTCTCATCATTATCAATGTATTGCTGGCATTCCTCGATACTGAGTATGATATTTTTTGGTTGAGGGGAATGTTGAGCATAGTGCTGAGTGATTTGGGAGTAAAGTAACATACCATTGCATGACTATTATTGATGATGGTTTTAGTATCTATATTATGTGCTTGAGCACATGCTATGATGAGCTCTAGATATGGAGCAATAAGGGGGAACACTATTGCTAGTGCAATCTAGCTCATGCCAACATTGAAAATTGCTTATAAGGGGTTGGGGTTTTACAAGACATTCAACAGGGCCCTAAAATCAAAATTCATGACATCAGTGTCCTTGTTTGAGTCCAAAACTGATATGATGTTTCCCTTAGATGTTGTTGAAGAACATGCCATCTTTTTTCTAGTCTCTTGTTACTGTATTAACTTAGAAATAAACTTATTTGCACTAAAAAAATTCTCAATTGAGCTCTCAATTTCCTCTCAAAACACAATACAACAAGGTTTACAAACACTTACTAGTATTAGTGAAAGTTGTGGTTATAATCCTTTACATTTTATAATTAGGTTTACCATTAATTCTCTAAGATGAGGTGGTTAATCAGCACCTACCTCATTTATTACTTGAGCCTCATTTGAAAAATAGAGGGAAAATGTGAAGCCTTCCCTTATGCACCAAGTGACTTTCCTTTTATAATACGTGGTAAAATATGAGTGAATCATAGATTTAAAACATTATTTTTGGGCTCTTGGGGACTTTCACAAATTTTCACTTGTTATGATCCTCTGGTGCTATGAGACAAGAAGTCTCGAGTCCCCATTCATACTAAGTACACTACTTGGAACAATCCTTCTTTTGTAAAAAATGGGCATTTAGGCCTTCAAGGATATTTTAGAAAATGTCCATAAAAGTAAGTGAGATAATCTCCAAAAGGTTATTGAATCTGATAAACACCCAAGTGCCTCCATGTGGCATAAATATTCTCGATACAATCAAACATCTAGGCCCTAGGGATTTTAAGCACTTTTTCCACCAAAAAGGTAAGTGGGGCAATTCTTCAAAGAAACCCAAAATGTTTGAGGGCCTAAAAATTTTCCATGTGTCCAAATAAAAAAATAAGCTAGGGTCACGGCCACTTCTACCTTTTATACCAACTTTCTTCAAAAGGGGATAAGTCTAAAATATTTCCTTTCCTTGAATCTTACTCTTAGGGGTCCCTTGAGTCAAATACATGTTTTTCATTTAGTTCATTGGTCTGCTCCTCACCTTAGTCACCAAAACACATAAGTGTAGCATGTTTCTTTTATCTAGGGCACTAACATATCTCTTCTCTCGATTGTGAAGGATCCAAGCTTGGAAAAAAACTTGGTTACACCCTCATTTGTTCACCGTAGATTCTCATGCCATAAGATATTTTATCCACACATTACAACTCTTCAATATTTTCTTATCCTTTTTAGGGTATTTCCAATCTTTGATAGACATCCCTCTAGACTCATCTAATCAAGATAATAGACATGATTGCTTGAACTACATGCCCCAATCTCTCCTCTTGATGAGGGAGGGAAAGAAACTAAAACATTGAAGCTCACTTAGCTCAGGCATAGGGAATTCATCATACAAAGACCCAAATTACTTCAACACAATTTTGGGCACTAACATAGGCTCTTTCTCAGGGATGGGTACCCCTAGTGGGTACATAAAGAACATCAAACTAGTCACCTATCTATTGGGATATGGAGTCAATAGGAAACATACCATGGGTGAATCACTATTTTAATAAGGCAACCAATAAAAAAAAAGATAGGTATAGATAAAAATACAACATGATCATGAGGAACATAAGAGAGAAAATTATATACATATTTACTAGGGCGAATAGAGGTTTAATCTAAGAAATGCTTGAGATGTTTACCTTTTACTAGCAGCTCTAAAATCTCCCCAATGATATCTCTGAGATAGAAGGTATGATTCCCTATCTGAAATTTGATGGTGTAGGGATCCATCCGAAGAGAATCAAATTTTCCATGATTCCTTTATCTTCATGTCTGTTGTGCCAGAGCAAAACTAGGTCACCAACTTGAAAATTTCATGGAGTAACTTTTCTATCAAAGATCATTTTGAGACACTCCTTAAACTTTATGTGATTTTCATGAGCCTACCTCCTAGATTCATCAAGTTCAATGATCTGATCATTTCTCCCTTCATAGAGGCTTATTTCTATTCCTACCTCAGTCATTTATCATATGAAATGGTATGTAGGCAATTGTAGATTTAAAGGCAAAATAGATTAGGTCCGATATAGGAGCTCAAATGGGAAATTTCTATTGGATCTCTTCAAATTCAACCTATCCACCCAAATAGTAAACTTCAACTGCTCACCCCATTTTCTATTGTTTTCAACCAGAGTCCTCTTGATAATTTTCAATAGGTTTTTATTACTGAAATCTACTTATCCATTTCCTTATAGATTATGGTTGGAGGTGTATGCTAAGGTAGTTCCATAATATTCACATAATGCATTTAACTATTTAGCTCTAAATCACATAGCATTATCACATACAATCTTGACTAGTACCCCAAATCGACAAATAATATTATTCAATAAGAAATCTATGACTACTTGGTGGGTTGATCTCCTAGTAGGAATTGCTTCAACCCATTTTATGAAGTAATATATGGCCACCAGGATCCATTTATGACTAGTGCTTGAGGCATCTAAGATTTAACCCATAAAATCTACCCCCCATTGTCTAAAAGGTCCCTCAATAGAGACTGACTGTAGGGGAAGTGATATGGATGCCTTTATTCTTCCAGAGAACCGTTGACATTCTTTACATTTTCTAACCCAAGTAGTTACATCTTTGAATAATGTAGGCCACAAATATTTTGACCTCAATGTCTTGTGTGCAGTGACCTTTGGGGTGAAATGGCCACCACACACACCATTATGCAATTTTTCAATTATTAGATAGACCTCACTTTCCACTAAACATCTTAGGAGAACACCATCCAAGTTTCTCCATGTGAGGTCATCTTTCAATAGAATATACATTTGGGACACCAACTTCAATGTCCTATGATTCTTCTCTAGATGAGGAGGACAACTCAGAGTCTTCAGGTAATGCATTATGTCTTTATACCATGTGGATTTTCTAGACTTTGATCCACAATTATCTACCAATATTTTTGCATTATTCACCTACACAACTTCCAAATTTGCCTCAATCATCAAATTTGCTAAATCCATGCCCTTGATGAGCTTGGTGGTTTATATTTCTAGGTCATATTCTTGTAATTTATTGACCCATCGGCACCTCTTATCAGTAGTTTCATTTTGAGTTAATATGTCCTTCACCATAGTGTGAGGGACATAATAAATAATCTTTGAACTCAAAACTTAAGACCTAAATTGTTTGATAGCTTTCAAAAGAGAGAAGGCTTGCTTTTCCATTATGGTATATCTAAGCTTAGATCCTTGAAGTGCCTTGTTGAAAAAGGCAATTGTCTACTCATGACCTTCATCATTCTTTTGTAGTAGCACTACAACAATGGTATGCATAGAGGCAAATGAAAAGATTTGGAACTCTTTTTTGTAGTCTAGACTAATAAGCACTGGGGCCATTTTTAAGGCTGCCTTGATGTATTGAAAAGACCAAGTAGCATTTTCCTCCCACTTTATAGTTTGATCCTTCTTCAACATTGAAGTGATTGGCAAAGTTATCTCTACAAAATTGGAAACAAATCATCTAACAAAATTAATTTGGCTAAAGAAAGATTGAATACCTTTTTTGGCCTATGGGATGGGTACTTTGTCGATGACCTCCAGCCTCTCAGGGTCTATCATAACACCTTGTTGGGACATAATGTGTTCTAGTAACTTCACCTTTTGTACACCAAAATGGTATTTCTTAGGGTTTAGGGAGATATCAAACCTCCTGGCATATAATAACCAACTATTCTAAATGCGTTGAGTGGTCACTCTTCTTTTTAGAGTACATAGTGACATCATCTTAGTAGACAACAATGAATTTTTTGATCAATCCAATAAAGGATACATTAATTACTCTCTAAAAGGTGGTACCTATGTTCATTAAAACAAAAGGCATTCAAACATATACATAAGTGCCCTACAAGGTGGTGAAAGTGGTCTTATCCCTATCTGACAATTTGACCACCACCTAATTGTATCTAAAAAAACCATCAAGGGTTAACAATAGCTCTAATCTAGTTATATCTTAAAGAATATTATCCATGTTAAGCAATGGATAATTGTCTTTCAAATATGCCTTATTCAAATTCTAAAAATCTACACAGAGCTGAATGTCTCCATTTTTATTTTTAACAGGGACAAGGTTGGCCACCCATAATGAATATCTAATAGGTTGAATGATCCCACCATCCATTAGCTTCTTCATCTCTTCTTACATTTTGGTATCTAATATGGGGTTAATCTATTGCTATTTTTGGTAGAATGGCTTTGCATTGGGATGTAGGGCGATAACGTGTTGAAATAAATCCTCCCTATAAGCCTTTAATTCCATGTAAGACCACATCAAGTAATCTTGGTACTTCTTTAATAGGGTGATGAATGCTTCCTTTTCATCTTTACTTAAGTAAACACTGAGCCAGATCTTCCTTGGGTTATCTAGTGTCCCAATGTCAATCTCAATTACATCCCTTGACATAAAAATGTTTCTATATTTGACTCAGTCAGCTCCATTAAAGGCTTCTTCAAGACTAACCAATCCCCTAAGGATGGTGTTAGTTTTAAACAAGATTATTTATTTCTCATATAAGGTTTCCTTGCCATCATAGACCTGGATCATAGAATCTCAGTCTGTGATAGTTCCCTCAAATTCATGTGTAGCGTAGGAATTTTTTTATGTTGTCATCACCATAAAAGACTTACCAATGATTAAATTTTGTCTAGAATAGAGGGCCTTACCAATGTCTCAACTTTATATTCACAAACATCATTTCTAGGCTCAAGCTTAAATTTTGTAGCTATCTTGGAAAGCACATCTACCAAATGATTGAGCTCTCAAGCATGGTACTAAATGCTAAAAGCATCAAACCATTCTAGATAGTCCAAGACAACATTTTGGTACTACTTAAACCTTTTTTTCTTCATGGTGTAAACAACCCAAACCTATTTAACCAATAACTCATAATCACCCTTTACTAAAAACCTTTTGAATACATACTCATAGGTGATTTGGAGGGCTATCAAAAGTGCTTCATATTCTACAATATTGTTTATGCACTCAAAAGCCAACTGAAAGGAGAACTTAAAAATTTGGCCCTCGAGAGTATAAAAAACAACTCTTACCCCATTTCCAATATTGGAACATGCTCCATCAAAATGCATAATATAGATGGAGTCTTTGTCTTGGATACCAGTATCAAGGAGAATCCCTATAAACTTGACATTTCCCATGAAGCTCCCAAGATCTGTGTCTACATACAACACTTCATCTAGTTGGTACTTGGGGTATTCTAAGATATGAAGCATTTGTGGTTCCCAATTTAGGCAAACCATTTTCCCATCCAAAGGTATTGTGGCATAAGATAAATCCATCTAAACACTGCCACCAATGCTATCAACCCACTTTCTAGAGAGAAACATACCCCACTTAGGTGGATAGTCTACAGTAATGACATCCATGCTTAGGAAATTTCTAGGGTATTACACAAGTTGTACCACCAACCCTTTTACCATGCCAGTAATAGGCACTTCTCTAGAATTCATGGCAAGGCATAATCCATATGATGTAGTTATTATTATGTATAATTCATTTAATACAACTAATGATATGATGTTATAAGATGCATCAGAATCAAATATGCAATTATGGATGATCAATATGCTAATCATCAAAGTGGTATAGAATGGGTCAACATTAATTTGGCTCTCTACCAGTGTCATTCCCAGGTACACTTCCAAGTGTTACTTGAAAGATTCTAAAGCATTCTTATTTTATCTAAGGAGGATGTGGGGAGGCTCTACCTCAATAATCTCATTGGCAGTGACCTTTTATATGAACCCTAAATATTCAAAAGATTTCCTTTTGTGCTCTAGGATCCTAAGCAACTCCAAAAAAGGTATTGTGACCTTTCAGCTAACTCAGTACATGGGAAATGTCACAAACATTGTATATGGGCAATGGAGTATTGGTGGGTAAACTTGTGATATTTTCACTTGGAATATACCCTTCTAGTGCTAAAGGCACAGAAACAAGAGGGCCACTACTTTTGACTTCATTTTTAAAAGGAGGCTTCCTAAGTTCATCCTTCTTAGGAATTATAGATAAGAAATGGGTTTGATTTTTGGCCTAAGCACATCTTGATTTAGTGTGATAAGGCACATGACCGAGATTAGTAGGATTTTGGACCTCCTTAGCTCTAGTGGCTATTTTTTCTTTGGTCTCTCCCTTGGGAGTAGGAATACCTTCATATTTTGGGGGAGTATCTTCATCCTTACTTCTAAGATTATAATCCTTCTTTTCTTGGGAAATTGCAACATGAATCATCAACTACCGGTCCTCGATTGATGGGGAAGGGTCCCCATACTTCTCTTTCATCAATGATCTTATGAACTCAAAATCATGAACTGGAAACTCATATTCATGCATCATATTGATTTTGTAGACAAAGTTTGGGAATAGAGCTCTTACCTTTTCACATGCATCCCAAAATGCCTGAGTAGTGGAAGCACCCATTAATTCTATTTATGGATAAGGAACCATTATACCCAGTTCATCAAAATTGAAAGTGAAACAATCATAGGCTGAGGTGTCCCCATAGTTTGGGATTGATAGGGTAATTACACATTCTCCCCTAAAGATGCAACTCTCCACCTCCCATAAATATACTATGTAGATGGTGTCTTCATCAGATGTAGCTTCAAAACTAATTTCCTTTAAGACACTTTCAGAGGTTGTGCTACATGAGGGGTGAGGGACAAAACACTTATCACACCAATAGATGTCAATATCAACTATGTTATTCTTTGTAGCCAAAGGATCTAGCACATCCCTTCTAGGCACCTACATATGATTCATGTCATCCCTTGCCAACCCCTTTCCTTTATCATTATTTCTATTTTGTAAAGATGGCCTACCCTAACCTTGATATTGAGGATAATTTCATTCCTCTCTCTTATGTTCTCTCTTATCATCATGATTGGAGGTACCCTAGGGTAATCCCTTTTTAGCTCTAGCCAGCTTGTAAGAGATTTCCTTGATCACAGTGGCTAAGGTCTTCACTATTTATTCTAGGTCCACTCCTTTGTGGAAGGTTTACATTTTTTAGGGTTTACCAGCTTGACATTAGTCCTTTTATTCAAAGTCTTACCCATAGATTTGATGTTATTTTATATTTTAATAGCCAAATTGAAATCCATCCTCAGATTTGTGAGAGCCTTGTCTCTGAGATAATAGGTTGCTTTCTTGTCAAATGCATCACAATACTTAATTATAGAAGTGGCACCACTGGGCCTGATATCCTTAATCAACCTCCTTAACACCTTACTAAACCATGAGTTGAAATCATTCACACATTCATTGGGGTTCTTCTTGAGGTTCTCGAACTCAACAAGTAGGAATCGAGGGTCTATACTCTCACCAAACTACATCTTTAATGCATTGACCATGGCTTGCAAAGTATCTATAGATCCATTAGGGAGGGACTTAAACCACTCTTGAGACTCATCCTAAGTGTGTTGATGAAGAGATTTATACACACATCCTCCAATTCAATCTCATATTCTTTTATAACATTAAAAAAGGCTTTCAAATGTTGCTCCCTAGACACTGCATTATTTCCCTAAAACTTAGGTAGGACATTTCTAATCTTGATAGGGACCTCATTGGGAAAACTGGGCATACCAATGAAATTGATGGGTCTAAATCTTGGGATCATGAATGGTTTACACTGATTAACCAAATCTTGATCATCCTTTCCATTATTTTCATTATCTACATTAAACATCCTGCTTCTTAAGTCACGGTCTCCCATTTTTGAATTAGACAATGAAGGTGAACTAGGGGGAAGTTGAGAGTGAACATTGTTCAAAGAACTAGAAAGAGGGGAAATGCTTCTTTGGGGAGAGGGATCTTGAGTCACAAGAAGATTAGAACTATCTAAATCACTTTAGTACCCTTCAACTAATGGGATGTTAGAGAACAAGGGGTGTATGTGAAGAGGAAAAAATTGATCAGGTCCCATTTGATAACCTGAACCTTGACCCATAATAGGTTTCCAAACTTGTTTCCTTCTAGATGAGACTTTCAATTTAAGGACAAGCTCTTTTGAAGGATTCCTTTAGAAAGAAGATCTAGTACCCTCCAGTTCTATAAAGATAAAGAGAAGGTTTAGAGACAAAGGAAGGTATAGATAATAGGCATTGGTCCTTTAAACCTATGACAGAATGGATTTGCCACTAGAAATAAGGCTTCTAGACCAACAAAACTATGCACAACTATGGACAGATGCTATTTTTTACACATTGATAACACTCTTCAAAGATGTTAAATATATTTCCACAAATAAGGGTAAATGTTTCAAAGAGAATTATAAGATTACCAATAGAACACAAGTGAGAAAATTAACTTAGAAACAAGGAAAATAAAACACTTAATATTATCTGACAACCAAGTCTGTAACAAGTGTGATAAGGTCCCTGACAATAGTGCCATAAAAATACTATTGGTTCTTGGTTGCACACCACCGTCATTCAAGCTCACATACCCTAGAAAAAATGAGGGTGCAAGTCAAAGGTGAGGATTTACTTGAGATGTCATTGGATCTAGTAAGGGATCAAAACCTTGAAATAATTGAATGGGGACAATGACTAAGAGGGTCTTGACAAAGGGAATGGTTAGTTCCCTTCTACTTTTAGCTCTACCTAAACCAAGGTGAGAGGATGTATGGGGTTAGCTCATTTTGGTGAATGGAATTTGAACCTTCAACCTTTATGAGGATTTTTAAGTATGGAAGAGGGGATATGACCCAAGCATAACTAGACTCACACACTCCACTTGGGAAGGGCTGTCACACAAAATGCATGAATGCCTTATATCATACGAGAGCTACTTAAGATAGATGAGAAAATGGCTACAATATTCAATGTGGAGATTGTTGTTGAATGGCAAGGAGTAAGTGAGGAAAGAAACATTAGGATTTTTATCACACAAAATGAACACACTCTAGGTAAACAATGTATAATGCATTTGTTGGGCAAGCAAAACTTATGGTATGCAAGCTATATGATGTATGTAGGGTAGAATAGGGTAGGACAATGTTTATATGAATAGCTTGATAAAAATATGTGGAGGGATAATAAATGAACATGGAGGGATTAACACAATCATGATATCATCTTTATCAATAGATGCTTGCTTGATTTTGGAGACAACTAGGAAGAAACTATGCATAAATGGTCCTTGAAGAATTATTAGCAACACTACAAGTTAACCCTCAACAATTATTTCTTATTGTATTCATGAGCCTAAGACTACACTTAAAAAGGATATTAATCCTTTATTCCCCCAAAATTTAAAAAATAAAGGATCTTACGTTCTGTTTCCACCTTCTAAATAACTACCATAAAGAAACATACACTAGACAACCAATCTATTTAGCTTTCAAAAAGAAACACCACACTTAAAAAACAACATAGAATGGAAACCATGAACATATTTTATTCATTCACTGTGAAAGAATAAATTACAATTCATTTCTTTAAAAATTGATATCATGAGACATTATACATGATGACTCTTTAACAAGGGAACATCATGGATGATCTCAAAGCTTACCAACAATTATACAACCAAAATTAATTTTCTACTAGGGAAATACATAGGGATGACTCTCTGAGCTATATCTTCTATACTCAAATTTTAGCTGACATTTGTAAAGGGATAGACCCCCTTTACTTATACAATTTCATAGCCACACTTGGCATATTCTAAAAAGATATCCTAGCTAAAAGATTCCTTCATGGGCTTGGGGTTTGTTGTAATGAACTTGATTCCTTAGACTTGTAATTGTGTTATTGTGATGATGAAAGATATGATTCCCCACTTACAAAAGAATATTTATAGTTATGTACACATAAAATAAACCCACAAGGGACAAAAAAAAACTTTGTCCACTTGTGCAAAGAAACAAAGATGTCCCTTTCTTAAACAAAACAAACCTTGAAGGGGATGTGCCACGATCGAATAGGGTACAATGGTTTCTCACAGGAAAAGAGAAAAAGGGATAGAAAGGAAGAAAAAACACAAGAAGAGAAAGTAAGGTATGGAATGATTTAATTTTGGGAAAGAAAATCAGGGACATCTAGTCATGATGCAAAATCCACATTGATGATTGTGTCCTTTGCTAGCATGTTCTTATATGTAGCACACTTTTTAATCATAGTGGTGAGGATCTTTCTATCCATGACCACTTGATATTTTAATTTGGAATAATATTCTCATATCTAGTTGGTTGTCCTCTGGATCACTCCCTATTTCTTATGCACAAATGCTTTTAACTGGTCGCAATACTTTTCAAGTGATACTAGGTCCCTTATCTTTTGGCTATCGAAGGCTCCATGGGTTGCACTGATGAGGTTATTCAATGCATCCTCCACCAATTCTTTTGTCAAGTCCACTACACCATCAAGCTTCACCATTTCTCTCAAAGTGGCCTCACCTTCTATCTTTACAATCTTGAGAGATTGCTCTTCTCCTTTTATATCAAAGGTGCCATCCTTGAGCATGACTATCCTATGCTTTATGGCCAATTGGCATTATTTGGGCATTTTAAGATCATCTGAAGAGACAATATTTTTTGATAATAAAGAATCTTTTCCCATATTACATATCTCATCTATTTTGGGCCTGAGTACCTCTCAACTCTTGATATCAAAATCATATACAAATGCTATGGAGCTACACTCTCCTCATTTGTTTGTCTCATTATCAAGTCATTCCATGGTTGTATGGATGACTTCTTGGCTTGAGATATCAAGTCCTATTTCCAATATTTTGTTTCCCATCATTTGATCTTCAAATAATTATCATGGGTGAAGTCTAGTGATCCAAGGGAGATAAGGGAAGGGTCAAGAGCCTAGATGGTAGTTAGAGTCACTACCTAAGGCTCATTCGGTAACTTTTTCAAGTACTAGATCATATCATGGTTCTCCACCTTTATTATTCTATGGTGGATTTATCTTTGTCTATTCTCTATGTCACCATGTCAGCTAAGACTTGTGAAGTATGTTTCAATTCCTTCCTTGATGGATCCTTAAGATTGTAACTATAGATGGAGTAGCTTTCTAAGGGAGCATTCTTTTTTAGTGCATGTGGAGGAGGAATGGCTACTTCAACACTCCTTTCCCACTTGTCAATGAATGTCATTCGATCATGCATTTTATCCCTCTTCAGGGGCTTGGCCTTTTGATTTCAAATTATTTGTGCTATGTCAATATCCCCTATCTTACTCATCACATCCTTCTTTTACTTCACCTAGTCTATAACCCAAAGAAGGGGCTTGGTCTAGAAACCTGCTAAAGTTACTGACACTAAGTATGGCCTTATGGTAGTGATGAGTGGTAACAACAAGGATAAAACTACTTAGAACACCACTAGTTTTGGAGGAGGACTCAAAACAAATTGTTATGTGTCCTCATTGCTTCCCTGCTTTTCCTTTTCTTCCTCTAGGACTGGTTCTACTTGCTCCAAAATTTCAAAGTCAAAACTAGGTTGGTGGGACTCCATGTGTAATTTGTCATTGGATCTCACCTTTTCCATGAGTTTGATGGAGGATACAATAATGGATTCTCCTTCATTATTACTTTGGGTTATTGGGTCCATAAAGGCTATGGTGACTTGTCATGTTTGGGTGACTCTTCACCAATCATGGCCTATGTACCTTTTTTTTCTCTAGGTCATGTATCTTGATGGTGGGGAGGACCCTTTGGGGGACTTCAATTAAAGTATCACCCTTGGGGGCTCCCTCCTCAGCACCTTTATTGACCTCCAAAGTTTTTGGGGTACCTATTTGTAGGCTTGATCCCTCATCTCCTCCTTTATCCTTTTCCTACTCTTCCACCTTTGCACTACTGGTGGGGGATTGAATGTCATCCCTAGGTTCACCTTGATCCCTTTCATCTAGCTTTGGGGTGTCTTCAAATTCACCAACTTTGTCCTGCTTAAGTGATTGAGAAATAAATATTTGGATAAATGACTCTATCTCTAGGGAGTGGGGCTCTTTTTCAACAAGGGCTTCTACTTGGGTAGGTGCCTCGACTCCAACCTCCACAACATCATTGAAAGATAAGGGATCATTTGGAACCTTGACCACTTCCTCATCACCTTAACCTTTTTTTATTGTAGGTTCCCCCCTCTATAGATCCTCCTTCCATCAAGATCCCTGACAGGGAATGATGCTTCTCCCTATGGGTTGTTTACCTAGTTCTTATCTTAGGGGGAGTGAAGGCATGTTATTTTTTCATTACTTCTACTATCGCCCTTTTTTCATATAAGTCCTCCTTGCTCATATCTTTGAACCTCTATGCATAAGAATCTTGATCTTCTCTTCTCTTTAGTGGGAACTCTTTAGTGATTAGGGCTTTGAAAACAAATGTCCTCTACTTGGTCAGAGACTTGATTGAAGGTTGGATGGCCTTTTTAACTCTATTTTTCTTTGGTATCTCCTCTTGTTCCTCACCTCCTCTTTTCCTTAAATATATATTTGGAGAAGGCTCAACTGTAGCCTACTATATAGGTAGGATAGGGGGGATATTGAGATGGATAAAACCATTGAAAGTTCCCTTCCTAACATTGATATGGGAGTGGCACTAGCCAATGTGACCTGTCCTATGAGAATTTTATCCCATTTCTCATCTAAGATCATTATTTTGAGAAAGACAACCTAGAATTAGATTTTTCCATGGTCATCTTCTTGACATCTACTAGTTTGGTGAAGTCAATGTCTCTAAGCTTTCTTTTCTACTTGTTGTAGATGATGATGGGGCCAGAGGGTCACCACTATGTGCAAGGAGGAAGGCATTCAATTCCTTTACCATTATTAACTCTTGGAGGGTAGGGGTGTTATATGTCCTGAGGTTGATTCCATGTTCCTTCAACCATCTAAAGGTTCTCCTCATTATCCATGTCACTCATCGAGGGATGGAGTCATCTTCCTGCATAGTGAAGTTTAGTTGAGTGATGGACTGAGATTCAATATTATCCCTATTTTACACTAAGGAGATTGTCATATTATCATATACAATGTTCTTGGGGATAAAAGTGATGTTGTAGGCTATGACCTCCTACATTGTTAGCCTCATATATTCCCACTTTTAGACATCTTCCTTGGTGGTGAAATGATACCAAAGGTAATCATAGAGAAAATAATGCAATATTATATTTGTCACCATATTCACCAACCACCTAATGTCATAATTGGGTTGGGGTGGCATCTTATCAAATGTATACATGCTCATTTTTTGTTTTAACCCCTTTGCCTTGGCCATTGAGGGGCATGTGTAATACCCAATTTTCACAAGGAATTTGAAAGGGTTATTCATATTTTTGGTGGAAATCACCTCATGTAGAGGCACCATTTGTTAGCTCAGCTCCATGACTACCAATTTGTCATCCACATATCTTGGGAGCTTGTGAGGTGCCCCCATGTAGCCACTAACCCTAATGTATATGAATGCTTGAAATTGAATATAAGTGGACCCATAGTTTTCTATTACTTACTTAGACATAGTGGACATTTTGTTTAGGATTTGTATGGAGTAAAATGCACTCATCATGGGGGTGAAAAATTAGTTATGCATCTTGTAAAAAATATTCCTAGACCCCTCCAGGGTTGCCTCAGGATATATCTCATAGATTCTCATCCCTATGGGGTTACTGATAAGTCCCTAGAAAACCCTATTGTGCACCAGGCTATACATTAAGTAGGAAGACATATGAAATGTAACTTTAAATTCCTCCTTGAAGAGGATGGATAATTGAAGGTACATCATTTGTGCATGAAAATTTTCACTGAGGATGGTGGCCCAATCAATCTTCCTTTTCCCTTCTAGCACATAGAGCATGATAAAAAACATCCATGTCTCAAACTTCTCAGTAGTGGGTACCCCATAAATTATAGTGGCCATGGTTATAACATACTAAGGTAGCTCATTGAATTCTACAAAATTCAAGTTCTTTTACATCCTTGAGACCTTGGTTCTCTTCTTGGCTAGCCAACATGAGTTCATAACTTCCTAGATGGCTCTCTCATCATTATCAATGTATTGTTGGCATTCCTTGACACTAAGTTTGATACTTTATGGTTGAGGGGTAATGTTGAGCATGGTGTTGATGACTTTAAGAGTAAAGGAGCATACCATTTAATGAATACCATTGATGATGGTTTTAGTATCTAATTGATATGATCAAACACTTGCTATGATGAGCTCTAGGTATGGAGCAACTAGGGGGAATGCTACTACTAGTGAAATGTAGCTCATGCCAACATTGATAACTACTTGTGAGGGGTTGATGTTTTGTAAGACACTTAATAGGGCCCTAAAATCCAAATTTATGACATTAATGTCTTTA
>JARHVA010000276.1:552500-642500 GCA_037957365.1 Torreya grandis
TGTTACCTTTAAGCACAAAGTTGGCATATTATGTGGTGTTTAGGATTGCCATTATATTCATAGTTTATGACCTCATATAGATTGCATGTACTTATAATATAACTACAATCAACCATTTGGTTATTAAAATTATTATTTTTACCATCTTGGTTCTAGGTTATGCTTGTTCATCAATCTTTACATGTGGTTTCCTTATTGTAGTTAATATCCATTCCATAATATTTTATTTACATCAGTTATTTTATCTTGAGATCTATTTAAACCCATATCCCTCATCTTAGGTGTAGGATTTATAAACCTATATCCTTGATATAAATTTTTGATTATCATCTACTAGATTTGTAATCACCCTAGGCTGTCTAAAATAAAATTTTAAAAGTCCTTATCAGAAATATACTTAGATTTCATTGGTAAATATATAGATATTTGTTTCATAGTCATGGATAATTTATAGGTGTGCTAGTGAATCTAATGGGAGGAAAAGTGAACCACATAGGAAAAATATATTTTTTTGCTTTTCTATACAACTGACCAGTTGTCTCATAGAACTAGTCAATTTTGATTGTCGATCAATTACATTATGTAACCGAATGATAATGGTTATTTGTCACTTTCATTATGTAAATAACCAATCATTGCTACTAACTGGATACACTTATGCAACCAATCAACAATGGTTGATATTTGGTTTCATTATGTAGCCAACTAATAATGGTTACTAAATGATTACACTATGTAGCTAGTTGGTAACGATGACTAGTTGGTTGTATAATGCAACTAACTACCAATGATTGTTGATTGGATGCATTATGTATCCAGTCAATAGTACTTAGCAAGTGGTTGAAAAGTGTAGTCAGTAGATAGACATTGTTATCTATTTTCATGATGTAATTAGTTAGTAAAAAACCTAATGGACTACATAATACAATGGGTAGGTTTAAATTTCATTGTATATGCAATTAACTAAATTAGGTGTTGAATGGTGGCATGTGGTATCACTTATAAATATCCCTTTTTACCTCATTTTGACATTTTACACACTTACACATGCATTTTCTCATTGTATTTTTTTTCATGTTTTCCATAGTAGCACAACTACGACATTGATAAGCTATAGCTACGACGTGGATTTCACATGGAAATATGTTTTCAATAATTTGTTGTGTCTTGATATTTTGAAACTATTGTAGTGTCTAGATACATACAATGATTGGATTCCAAAGTGTAATTTTAGAGGCCTCATTTACATGCCTCAGTATGAAACATATGTATTCTCACTGAAATATCTCATGTTTTACTATGATAATAATGAGACAAGGTTTAATGTCTGAATCAACATGAAAGTAATTTCCTTTGGTATCTCACCTTTGGATGTTTATAATTTGATAGGGATTCCACACCACAATGTTAACCCTATCACTACAAAAGTGATGTTAACTAATGACAATAAAAAATATTTGGAGTATAACTACAACTTATAGATTGGACCAACTAGTATTTATAATGTTATTATCCAAATTTAAAATTCAAAATTTTGTAATTGGTCAACACTTTTCAATAATTTAATGTTTTTATTTTCATTGTAGATAGCTGTATTAAAAGGGGGCTCTAAGTTGAAAAAATATCAAACCCATTTCTGAAATCCATTGTTCAAATTTTCTAGGTCATAATAGTCTTATAGGGAAGACTATTAGACATTCCCTTTTGGGTTGTCTAAATTCTTGGTACTCTTGCATGTTTAAACTTTGACTGGTGTACATTTATATCTAGTAGGATTACATTATAATTGATTTATGCTTATTGTAATCAGAATTCTATAATTTATTGTTCCAATTTTATTCTGGCCTTCTATTATAAGGCCTTGTATGACCTATAGAAAACATGAATTACAACTATGCTTCATCCAAATGAGCACACATTCTTCATATGTTGATGATCAGGAGATTATTTTAGCATTAAATTTAATCCCCTGAATGTTTTACTTTGTAAGTTCTTAAAAATTTAAAATGTAATATGTTTTTGTTTGTTACAGTTAAGACTTCATTTATTTATCACTAAAAGACATGCTATGTCAAAATGACATCATGCCCCTTAAGGCTTTAGATATTTTGAGTCTACATAATCATCATTTCATTCATTTTGAATTTCTAAATGTATAAGCCATTCTTCATAATCATCTTCATTTGCAAGTTTTCCTACTACTAAATTTTAATGATAAAAGATACATTACTAAAATTTATTTTTTATATTATTTTATTTTTTTCTTTAATTTTTGTATTTGACTTTGAATCCATTGACCTTGAACTTGAAATAACTCAAAAAAACCCTAGATTTCAAGTGCCACAATCTTCTTGACCACTTTTTCAAGGTTTGTTACTTTCTAACATTTGGTTTTTGAATTGATGTCTCTTAAACTATAGATTTTATTAACTAAATGATTGCCTATTGTAGTTGAAACCACCACTCTAAATTTGAATTAGACACTTAGAGTGGAGTACATACTCTCTCTAACTCCACGTATCAACTGTTAAATTTTAAATTAAAATTAAATTTTGTTTTTTAATTTAGCATTTTAAATAAAATTTGCTTTTTCAGGGAACCCTTAATTTGTGAGGAAAGTATGCCTTCACCACTTCCACCCATCTAAATTCACACAAGGAGGAAAAAAATATCATTTCCTACACAAAGCAGAGGAACATTGCAATTGTTAGGTTGTGAGTTCCTCAATTTCTCTCTCGGTGGTATGTCGAGTGCATAGGAAGTAACATATTAATCTTGATGAGGAATATATTTGGATTAAAAGTTGGGAAATCATAGCTATTTCTTTTAATCCATGTGATT
Organism: Torreya grandis; assembly: GCA_037957365.1. Taxonomy (NCBI): domain Eukaryota; kingdom Viridiplantae; phylum Streptophyta; class Pinopsida; order Cupressales; family Taxaceae; genus Torreya; species Torreya grandis. Next base: position 555,342 of record JARHVA010000276.1, read on the forward strand.
TTATTTAATTTCCAAGTGTACTTGCTCAGGAAGGACCTTGTACCTCTTCACCCTCTATCCCACCCACTACTAACAATTTGGAGTTGTCAGAAGATGACATTACTACTTTTTTATTGAATAATTTATTGTCAAAAAATGAAATTCCAAATCTTAAGGAGGGTATTCTTGATGAGCTAAATATTGTAAAAGTATGACTGTTAAGGGTGAAAGCATTGATCAAAGAGATAAATTCTTGTTATCACAACTACTCCCAAAGAGTCAATTTATTTTCATTAGTCCAACATGAACTCACAAAGATTGACACTTTATTTAATCAAGCTAAATTTGGGTCAATGTCAATTTCTAATGATTACAATGATAATATTTTGGGTATTATGTTAAATAGATTAGATAATTTAAATGCAAAAGCCTAAGCTTACTTTAAAAAATTGGCAAGAGACATAAACCTTTTCATGATTGCCAATGCATAGAAGGAAAATATTTGGTAAGTTATCATCATTTTTAGTAAATATATTTTATTTACTATAATTTTTATCTAATTATATTTAATTTTTTAATTATAGGTAAAATATGAAAACCTAAAAAATGAATCCCAAGCCCTCAATGTGCATTTGAAAAATGAACAAAAAAATTTAAATGTTTCTATTGCATTCAAGGAAAAGATTTTTTCATTAAATAAACAAAACAATACACTAAAAATAATAATTAAAGAGCATGACATGGATCTTGAGATTTTGTTGAAGCAGAAAATAGATGTAGATCCAAGTCTATTTTTAGCAAGATATGTAGTGAATGAGAAAAGAAAAAATATTGCTAATATTAATTATACTACATAGGATATTCTAAGGTCAAAAATTTTAAAAGATGAAATAAAGGAAGGGGAGGCAAGTATTTCAAAGTATAGAAGTGAGTAAGTGGAGGAAGTGTCTATTCACAAAAATATATATTTTATGATGTTTCAAACAATAATTTATTTCGTTTCAAAAGACAAAGTTATGTTTCAAAAAATAGTTTCAAATGACAATGCTAATTTCTAATTTTTAAAAAAAACACTTTATTATGATTCAAATACTCTTTTTTTTTACTGAGTTATGGTTCATTTTAAATCTCACATGCATTATATTGACTATACCAAATAGGGTTGTATATTTTGAGTTGATGTAGTTCAAACAACATGGTGTCATTTTCATTATCTCCATGGCTGAGTTGAATGCAAATATTTTTTGCTATGGATTTGGACTGATCATCAATTTTAATGTGATGTGATTTCATCTTGTTTAATTTTGATCATGTGAAATTTTGTGTCATTTTTCAATCTTAGCTACATTTCTCAATTGTTGATAGCATTATGTTTAGCACCAATCATGTTTGTAGATAATGGAAATGTTTTTGTTATGCATTTGATCATTCAATTTAGTTATGAGTTGTTTTTGGGGAAGTGAATATGTTATGATTTTATGGAATCATTATGGGTGTAGATTCTAGTTAATAATTATGGTTTGCTTCTTTGGTCAATGGAAAGTTTATTGATCTATCTGATGGGGACTGAGTAAAATGTTTGATTTTGAGTTGAACTCAGTTTGGATTATTTTTTTTCATGGTGATTTAATCCATTTCAATGATGAAAGTATTTCTTGCATTTTTATTCGACACTTGAATCTTGATCAATTTAAAAATATTGATATGAAACTATAATGGTGTAAGGGTTTAATTAGGTATTTTTTATTCTCAATTAGGTCTTCTTATTCAATAGGCTTTTAGACTTATTTTGTCTTAGTATTTGTCTCAATTAATAAATATTATGATTTCAATAGGTTCTTTCACTCATATCAATGTTCATTTTCTTGTTATGAGGTTTTTAGTGTCTCAAACCTTAGTTTAGGGTTACTTGACTATGAAAAAATAGTGAATGAAAACTCAATGGAAATTTTAACTCTAATGCCTATTTTGGAATATTATGGATTGGATTAAAATATCCTCACATCTACCTTAACTTGATAATAAATTTAGTGCCCAAATAACCCATGAAATATTATTAAATCACATTTCTTATTGACTATCATAAACCTATTCTATGTATTCAGACCCATACTATGTTTTATGCATTATTTTTCTTATTCTCTTTTATTTTCTTCTTATTCTCTTTTATTATGGTACTAGTATTATTCATTTTAATCTGTAATTTAAGGTACAAAATAAATTAATATTGTGTTAAAATATAAACTTTATGTTTTTAAAAAAGTAATAAAAATAAAACTTAGTTATAATTTTATATAGTGATTATGGAGAATGGGGAGGAAAAAGTGATGGGTAGAAAAAGAGTTGAAGACATTAAAAATTTTGAATTTAACACTACATAAGAGAACCACAACATGACTCATAGGTCCAACAAAAATCCTTAGATGGAATCAAATGGAAATAAAGTGACAATTGAAAGACCTTAGAAAGATGTTATGGGTCCCAAGTTGAGTGACACATCCTAGGGAAAAGTCTTGAGTGGTAACAAGTACATCCCAAACTATCATCAGAAAGGTGTCATGTTTACCAAATTGATAGACACATCTCAAGGAAAAGTAATGAGAGATAATATTTTGAGTACTAAAAGGACCCCAACCTCTAAGTTCCCTTTGGATGCTTCCACTCTTTCTTAGGTAGATTGGGTTTGAGGAAAATGACCGATGGGTTTGGACCTCTTAGATGTACATATGCTCCCATCAATCAAAAACAATGTCACTTGGGTTGATATTCCTAACACTTTGGTTGAATTGGCAAATAGTAAGCTTGAAAAATGCCTACTATCCAAGGTAAATTACTTCAGATCTAAATTTGATTCCCTCAAGAAATGGGCCAATAATCGGTGGAAGCCCAAGGTTTAGCTTGAGGTAGTTAATTTACCAAGGAACTTATTCTTGGTCAGCTTTACCAACTAATAGGATTGCTTCAAGATCCTCACAAGAGGACCTTGGTTCATGGGTAAAACTAATGTTTTAGTTAGATGTTGGAAAGCATGCACCAATCTAAACAATGCATTTCTAGAAGATATACTCATGTGGGTGTTGCTTTTGAATTAACTCTAGAATACTGGGAACTAATGATAATTTTTGGTGTTGTAAGGGAATTATAACATCTCATTAATATTGACCCAGTCACTATAACTAGGACAAGGATGATTTCATCTAAATTTTAGGTATTTATTCCAATAGATAAACCTCTTATGCATAACATTAAACTGAAATCTAAATATGGGATTTAGTCACAAAGAATTGAATATGAAAACTCCAATATGATTTATTATAATTAAATTAATTTTAGTCACTCCTTGAAAGATTTCCCTAGGCATCCCCTTTCCCCTACCCCCTCCATTATTTCACCCCCCAACCAGATCTCTCTGAGATCTCTCCTAGAAAAATCTCAATTAATCCTTCAACCTTGCTCTCTCTTCATCATCCCCAACCCCAACCCTTCCTCCCTCTTATTTTTTGAATGCCCCCTCTCAATCTTCTAACCCCCTCTTAACTAGGAACCTTGTTTCTATCTAACCTTTTCCTAAGATTTTGAGCCCTTATCTAGATTTAGAATAGAATAGATCCCCTATAGTTTTGAAAGAAGTGTCCCCACAAAGTCCCTCTCTTAAATCTCTACCTAATCATACCCCATATTTGATGTGATCTCTATGGATTGAACTTTGAAAATTCTAATGGATTCATCTAAAAAAATGAGATTACCTCAAATATTATCTTTAAACTAACTTGGTGTTGAGGATACAAAACCTCTCTCAAGCTTAACAAGTACCACTCAATTAGAGCTAATTAAAAGTAGAGGCCTTACCCATAAATACTCCCTAACTTATAAAAATTTATCCATGAAAAATAATGAGAAACAATAATGCTCCACTCTAGCAAAAGAAGAGGAAGTAAACTGGACATAGGCTAAATCAAAAAGAGGCAAGAAGAAACTAGATACTGGAGAAGGATAAAAACAACCCGATAGAACCCCAAAGAATGTTGTCCAGAAGGAGGAAAATACTAAAAATGAAATAGCCAAGGGTTTTCAAAAAAAATTTAAAACCCACTTTACCAGACAAAAGCAATGAAGTTCTTTTCTTAGAATGTAAGGGGAATGAATAACCCCATGAAGCATAAATTGGTTGGTAATTTAATAAATAGAAACAACCCAATGATTTTCCTTTTATAAGAGACCAAAATGTAAGAATAATTATTCCATAAATTTAGTAACATAATATGGAAAGAATTAAATTAGTTATATATGAGCTCAAATGGTGCCTCAAGACGAATTGCCACCCTATGTAACCCTTAGGAACTAGAAGTGGAAATCCTCATCAAGAGCAAGTATCAGATGGATATACTCTTCAAAATCAAAATCTCCAAGGAGGAATGGTAATTTTTAATCTTTATGCTCCCAATTCCAAGCTAGCTAGAAAAAAGATTTGGGAGGACATGTTAGCTTTTAAAAAAATTAGCAACAATTGGAAATGGCTATTGGTAGGGGATTTCAACTCCCCCTTATCACCAATGGGAAAAAAAGGTGGCCTTACTAGTTTTTTAGATAACATAATGGACCTTAATGATTTTATAACATAATTTAGGCTTGTGGATATCAACCTCAAAGGAAATAATTTTACATGAACAAACTAAAGGATAGGGGAGGATCTAATATATGTTAGACTAGATATATGTCTAGTATCCCTATGTTGGTATCTTCACCATAATAGATCCTTATATTCCCTTCCTAGAATTGGCTTGGACCATAACCCTATTATCTTTGAAGGAAATTATCCCAAAAATGAAAAATGTCCCATTTAGATTTGAAGTTATGTGGTTGCACCAACCAAATTTATATGAAGACATAAAAGCTTGCTGGAAAGAACCATTCTCAAGATTTTACATGTTCATCATGGTTAATAAACTCAATTACCTAAAAATAAAATTGAAATTTTGGACTAAGGAGGTTTTTGGAAATATTTTTACTCAAAAGAAACACATTGAAGAACTCAGAAAGCTTTAAATATTTTCCTCTCTTCATGTTATTAATGAATAGACTTATGCTCTTGATAAGGATTTTATCAGTGCGTATCATCATCTTGAAGCTAAAGAAGAAGATTTTTGGAAATAGAAGTCTATATGCCTTTGACTGAAGGAGGGGGATAGAAACACAAAACAATTTCATCAGTAGGCATCCAAAAATAGGAACAAAAATATGATTCTATAACTTATACAAGATTATGGAAGGAAATGTATGAATTAAAATGATATTGATGACCAGATTATTTAATACTTATAGGATTTACTCAAAGAAAGTGGCTTCTTGGTGTAATATCTAGAGGAAAAAATGATTCACAATAACTTGAACCCCATTTCTCAAGCTAATAATACTTCACTTCTAAAACCCTCTCGATGGAAGATATTAAGGCTATTGTGTTCTCAATGGAAGGAGGTAAGGCCCCAGTCCCAGATTGATTCCCTCCATTTTTTTTCAAAAATTCTAAGATATCATTCGCATGGAGGTAGAAGCTACTATCTTGGAATTTTTTAAAGGGACTATTTTAAAAGACCCAAACAATACTTTTCTTGTGCTTATCCCCAAAAATCATAGATCAAATTAGATGAAAGACTTCATATTGATAATCTTATGTTATATGGCTTAAAAAATTTATTTAGTAACTCTAGTTAAATGAATCCAACCCATTATGGAGATAATCATAAAAGAACATCAATGAGCATTCATCTCAAGTCGATAAATCATGGATGGGATAATCACCATATATGAGGTAATCCATTCCACACATTTGAACAATAATCATGGAATCTTAATCAAACTTGATATCAATAAAGATTAAAATAGATTCTCTTGGATATTATTGGATAAAATCTTAGATAAATTTGGATTCAATTCCTTCTTTAGAACCATCATTCAGAGTTGCATCTCCACTCCTAGATTCTCAGTCATAATCAATGGGATCCCAAAAGGCTTATTTTCAGCCAATCGAGGTTTAAGAAAAGGGGACCCACTATCCCCTTACATTTTTATCATTCTTATTGAATCTATGGGAAGAGTAATAACTATATCTAGAAATATAGGTATTATTAAAGGAATCAGAGTAACTCAAGGCACTAGACTAGTCTCTCAAGAACAATTTCTTGAAGACACCTTATTAATTAGATATGTCATAATAAAATAATCTAAGAATTTTAAAAAGATCCTTTTGGGTTATGATAAAGTGTCCCACTAGAGCATCAATTTCAATAAAATCTTTGGTTTCTTTATTAACACACACAGTCTTCAAAATAAAATGTCCAATATTCTTAGATTCCAGATTGGGAAGCTCCCTTCCATCCAACTTAGGCTTCTTTTTTAAATAGTTAAATTAAAAGATGAATACTAAAACCTACTAATAGATAAAATCTAACAGAAACTCATAGGCTGGAAAGGGCACCTCCTTACTCAAGCTAGTAAGATCCAACTACTTATGAAACACATTCAAAGTATCCCAATATACTTCATGTATCTTTTCAAAATTATGAATAAAATTATAGATAAAATCAAATAAATCTATCACAATTTTTTATGGAAAGGGATGGAAGAAAAATTTAGATTCCCTTAGTTCATTAGGATAACGCTTGCCTGCCTAAATCAAATGGTGGACTCGAGCTTTGAAAAATAAGAGATATGAACAAAGCTCTTCTTAACAAAATGGGATGGAAAATCCTTAAAGAGGATAAAGAATGGACAAAAATCATTAAGGGAAAATATATATAGGGTAATAATGAAGATAGCTTCTTATGGTAGAAAGGCCCGATGGATGGATCATCCTTATGAAAATTGGTCTCTTGTGAAAATAAGATCCTACAAAAAGTTTATAGGTAGAAAATAGGCAATAGGCAATCAATGGATTTTTGGGATAATCCTTAGTTATCCCAATTTCCCCTTGGATTTCAAAACACATAGACTAACATTTCTATCAACCTTAAATCTCAATGGGGAACTAAATTAAAAGACTATTGGGAATACTCTAAAGGCTCCCTAAAATGGAAATTCCTTAATCTAGATAACATCACTTATGAGGAATCCAAAGATATCCTTGAGCTTAATTCAAACATCCAACAAATTCACATACCCAACCTTCTAAAAAAGGATTATATTCTTTGGTTCATTGAAGATAGTGGGACTTAGTGAAATTAGGATATTTAGTGGAAGTAGATCTAGAGGATCAATGGGATCTCTAGTGACCTGTTTAGATCAAACACCTTACCCCAAAGATCAAAATCTTCTTCTGGCTAGCTATTGAGAACTAAATTCTCTCCATGGATAATATTATCAAGATGGGCATAACGATTCTTAATCATTTCTCACTTTAGTTTGCCTATGTAAAGTCAATCCATCATCTATTCCTAGAGTTCCCCCTTACCCTCTTGGTGCTCTATAGGTTAATCAATTTTTGGTCTCTTGGGTCTATCCAAGATCCATTTAAGATCTTATTTAGTAATGGAAACCCTTGTGGTCTCTTCTATCTCTTTACTTGTTATGGAACCTTGCCTTCCCTCATTTATTTTGGGCCATTTGGAAGGTTAGGAATGATTATTTTCTTAGAATATGAGTTCTACCCTTGGGTTGATCTTCAAGCATTTGTGTTCTTCTATAGTGGAAAATTGGAAAGATTTTATCCCCAAAGATAAAGTTAAGTGCTCCCCATCTAAATATTTAGTTATTTATTCATGGAATTTGTCTCAAATTATGATAATAACACCATTATTGGTGGATCATTATACCACCAAATGGTTGAGTCTCCTTGATGGGTTGCTTGAGATTAACTTTGATGGCACCTCAAAAAGAAACTTGAGAAAAACTGGGGGGTGATTCACAATCATGATGGTGTGCTAATTATTTCTTGTGTAGGTCCCTTGGGTCACCAAACTAATCATGTAACTAAGGATAAGGCTACCTTTTGGGGAATTCAACTTGATTCCCAAATTTTCATCCCTAATATCATAATATTAAAAAAGCCTTTGAAGGTAAGTCACCCCATCCCATATAATTAAACCCATTATTGATGACACCCATACTTTTTAGTTCTATTCAGCATTTTTCAATAATCCACATGTATGCAGAGGGAAACTTTGTGGTGGATTGTCTTGATAATTTTGGTGTGTTTACTTAAAATCTGGTCATGTGGGATAGTCCTATTCATAGCCCATCCCAAATACTTAACACCCTCAATTGTGATTTCATCTAGTCATTCCCTTGAGTTAGTCTAGTCTACCTCAAATGACACATGAATGATTAACATGCAAATTGGGATGGTTAATGATTTACATCCCAAATTAATATTAAATGCTAATGGAAACATCATTTTTCTCAATTTCTCTAGAAGTTTAAAAATAAAATTTAAGTTTATAGGCATTATTCTATGTGACTAACTAAGAATGGTGGGAGAAAGAGACTGAATGGAACCAATTTCATGTTTGGATGTTCAAAACAATAGGAAAGTTTGGAAGAAACTCTAAAAAGTGGGTTTGGATTTTTTTATGTAATGTATTACTAGCCATGATGAAAAACTATCAAAGGATTTTGTTCTTGCATGGAACAAATGAATTTGTAGAATGAGGGGTCTATGCATTGACGTCTCAAAGGAAAATATTGGGGAGGTGTTGAGTATGCTATAAAACAAAACAAAAGCTTTCAAAGATAGTAGTTGGAAGTTGGAGCTCATGTATAATTTTTTCAAAATTGATGAAGAGATGAAAACCAACAAAAAATGATTCCTTAGAATAAACCTCCCAAAGTGATGGCCAGATATCTACCTGTAAGTGATGAAATATATCACTTTGGAAGGTAAGTTCATAGTTTTATTCTCTCACCACTTCCTTCTACTCAATAATTTCAAAGCATATAAAATTAGTCTACCTTTTTACATGTTAAAATCCTTGGAGAGTAATTCCATGGTATACCAGTTGAGTAATAAGAATGGCATTATACATCATGATTTGGTTTATCTTTTAGTTTAAAAGGGAGAAGTCTATGCATTGAGGTCTCAAAGGAAAATATTGGGGAGTTGTTGAGTATGCTATGCAACAAAACAAAATCTTTCAAAGATAGTAGTTGGAAGTTGGAGCTCATGTATAAGTTTTTCAAAATTGATGAAGAGATGAAAACCAACAAAAAAAGATTCCCTAGAATCAACCTCCCAAAGTGATGGCTAGATATCTACCTATAAGTGATGAAATATATCACTTTGGAAGGTAAGTTCATAGTTTTATTCTCTCACCACTTCCTTTTTCTCAATAATTTCAAATCATATAAAATTAGTCTACCTTTTTACATGTTAAAATCCTTGGAGAGTAATTCCATGGTATACCAGTTGAGTAATAAGAATGCCATTATACATCATGATTTGATTTATCTTTTAGTTTAAAAGGGAGAGCCATTATAGATCAAACCTATTCCCCTTGCTAAAGACCTCCCTATAGAAGACCCTTCTATTGAATCCCTTGAGCCTCTAGACAATACAAAGGCTTCCCCCATATAAGGATACTTTACCCCCTCCACTAGCCTTTTTCATAATCCCCTCAACCATTTATTTGCACCCTCTCCACCCTCAGCCATAAAACATAAAATCAACTCCAATCCTACCAATAAGGTAACCATACCTAAAGCCACCCTTACCCTATCCTTGTAAGACTCATTAGGATAGTGCATCTAAGAAATGGGGTTTTTTTTAGATAAGATGGATTAAGTTGGGATGGCCATGTTAGACCTCATTATGGATTAGAATCAGCTAAAAGTGGCTACGATGAAGCTCAAAAATGACATGGATATTGTTCTGAAGATGGAAGACACTATACTAGAAAATAAAATTGAACCTATGGAAATTTATAAAAAAAATCCATAGTGCAAGACAAAACCATTTTGACCTTGGATGAAGGTCCTTCAAAGCATACCAAGAGTAGAATCAAAAAGATTCTATTGAAGGAATCTAGCTTGGAGATTGAGGAAGAGCAAGAGACTAGTCATGATAATACAAGCTCTGAGGAACTTTATAGTTCTAGTGGTCAATCTATTTGTGGTCTTTAGTGTTTAGTATGTAAGTCCTATTGGTCCATTTTTTTCTTATGGGTTTCTAGTTGGTTTATACTCAGCTAAAGGCTTTCTCTTTTGAATTGGTACTGTTCTTCAGCTATTTTTTGCTTACCCTACTTTTGTTTAAAATAGTGGTTTTAGGAGCCCTATAAAACCTACTTATATACCCTATCTAATAAAACAAATTAATAAAAATATATATTTAACAATATCATCTTAAAAAATATGAAGAGATTTTGACCCATTTGAAGAACTAATTACATAAAGGGAAAGTTGCATGGATAATGGATTAAGGTCTGGAAACCATCTATTAATCAAAGCACAATGCTATCAACATTTTTTATTAAATTATATATTTTACAATAGAAAAAAGGATGTGAAATTATATTTCAAAATATGATAATTATGATAAATATCAAACTAACTCTTGGATAGATAAAACAATCCTTGACAAACTTTCTCATCATAAGTGACATTTACATCTAACATGTTAGTCTCATCTTCAATGTCAATATTTACATCCTCTCTATCGATCAATGTATTACTAACACCTCTTCTTTTATTAAGAGAATTCCATGTTACTTGATTTCTTTCACAAGGAAACATGTCCACACCATAACATGAAACATACAATCTCACATAGGTCTCTAAATTTATTTCTAATATGTTTCAAAATTTTGACTTAATGAAATATAATGCACTATATAATTTTTCATCTTCCACTGAGCCCAAAATCATTGTTTGACAAATTTCATATAATCAAAAATATTTAGTAATATTTTATTGTAGGATGCTACTAGGATTAAAAAAATTCCATAGTCATGTAATTACACCATTTTATGTTGGTTCTCTTAGACACTAATATTGACAAATCATTATAATTCTCAAATGTGTTGACTGAGATGTAAATAAATCCATTCATAAAATACATTTAATTTCAAATCCATTGACCTCTACATATTTACTAAAATGATAAGAGAACCCATGTATTTTTGAAATAAATTACTCATTAGTTGTTGACCATTATCACTATTCTAAAAAATGTGATTCATAATTGCCATGGCCTCCAACAATTCATCCCTTTAAAAATGATCTCTAAACTCAATAGATAATTTTTATGAAATTCTACTCAATTTCATCCACATTTTAGATATAAGAATATCATATAGAATATGTTTTAAACATAAATTTTTAGTTAAAAATCCCAAAAAATTAGGTCTTATGTAGAAAGCATGCATTGGTATCTCATTGAAATTAATGATGACAAAAATATGATCATTAATACCAAATTTCAAATAGATTTGAGGATTTTTAAAATCTATCAAATTTTTCCAACTCCTAAAATCAAGTCCCTTAAGGTTTTCATTCAATGTGTATAATATATCTAGAGATTGACATACTCATTTTATCAACTATATAAATTCAAAATTATATACGGATCTCTCCTAAGCATTTTTCATTAAACAATTGATTTCCTTCAACATTGGGAGAATATGACATAATGTCAATAATGTTTCCAAATCTATTAAATAGTACAACAAATATTTTGCCTCGTCAACTTCCCTATGGTATTTATACATACAACCTACTAATAATGGATATTCTTAGAAACATTTACATGTAGGTTCATACATAGAAATACATTTTGTATCAACATCTTTCAAAAAAAATTTACCATCAGTCACTCCTACTACAAATTTTTGAAACTCCAAAAATCTTTTTGGACTAGTTGACATATAAACATACAACTCACAAAGATCTCTTCCACTTTTCAAACATTATCAATTGCGCTAACAATTTTATATGCAAGATTCATCCTATGGGACATGAAATGAATCAAAACCACATATGGGGTAACTATTATTTGAAGTTGACCACAAAGACCAATTTTATTCCCATAAATTACCGATGCACCATTATCCCTAACACACAACGACTTGGTAGTTATTACATAATCATTTATCTCATCTTTTTCTCTCAAAATAGAAACAACCAAGTTGTGAAAGTTTTTATCATAATAATTTTATACCTTTTTATGAACAACTAATAGATGAGGTTACCTTGAATAGTTATCAAAAACATAAACATGTATTCAAACCCATGATGTGTTGTCAACTATTGTGACTTCATCAATGGACAATGAGATAAATAGTGAATTTTAAACTTTTTCTTTAAAATCCTCCTTCTCAACCATTGCTAGACATTTTATCATTTCCAAAGTACTATTATCTGATTAATGTGATCATGGAATATCAAGAAATATGTTATGTTAAAATAAAATCTTATAATCTAAAAAATTAGAAATAGGTTTTCCCTTTTTTAAAAGGTGGTATACAATAGAGAACTATATATATTTGGTCTTTAGAATGGCTTGCATAACTTTTTCAAATTTATCTTTGATTGTTACCCCTTTCTCAACAAGATGTTTTGGACATTTATAGTCATTTTCATACTCATGTGTATATCTTACATGTATGCATTCTTATGCATTTTTACATCTATGTATTCTTATTTTTTGTCCATCTGTGTGATTCAGTGACACATATTTTTCAACAATGTTTCTCAATTGTGTCCAACTTAAGTTGCATTATACGTTCCTTTTCTATTTTCCAACTACATATTGAATATCTAAATTCTGTTGGAATATTATTACTATTTTTTTGGTTCTATAGGTTGAATGAAAGGATATTTTACTACCTAGACAATATTAAAATACCTTTAAATTTTCCATCTAGTTTTCTTCTTTCAAAAATTTTTTTGAGTGGAATTTTGTACTGAAGTTGGTGTTTGATGGGAACCAAAAATCTCGTCTAGTAGTTGAATTTCAATATCTTTATCATCTAGAGCCAGATGAATGTCTTCGAGTAGTTGCATGTCATCATCAATAAAATATTCAGGTGGTGACATGTTATTGTGATTAATTATTTCCTATGAAATACAATCATTGTCAATGGGGGTTTATACATATAAAAGGGTTTTGATATTATTCTTCATAGTTAAAATCAAATTTACTACAAATTTAAAAAATATTTTATTAATAAGTACCTATATTTTGAGTACATGGGGGTTGGGTGGGATTTTATTTAGGTCTCTAAAATAAGATAATATACTTGATTTTCCTAATAATTAGCTTGTCCTTTTACTATTACCACCAGAAACCATTTTACTATGTAGAAAATAAAAAGAAATTATGTAACTAAATAGTTACAATTGTTGGAGAGATGCAACTAGTTAGAGACAATTAGGATGCAATGATTCAATTGTAGCATAGATACAACTAGATGGTTATAGCATGGATGCAACCAACTAGTTGTATAAAATAATTCAACCATTTGGTGGTAGTACAAATGTATCTGATTAGTTTTAAGAATGATGCAACTAGTTGGTAGTGGTGCAAATGTAACTAATCAGTGTTAGGAATGATTCAACTATTCAATTTCACTTGTTTCTAATATGGTGTTAGATTGTTGTTAATATGGTGTAGTTAAATATTTCCCTTTGTTGAATGGTTGCTTGTTTGATATCATCAGATGATTGCCTTTACCTAAAGTAAAATTGGATGGTGACCCATGGAATCATGTTTACTATATATATATATATATATATATATATATATATATATATATATATATATATATATATATATATATATATATATATATATATATATATATATATATATAGTAAACATGATTCCATGGGTCACCATCCAATTTTATATATATGGTGAATTGGATGGTTAATCACAAAATAATTGTAAAGGTTTATTTATCTCACCCATAAAATAACTTATATTTTAATTTTTTTGGTGACCTGGTCTTATGTACTATCCCTCCAAAATCACAAAAACAAAATTCTCAAAAACTGAAAATTCATGAATTAATGAATATTCATCACTAAAATTTACCTTAGTTATGTCACTATATTTGCATATAGTTTGGTATCTTATTCATATCCTAGTCTACATAGAGAAATATGATCATTACTTTGATCATATTCTCCTTCATACAATGACCTTATTGAAGTAAAAACTTCTTAAGAATAGGGTATCCTTAGTTAAATAAAATGTAATTGTAGTTTTAACCATGTGGGTACTTTTTGGAAGCATAACCACTAATGGGGGGGGGGGGGGGTGAATTAGTGTTCCTTAATTACTTTAACTTGCATTCAACTTCATCAATCAACCATTAAAAATTCTCAAGAAATAACATAAACACAAGCAAATAGGTAGCATCAACAAAGCAAGCATGAACACCGTAACACATCTCATAGGTGGGAAACCTTCATGGGGAATAAAACCCACTATAACAATGCAGGGACTACTTGTACTATAAATCAATGTCTAATATTTAACTGAGCACCAACCTAGCAAGAGAACCAACTCCTAATTTACCAAGCACCGACTTGGCTTCAACAAACACCAAATTACTAAGAGGCATCAACCCCCGTATTGATCAAATACCCACTCAATCAACACTCTAAAACTCTCCACGTTGATCTTGTTTCCATTTTTCAACTGATGATGGAAACCTCCTCTCTCTCTCTCTCATCAACACATGATGTTCTTATACTTTCTATGATATCTAGGTTATACTTAGTCCTCAATCTCAATCAAAAGACCTCATCCACCTAATATTTTTCATTTTTAGATCTAAAACTTAATTCTTATCAAACTCTTATGACCTTAAGACACTTATGTCATGTTCATGATCTTGGAAACCTTTTTCTCTTCTTGCTCTACCCAACTAGATAGGAAATTGTATGTTTACCTTACGTACAGACCTTGTAATGATGATTCATCATAGATTCTAAACATATGGTCACTAGTCATGGATTAAAAGCCATTCCTATAATCCTACCTCTACTTTATTTCCTCTTGGATATCCAATTCCACACTTATACACACCAAATGATCAAAAATAGATCTTTCATATAATGTTTCTTATTCACTTTACCTTCTTGATCAGCCAAAGCACATGTATTAGTTCTTAATCCTTTTTACATACATTAGAATTGATAAAAACATACCATATAGGTCAACCACACCATGTTTTATATATTACCCTTTTCAATAGGTCCCATAAAGACCTAATTCATAACTCTACCCTTAATTACTAAGTAATAGGCCTTATGGAGACCTATTTCTCTTTATGTTATCTCTAAAATGACCCTCATATCATCACACACATTTCCATGCACCATGAGTCTTCAAAAATCCACATAGAACCATGCAACTCACTAACATTCCAGATATGACCCCATATAAGAATATTCCTCATTAGGACTGCTCAACCATAGATATGGTTTCAAGGAAATAGAAGTGCCTTCTATAAATGAATGGATTATTCTTGATAAAAATATTAAGATAAAATACACCATTCCTCATGCTCTATAGGTCTCAAATAGACCCTTTAAGTCATTAGGGCTTGACTTAGCTCATGGCACCTTCAACAGATCATCTCAACTAACTAGGTATGCATACAACTTTAAGAGCATTGTTCTTATAGGAAAAATATGATTTCTCCATCTGATCATAATCTTCATTAGGTATATTTCATCCATATAATATTACTCAATCCTTACCTTAGTCCTTTATATCTTCCACAAGTCAACACTTTCTTCAAGTCATCTCATCACAACATCCTTGTCATACTCTAATCACTAGGTATGTGAGACCTTGTCTACTAAAACACATCCATATTATACTTTCTAATATTCATGATGTACCATATAGATTATACATTATTCATATGGTAATATAAAAAGGTTATTTATGCATCATTATATCTTCTATATGGTTAAAAAATTGTCATAGCTTGGACAAGCTCATAATACTCTTTTTAGTGCACTCTGCCTACTGAGTCAACAACTCACTATGAAGGACTATTGTGCTATTCTTCTTGGAAAAATTAACATGTTGGATTTCTCATGATTAACCTAATATTATCTTCATGCACATGGTACATTCCACTTCATAGTTAGATTCACCAAACAACTTTGAGATCACCTTCACTAGTTTCCCTTGTTCACTATATCTTGCATATAGTCTTCTTTATTCAATGAACATATTTATACCTCTATAATCCTTTTTCACAATATAATAAATATGTAAATATGATTTCTCTGATCATATGTAACCCCATAGGCTCATCACCTTGTCAAGCTCAAGCATAATAGGTAGAATTTTAACTTCTAAAGAAATATGTCAATACCCTATAGTCTTCACTCATGAAGAACACTCCATATTCATTCCATGTACCTTAGTAAAAAATTATAGCATATAACCTTCATGACCATATTGGTATTATAGACCAATTCTCTTACTCTTATGTTTGTCATGTTTAATCTCAGACTTCTAGACCCAGTCTTGTGTTTATACATAAACCAAATAATACTCACTAGGATTTGTATTGAGTAGTACCATGTACATAGACCAAATAATACTCACTAGGATTTGTAACCTCTCACAAGACCATCCACTTCATAAAGGATCCTTCATAGGGTTTGTTGTCTTGAAACCCTCTTCAAATTCGCCAAGCTTATCTTGAGCTTGTATTTCTTCATAGGGCACATATAAAGTATATGAAACACACCTATGAGAGATAAATGACCTTGAGAACATTCTCAACCATTCTAAGTATTCATTTTGATGACACAAATCACCAAAACACATCTACAATTTAAATTATTTTCAAATGATAAGTACCTTAAGGACACAATCATATCTTGAGATGATCCTCTTACAAAACAACATTTATATTCTTAACCAAATGCACATACATGTTTTTCAAGGTTTTAATGACACAATACAATAGTATACAAACATCCACTTTGTTAGGAAATACATGCATGTGTATAAATAATTATGACAAAAATCCACTTTGAGAATGTTCCACTCCTTTTCTACTACAACTTTGCTTTTTGTACCAATTTGATTAGATCATATTCATGGATTATACAACATCCTCTCTCCTCTTGGATCTTCATTTCATACACAGTCATTTGAATCCAAAATTTATATTTATGAACTTCAATGGCTATTTCCTGTAGCCTAAATTGGATGTCCTTTTGCACTTCACAAATTACTAGATGATCTTTACAAGCTTATATCTTGAAGAGAACAACTCATCATGACACCAAAATTATAGGGCACCTTCAAGGAACTAAATGCATCATCTCCATGTTTTAATTTGAGCAAGGTTGAATTTATGAGTACCTACAATAACTATAAAAACTTATCAATACATTCATACATATGTGATGGTCTATGATATTTTGGTCATTCTTAGGCTATAGGATGCATGTTTCTCTCTCCAAATGATCACTAGTATTGACCAGAACTCCATCAAAGCATTTATGAACTCCTTACAACCTTAATTTTAACCTTGAAGACTTGAAATCACCAAAAACACCCATCAAGACCCATCTAACCAAATTAACATGCACATCATCCTTTCATTTCTCTCCAAACACCTTATGCCACTTTGACATCAATGATAATACTATGCCAAAAATATCCCCCTTTTTCATTGATGGCAAACACCCTTATAATGTTTTCTTGCCCATTTGAACTCTTTCATTTTGATCTTTCTCCCCCTTTGACATTAATGACAAAGGGTCTTCTATAAGATTTCCAATTGATCCTTGGACTTGATCTTAAATAAACCATGCCATGCATAATTGAAGCAAGTCAAATAGGCTCCCCTATCACCATGCTCACTTGTAACTACTTATCCTTGTCTTTGACTAATATGATATTTTAAATCAACCTTTTTCCCTTATTAGGCCATATTTCACTCAAATATCAATCCTGTAGACTTTTTATTTTACTAGTTTCTCATGCTTACTCAAATCTACATATTAGTGGATATCAACTTGAATTATACACAACTTGAGGAGAAATAAATGATCATACCTTGTTCTAACTTGATGTTACTAGATTCTCATTGATCAAAGAATTTTTTTAAGAAGCCTAGAAGAGACACCTCACTACTTATAATATTATAATAATGGATCATCCTAGTCCTTATCATAGGACTAAATGTTCTTCTCAAGAACCTTTTTTGGCTTGACATTCTCTTTTGACTCAATGTCCTGAATATCTTCCTTCTTCTCTTTTATCTGATATAAAACATAACCCTCTTGAGTAAATTTTTTTATCAATGGCCACATAGGCTGAAAATAAATAATCCTTCTCTATTTTGGTGAACAATCCACCTTGGTTCATGGTCATAATGTGACTAGTTATAACTCTCTCATCATCCTTCCTTTTGTTTGCCACATCCTCTTGACTAGTGTGATTAGCATTGATTGCCTTTGGTCTCCCTATTTGAGTTGGACCCTTCTCATGAATTCTAGGGTATAATATAGATATATGTCCCATGTTATGACAACTATAGAAGGCCACATTATCCATACCTCTTGTTGACCAACTAATCTTACTTTTACAATCTCTCACACTATGACCAAAATGATTACATGCAAAATAATGACCATGAAATGAACTTCCATACATTATAGCATTTGGATGTCCAATATATCTTTTCTTAATTTTGACCTTATTATCTCCATTAAGATAATCTATGTTCTTCTCATCCTTCCTAGTTGAAGATGTCTCTTTACCTTTATCAACCTTATTCATTTTGTCTATGAGCTGCTCATGCACAATCTAAAAAGAACTTAGCTCAATCTTCAATTTAGAACATTTTTCCTCTTTTGAAATCAGACATGCCTTTGCATTGTTTATCTAACTCTTGATATCCTTTATGATCTTCTTATATTCTTTGGCTACTTTAACAATTTCCTCAAACTTGGTTTGAAGATGACTCATCTCTCCTTCACGTTCCATAAGTGACTTGGCATGTTATTTAAGACTCTTAAGGACCATATAATATTCATCTCCCTTAGATTTAGTGTTACTTCACCTTGTCTCAAAAAGATTAATTTTCTCTTTTTTAAGACCTTTGACCACTAATTTCAATTCTTTATTTAATTTCCTCAGTTTATTAACCATCTTGTGCTTCTAATATCACCTTCAAGTTGTCAACCCTACTCTAAAGGACATGATATAATACCAATTGTTGGAATCATAACCACTAGGGGGGTGAATTACTAGTCCTTAATTAATTTCACTTACATTCAACTTCATCAATCAACCATTAAAAATTCTCAAGCAATCACATAAACACTAACAACTAAATAGCATCAACAAAACAAGCATGAACACCATAACACATATCATAGGTGGGAAACCCTCATGGGTAATAAAACCCAATAAATAATGCATGGAATACTTATCCTACAAAGTAATGAGAAATATTTAGCTAAGCACCATCTCAGTAAGGAGCGCTAACCCCTAATTTACCAAGCACCCACTTGGCTTCAGCAAGCACCAACTTGCTAGGAGGCACCAACCCCCTTGTTGATCAAGAACCCACTCAATCAACACTCTTAAACTCTCCACCTTGCTCTTTTTTCCATTTTTCAACTATTATGGACACCTATTTTCTCTTTTTCTCTCTCTTTTTCATCAACACATGAATATCTTCTACTCTTTATAGCATCTATGTCATACTTAGTCCTTAATCTTAGTCAAAATACCTCATCCACCTACTCTATGTCATTCCTTAAATATCCAACTTCATTCTAATTAGCTTCTTATGCCATTAAGACACTTATTTCATGTTCATGATCTTGTAACCCTTATCTTCATGCTTTACCCAACTAGATAGGAAATCAAATGTTTACCTTACTTGTAGACCTTCTAATGATGATTTAGCATATATTCTAAACATATGGTCATTGGTCATGGATTATAATCCACTCCCATAATCCTACCTCTACTTTTCTCCCTCTTGGATATCCAATTACACACTTAAACATAAACCAAATGAATAAAAATGGATCTTTCATATATAATGGTTCTTCTTCACTTTACATTCTTGGTCATCCAAAACACATGTCATAGTTTTTAGGCCTTCTTAAATATGTTAGAATTGATAAAAATAGACCATATAGGTCAGCCACACCATGTTTTAGATCTTACCCTTCTCAATAGATCACATGAAGAGCTAATTTATCACACAAGTTTTCATGCACAATGAGTCTTCAAACATCCACATGGAACCATGCAACTCACTAATAATCCATATAAGACCTCATATAGGCCTATTCCTCATTAGGACTACTCAACCATAGATATGGTTTCAAGGAAACATAATTGCCTTCTATAAATGAATGGATTCTTATTGATAAAAAGAATCTTAAGATAGCATAAACCACTCCTCATGCTCCACAAGTCTCAAATAGACTCCTCAAGTCATTAGGGCTTGACTCAGCTCATGGCACCTTCAACAAATCACCTTAACCAACTAGGTATGCATACAACTTTATGAACATTGTTCCTATAGGAAAAATATTATTTCTCCATATGATCATAATCTTCATGAGGTATATTTCATCTATAAGAGATTATTCAATCCTTATCTTGGTCCTCTATAACTTTCATAAGTTAATACTTTCTTCAAGTCATCTCATCATAACATCTTTGCCATACTTTGCTCACTAGGTCTGTGAGACCTTGTTTGCTACAACACATCTCTATTATACTTTTGCATATTCATGATGTATCATAGAGATTAGACACTATGTCCATATGGTAATATAAAAATATTCTTTATGCATCATTATATCTTCTTTATGGTTGAAAAACCATCATAGTTTGGACAAGATCATAATAGCCTTCTTGGTGCACTTTGCCTACTGATTTAACAACTCACTATGAAGGACTACTATGATCTTCTTCTTAGCAAAAGTAGCATGTTTCCTTGATCATGATGAACCTGATATTATCTACATGCATGTGGGACATTCCACTTCATTTATAGATTCACCTTTGAGATCACCTTCATTGGTTTCCCTTGTTCACTGTATCTTACATATAGTCTTCTTTGTCCAATGAACATCCTCAAACCTATATTAGCCTTTTTCATAATATAAGTAATACATCAACATGCTATCTTAGATCATATGTAACTTCCTACGCTCATCACCTTGTTAAGTTCAATCATAATAGGTAGAATGTCAAATTTTAAAAAACTCTATCAATACCCTATTATATTCACTCATGAAGAACACTCCATCTTCATGCCATGTATCTTAGTCAATAATTCTATCATATAACCTTCACGACCATATTGGTATTCTAGACCAATTCACGTATTCTTATGTTCTTATTTTATCTCAAATTTATTGACCTATTGTTGTGATTATAAAAGCATTCCATACCTTCAAAAAAGGATAACTACTTATTAGTACCATACACATAGACCAAATAATACTCAATGGGATTTGAAACCTCTCACAAGTCCACCAATTTATAAAGGATCCTTCCTAAGGTTTGTTTTCTTGAAACCCTCATCAATTTTGCCAAACTTGTCTTGAGCTTGCCTTTCTTCATAGGGCACATACAAAGCATATGAAACACACTTATGAGAGATAAATGACGTTGATAACATTCTTATCCATTTTTAGTATTCATTTTGATGACACAAAGCACCAAAACACCTCTTCAATTTAACTTATCTACAAATGATAAGTACCTTAAGGACACAAACATATCTTGAGATGATTCTCTTAAAAAACAACCTTCATATTCTTAACCAAATGCATATATACATTTTTCAAGGAGATAATGACACATTCCAATAGTTTGTAAACATCCACTTTATTGGGAAATAAATGCATGTGTACAGATAATTATGACAAAAATCCACTTTGAGGATGTTCCACTCCTTTTCTACTCTAACTTTGCTTTTCATACCAATTTGATTAGATCATATTCATGGTTTCTACAACATCTTCTCTCCTCTCATGTCCTAATTTCATACACAGTCATTTGAAATCCAAAATTCATATTTTAAAACTTCAATGGCTATTTATTATAGCCTAAACTTGATGTGTCCTTTTGCACTTCAAATATTGCTAAATGATCTTTGTACACTTCTATCTTGAAGAGGACAAATCCTTATGACACAAAAGTTGTAGGGCACCTTTAGGGCATTATGTACATCATATCCATGTTTTAATTTGACCAAGGTTAACTTTATGAGTACCTATAATAAATGCACAAACTTTTTAGTAAATTCATACCTATGTGATGGTTTGTGATAGTTTGGTCCTTCCTAAGCTAGAGGATGCATGTTTCTCTCTCCAAATGATCACTAGTAATGACCATAACTTCATAAAGGCATTTATTAACTCCTTGAAACCTTCTTTTTAACCTTGAAGACTTGAAATCATGGTAAACACCCATCAAGACCTCTCTAACCAAATGAACATGCACATCATGCTTTCATCTCTCTCCAAACATCTTATGTCACTTTGACATCAATGAAAATAATATGTCAATAGTACTATGCACATGGGGGATGGATTTAATTGGAAGGCTATTTATGTTAGATAATAAAAAATTTAAATAAAATATTATTATTATTGTTATTTTTGTTGTTGTTGTTGTTGTTGTTATTATTATTATTATTATTATTATTATTATTATTATTATTATTATTATTATTATTATTATTATGTTGATAAGAATTCTACAATAGAAGTAATGGAGTGTAATAGAGTAAAGTTACTCACAAATATGTTTAACTTTAAATTTGACATCCATTTGATCATCACAAGGGAATTTCAAACTTAAATTTTACATTTATTTGACCATCAATTACAAGTTTTTTTTGTTTTTTCTTGAAGAAATAAATTGAAAAATTATAATCTCTAAGCCATATAGTGGAGTTTGGAGCTACTTTTATTTTCCATGGATTTTTTTTTCGAGATTGGCACAATGGAGTAGTTATATTTATATGACTTGTAACCAATTAATGGGAAATAAATGGATAATGTAATGGAATTATTAATCAATGTTGTATGAGAAAAATCAAAGATAAGAATCTTGAGATTGATATCTCTTGGTGTATTTTAGATAGATGTATTTAAGATATTTTTACTAGTTATGTTGATAAGAAATATTTAAGGGAGTGAGTAATTCTAAATTATATTTGATGTTAAATTTGATATTCATTCAATCATCATTTTATAGGTTCAAATTTTTGTTTGACTATCACTTAGATTTTTTTTATTGTGAGACATTGATAAAAAAATCATAATATCTTGGAAATAAATTGGTGTTTCAAGTCATACAGTTGAAAAAATAAGAATAAATAGAATTGTGAGCCCATAATAAAGGACAAACTATAATAATAAACCAAATATAATGGTTAGAATATAATCATGGACCATTTATTATACTCAACATAAAAATCACAATGGAAAATATTCGGGGAGACCTTGATACATGGATAAAATACATAGGAGAGAGAAAATAAGATAAAAATAAGACATGGCCTAAATATGTAGAGTATAAAGGAGAATAAAAAACACTCAAAAAATTCATCAATAAGTACTTAATTTGAATTGATAATTCATATGCATGAAGCCATGCTAAAATCATTATAATAAAAATCTTTTTACCAAAATTAGGTGTCTCTATTTCTATGCTAAAATGGATAATTATGACTAGTAATGATCACAGTCAATAAGGTGTAATTATCCCCCAATTTACCAATGATTTTACAAATAAGGCCTAATTATGACCAATAATGACTAGTTAACATCAATGAAGAGTGTAATTATTCCAAAATCAACTAATATTTTCACTAACAACCCCAAATAAATAAATGTTTACAATAAAAATGGTTAAATGTGATTAAAATGACCAATTAGGGTTGATTATTCTTAGAGAGACTAAATTTTAAACTAAAATTTTGTAATTTTAACCAATAAAATCCAATTAGAGTTGATTAGGTGTCATTATCCCTAAATCATCTAAATCTTATACTAATAAGGGCTAATTGTAACCAACGAGGATAAATTAATTTCAATAAAGGGTATAATTATCTAAAATCAACCATATTTTGTATTAAAAATAAGTAATTATGATCAATAATGATCAACTATAGTGAATATGGTGAAAGAACCCCAAAATTTACCAATTCTTGTACAAACAAAAGTTAATTATGACTAGTAACAACTATTTGAGATTTGTGAACAATTTGATTACCCCCAACTCAAATATCATCTATATCATTTTAAATATGATAAATAATGATCAATCCAAGTCAATTGTGTGTGCATATCCCCAAATAGAACTTCATTAATTTGTTCACTCATAATTAGGACCTCATTTTTAAAAAAAATTAATCAAATAATGATGTAGAAACATGAATTAATGAAAAATAGGTGGAATTTTTTGTGCTTAAATTGAAATAAACCTTCATTACTTTCATCACACCTAACTAGGGCCTTATTTTTTTCAAATAAATAAAAAACCTATAAACATTGAATATTGAAATATAGGGATCAATTGTGTATGCATAGCTAAAACATTCCCCCATTTCTATAACGACTCATACTTACAAACTTATTGGTTAAATTAACCCTAATAACAACTTGTAACCATTGAATAATTAATAAATAGGGTCAATTATATGTACATGGCCCCAAATCAATAGATTGATCCTAATTAAGTTATTTGCTTATCATTTGTTTTCTAATAAGGATATCTGAATTTACATGATAAATACACATGAGAATAAAATATGTGTATTAGTTCCAAACTAACCTCCATTACTATGATTGTGTCGAATTGGGGATTTCATTTTTCAAACATAGTCTAGTAACTATGTATGAACATTTTGAATAATGGAGAAAAGGGCCAATTAAGTGTTTAGCTCTTAAATTTATCTAATTTATCCTAATTAGGTCCTTGGTTTATTATTATCAGTATAATAATAAATTTTAACCACTAAATAATAATAAAAAAGGGTTAGTTATTTTCAAAGCCCCAAAATGACATTAATTATTTTCATTGCTTCTATTTAGATATTTATTTATAATTTTTAGTATTATAAATATCTATGAATACCAAATAATGACAAATATGGGTCAATAATGTGTATTTATCCAAAATTTGACCTTCATTACTTCATTTGTGCCTATTGTGGTCCTAAGTTTTTCAAATTTAGTCTAAGTTTTACCCAAAAAATCAAAATAATAAAAATTATGAATCATATTGTGCCCATAGCCAAAATTCAACCTTCAAAATTCTAATATTTCCAAATTATAGCCTCAATTTGTTTTTGGTGCAATATTCTACTTGCATTAATATTAAGTTGACTCAAGTTAGCTTGATTATACTAGGTTTTCTTTATGGGCACCTCATATGCTTATAATAAGATAAGTGGAATCATTGATCGCTTGACACCAAATCCCAAATGTTTCCATTATGTGTCCATCACTTCAAACATGTGTTGATTACTTGGTCAAAAGTAGAGTTGGTTCAAAATTATTGCTTTTAGTTAGTCAAAATAAATGTTGGAACAAAATTCTTGATTTTTCTATAGCATGGATGCAAAAATTTGGGGGGCAAAAGGTGCCACTCTTGAACATTTCATCCATGACTTATAAAGGGTGAGTGTTTTTAAAAAAAGGAAACACACCCTTTGAGAAAAAAATTGCAGCCCCTCTTTTGAATAGTATTGGAATACCAAGCCTAAAGGGTGCACACCTTTTATAGTGCATTTTTTTGTTTTTATGATTGTACATTAAAAAAATTCATGTGTTTAGTAAAACAAACATTTAATCAAAGGGAATGTGCCCTTTGTAGTGCAAAGGGTGCACACCCTTTGTAGTGATTTTTTTTATTGTTGACCATTGAAATTTTTTTAATGTATTTAATAAAATAAACATTTAAATATATATAAAATGTAATGTAAATAAAATATAAATTTATACTTTATATTTATTTTACTAAATATAGGAAATTATGGCCACTATGGGTCTTTTAAAATCAATTACAAAGTTATAGGAGTTAACATTTAGAAAATATTTTTTCAAAATCCAATCTAGTTAGCACTTAGTCATTTTCAAATCTTTGAAATTGAATAAAAGGTTCTCTGGGTATAAATTTTCACCTGACATATATTTGGGTAAAACCAATGGTTATTTTGTAGGTTTTTAGACCTTTTGAATTGATTTATAATATTTCTAGGAATTTCAAGTGTACCAAAAATTATTTATACAAACCTCACATATCTCAAAGATAATGAGAGCTAAGAGGATATTGACACATGAATTTGCATACAAACTACATGATTTAGACCATCTAAATTCACCCTCTAAAGTCAACTTTAACTCATATTATAGTCACATATTACCCAAGATTATAACCCTTAAGTCATATTTTAAGTTGCATTAGGGAAGCACATCTAGAAGGTGACAATAGTTGTCTTTATAACACAACATTTTAATAGGTGACATTATGATGACCTTATAGTTGACTTTATATTGACTTATACCACATGATTGAAATATATTTACTAGATGATGCTTACATGTCATAAGGGATTATTTTAGTATCTATTTATAGGTAATGTTGAGGAATTTTTAAATATAAATTTGGTTCGGAATGTACAACCATTCAATTAAATACACTTCTACAATTAAATACACTTCTCCCTTATGCACCTACAATAATTATGCATAGCTCAACTTGGAGTCTTTTGTGCCATATTCTTTGGATGTGTGAAAAATTATCACATAACATTTTTCATAAATTTTCTTGAACCTAAAAAAATATTTCACACCACCACATTTTCATGCAATACTTCACTTATTCATAGAGCCTCTTGCACCTAGCATAGCCCATGCCACATCTCATGCACACTGCACATATATTTATGTCACATGACATCCACATGGATTTATAGATGACACTTCTTAGCTTAGTGACATGTTATGGAATCCCTTATGTTATCTATCTGAGTTAGTTGGTCAATTACCACACATTTGGAAGAAGATCAACCATTTTATGGGAATAATATGAAAATACTTACATAACTATTATTTTTGTAACTTTTTTAGTAATTATAACTTCCTTATTTTATTTTTTGTATGATTTATAACATATGTATGCCCATATTGAACTCAATAATATACACAATCATAGTGATAAATAACATGTTTTATTATATAGACTTTTTTATATGAATTGTATTCATAGCATTAGTCTACGGAAATCAAAGGAAGTGTTCACCCTCTTGATTATATTAATGTTTTTTCCTATCCTTGTTGTAGCATTGTTCATCTCTTTACTTTTACCCTATTCATTTACATTTAATATAAATTGTATTTATGCAAGTATATTTCTTTTGATTACATAAATTTATGTTAGCTTACTTTCTATAAGATAACACAATAGGCACACTTCATAACCTCAAAGCTTATCTCTATGTGAAATTTTGTCCCTTGCACACAACATCCCATGCCCCATGGGGTGGATCAATTTATTAGATCATGTCTCTTTTATATGCTTTTAAACATATGTGAACAATAAGATAATGAAGGATTACTAGTCAAATATATTTCAACCTACCCAAAATAAATTTATAAGAAAATTAATATGGGTGACACCTAGAAATAACTTGAGGTAGACCAATATGTCCAAAATGTCATAATGGATTCCCTAGAATCATAATGCATAAAAATGTTTGGCCAATTATGTGAGTTTATGATGAAGCTTAACTTAACACATTTAAATTCTCTATTATAGTATACTCAACAATAATTTCAATAGTTTTATCTAGATTAAATTTATATTATGTTGTTGTATTTGTGTTTAAGGTGATTGATATGCCCTATTTGAGTGCCCGGTGTGACTAATCAAAAAAGATTTTAAATGAGGCAATCAAATATGGTAATCAAGTTGAAATCTACATTAGGTTGTCATATTTGTGTTTAATGGGCTCGATATGCCCTATTTGAGTGTTTTTTGAAAAACATCAAGTGACTAGTTTCTTGGCTAACTCAATTAATTAATATCAAGTGTAAATTTACATTAGGCTATCACATTGGTGCTTCGGGGTCTCTATATGCCCTATTTGAGTGACTCATGCAACTAATCAAGTAAATAGTTGTATGAGGTACTCAATTATGGAATATTTAATTCATTAGTTTATTTAAATTATGTTTAAGGGGGTGATATACCCTATTTAATTGATATGTGAAACCAATCATATGATTGGTTACACATGGAACTCAAAAATGTCATGTATTGGGTCCTAATTTAGATTAGATTTTTATAATTCAAGTATAGGGGGCTTCATATGACTAGAAAAATAAGGAACTAAGGTACATTAGATGATTTTCACCTTATCCATATGAATGACATTAGTATACATCCAAAATCTCATTTTGGATGCCCAATAAGCACAACTCACTAAACATTTTGGCCAATTCTACAAGTTTATGATGTACTTCAACCTAACTTCTTCAAATTCTCTATAACAACATTCTCAATAGAAATTTTATAATTCAACCCATTCAAAGTATAAATTAATAGTTCCATTCCCATGTCTAAAGGTGTAATCAACTCTATATCAATGTATGTTTGTATTTTATAGCTTAATATGGACTTCTCATTTAATCAATTCACCAATGTTGATAAGTTCACCTTTGTTGTGTTGAATATTTCCATCCTAATGGTTCATTGGTGGGATACTTTCAAAGTATAATGCACATAATATTGTATTTGATTTAAGCCTTGGAATAGTTTTTTGATGTGTTATTCATTGATTATTATCTTCTCCACCACTTTAAATATGATTAAATCAAGTTTCAATCAATTGTGCAAGTGTAAGGAGTAGTTAACAGAAGACTACATTAAGAAGTTGTATGACTACACCCCACACCTACTTAAGAACATGATTGAACAACCTAATGTGTTGAAGTACATTAGCAAAATTTCTCCTTTTATCCCTATAAAGATAATTTTTTTGACTTACAATATTCTTGCGAAATTTTATTGCATCATCGCCAAGATCAAAGACAAATAAATGTTGAAGTAATGTCTCACCTCTTCATACAATTCCATGATTAAGATCCATATCATGTATAAATCCTCATCTCAACCTTATGTACAGAAGAAGAATTATTTTCAAAAAGGAGATTGAGATAATAATGTTATATAAAACTTAATGGCTCTTAAACCTTATAATTCACACAAAGGTAATAAATCTAGTGAAAAGTGGTACCATCAACATCTCTCTCACACCCATGGAAACTCTAGTTTTCTTGCATAAAAATCTTTCATTGTGTATTTTACATCTAATTTTGCACATATGGATGACACTAATCCAAATATCACTTGTTTGAGAACTAGCATTGTAGACACTCAGTTTTGGCTACTTTCATACCTAAACTAGGATCCAAATCAATTTATAGAAAATGACATAATTTAAGATTAAAAATCACAAGAATAGCCCAAATTTGATAGTGTAAGGTATTTAACTGCTCATAATCATGATGAGGCTTGATTACTTAAGGTTTTACCCTATATTCACTAGTAGCCTAGTTTGGATTTAACCTTAGTCAAATTATGACCTAGTAATTTGACATTCTTACCTTGATCTATTAATGTAAAACATTTGAAAATAATTGTCAAAAAACAAAAAGCACTAAGCATGATTAATTAAAAATCAAATCTTAATTAACTTGCCTAAGTAAAAATTCCAAGTTGAATTAGTGAATTTCATTCATCTAAAAAGGATTTTTTCAATAAACATGAGGTCAAAGTCAAGGGAGATATTAAAGTGATTTATTAATTCATAATATTCCAAAAAGGTGAGTCACAACCTCAAAAATATCTAAAGTTATTTGGCATGGCTCATAAATATCTTCAAATGAGTTTTCAAGACTTCATGAGTGCTCTCACCCAACCCAAGGTTAGCCTAACTCAACCTAGGTTATTTTAAAATCAACCAAAGTTAGAACTAAACTTGACCTCCCTAGGGTTAGAGTTAGTTCTAAGAACTATAAATACAAGTGCCCTCACTCTACCCAAAAAAGATTTTGTTTGTAAGGTTATTCTACAAGATTGCCTTCAAGAAGCCATCAAAGTAATGTTATAATGCCCATTTGATACCAAGCTTCACACCAAACCAATCCAATCCTAGTAAAGCCATAATTGGCCATTAGAGAAGTGATACCAACATGGATAAGCATTGATCAAAGTCTCTAATGCCATAGATTGAGTAAGAACATCTACTATGCCAACAAGTAGACATCAATTTTGACAAGGGAGGTAAAATTATTATGTGTTTTATCTCTATTTTTCTATTTTGTCCATTATGTTATTTTCCCCCTAGTTTTTAGGCAAGAGTATTTAATTTAATTGCATTGTTATATATGTGTTTTTACTCAATTCACTATTAATGAATTAATCAAATTTGTCTAATCTTTGGATTCCTAATATACATAATGGAACATCTGATGGGATCATGCATCTTGTATGGCCAAGATGAATGATGTGAAACCTTTATAGTTCATAAAAATATTATTTAAATATTAAATTTTATAGTTGTGTGCTTAAATTTCCCATCATTTAATTTTTTCACTAATCAACGACTTTGCCCTATGTAACGGTGACTTCATTGCTCTATTCTCTATGTGCAATATGTCATTTTTTAGAAATGGTGACTTCACTTCAATTAATTTTCCCTATGAAATGATGAGATCACCAAATATAAATGATGACATCAACCCTACTATTCAATGACATCAACAGGTATATTTGCAAGTGATTTCAATGACTTCACTATATCTTAACCTGTAAACAATGACTTCACCTGGACTAATCATTGACTTCACCATTGTCTAATGGTGACTTTGACACAAACCAATTTTTGTCTACATGTGCCATATTAAAACAAAAAAAAATCTAAAATTGGTAACTTTGATGAAATTGAGAACTTCTCTCTATTATAGAATTGATGACTTTACTTTGTGTTTTTTAGAAACTTGAGAGCTAAAAATGAAAAGTTGTTTATTGATTTGATTTTTGGCCTAAAGACAAGAGAACCCTGTAACATTTTTTTAGGAACCCAAGTCAAGAAAGAGAGGCCTAAAACTTATAAGTATCATACACACTTTCATTTTAGTGTTTAAAATTAACCTAATAAAACTTGTCTTTTTTGCATTTCAATTTTACAAGAGAAAACAAGGAGAATGGGTCAAAACTTCATTCATATCTGATTGTATGATTTAAAATGAACATTTAATTTAGTTTATATCTCTTAATATATTTTTTTCCTTTTGTTTTTTCTTTGTTTATTAGCTAGTTTCAAAGTTAGATTAAATTTTTTGTTTGTGGAAAACCAAAAACTTTGTATGTATTCTATCCTCTAGCCCCTATAGGGAACTCAAGTGACCAAAAGTGCTTTGTTTATTGCCTTGATTATTTACACTATAATATAAATAATAATGCGTATGATCTACCCAAAATATGAGTGAATTTGGTGACACAAAAATGACCTCTAAAGTCTTTCCAATTTTCATTTATTTGTTTTCATGCATTGGCTTGTAGGTAGGAGTTCATCACCTCCTCATAGGTTCTATAGGGGTGTGTTGACCTGGGATTTCATCTTTTAGAATTATACTAACCCCATTCCATCATGGGGTATATAAATTATGTCATGTGATAATGGGATTACCATGGACTGAATGACTAACCTTCCAATCCTAACAAAAACCTAGATCTTTCATGTTAAACATCAAACATAACTAATAAGTACATAGCTGAAGTCATTATGTGAAACACTAGAACTTTGTATAGTAAGTTAGTGAGTTTGAATCTAATTTATTTTACTTTCCCTTGTGTTAGCCATACCTGGTACCATTTAATGCATTTTAAAAACTTATATATTTTAGTCAACCCCACTTTGTTGTGGAATATCTTGAAAAATGTTGAGTGCTTCACTCTAAGTTCATGCCATGTACCAATTCTTGAGAGAAAAAGGGGGATTACAAAACATACCTAAACCTATTCTTTAATTTTTGAATTAACAATTAATTCTTTTTGAGTATTGGTATATTAGTAAAAACTTTGGTAGAAGCTACACACACCTTGTCAGTTTTAGGGATAGGATATTGACTTAGTGTTATTTCTATTTTATTTTGTTAACATTTGTGTTTGGGTCTAAAATTATTTTTTTGTATTCCAAAGTTTAAATGAGTCAAAACTTTCACATATTATACAACACTTATAACTAAGAGGTATTACTTTGCCCATTTTGTTTCATGCATTTGCCTTAGAGTTTTATTCCAAAACTTTTTGTGTGTCATTTGTTCAATGGGGCATCATTACATTACTCATTTTATTTCAAACATTTTCCTGGAAATTGGTCCAAAACTATTGTCATACCATTTATTTTAAGGAGCATTATTACATTTCTTAAATTATTCAAAAACTTTGTCTCATTTGAAACCAAGTTCCAAAATTGTTCATAAATTTTGTTTCAAATGAATGATTACATTGCCCATTTTGGTCTAGGTTATTTGCCTTATAAATTCTAAGTCTTTCACATTAAATTTTAAATTTAGTTTTTTGAAGTAAAAATCCTAAACTAATCAAGTTTACAATAAAGCCTCATATAATTTGGGCTTAGGTATTCTACCTTTTGCATTTGGATTGTGATACTTGGGTTGATTTCTTATTTGATCTAAAGACCCCTTGCCTAGAATTAATGATTGTTTATTATTGTGTGCCTTATTTTAATTTCTTTTATGACAAGTTGTTACCATGTGACCTATTTAGAGTTTGTTGTGTTGAGTTCTAAGATGTCCTAGTCTCATCATAAAAGAGTCTCTTGTGAGCTAATTATCGAGTCTTTTGTGAGCCAATTACCAATTATCATATCAAGATAATTAATTTAGTATTAAAAATTTTCTACTTCATTTACTGAGTTTATCCAATCTAATTACCATAGATTTAGATTGTGTTTTTACATTCTTGTTTTAGATCAACCTTTATTTTTGAGTCTAGCATTATTTTCCATGATAACGATTATAACTACCTTTTGGCAAATCATTATTCACTTTTAAATTAGTTCATGATTGTTCAACCTTGTATAGATACCTTTGCCACTTATTATAACTACCTTTGGGCAAATTAGTACCTTTGTTAGATTGGTTTCATGTTTTTACTTTGCCTTTGCCATAGAGCTAGATTAGTTGTTTTACATTTTGGGCCTCTTTTACAAATCCAAAGTTTATTTATTTTAGACCTCAATTTTTTTCCATGTTTAGACCTTATTTTTCAAGATACCTAGTTAGATATGAACATGCCTTAATATACACATACCAAGACTATGTACAATCTAGATTATGAGAACTTTGTTACTAGTAACCCCTTTGTTTAATAATCTTATGGTGATAATGTAACATATGAGACAAATACATATCCTTCTTACAATATTACATATGAATAATAAAGGCTAGACCTACTAGCACAATACTTGGTGAGTTTACCATTCTATCCATGATAAGATCAAGATAGAATGACATAGTACCCTGCTCACATGACACCTAACATTGAAAAAAGCCAAGAAAAATAACCCTACTACATAATAACATCAATTCTAACAAGTTATGATCTAAACCTATAAGAAATATGAAATTCTGATTAGGGAAGTAAAAGTAGGAGCTAAATTCCCTCTAGACTTACCATATGAAAGTCTATCTATTTTGATTAGAACACCCAATAATATGCCTCGTAACCAATAATTAAAATATGAATCAACTAGTTACAATCAAGATTTAGTGTAAATACCTCAATAGAGACAAATTTTGTTTGTGAAAGGGAAATTTCCTATGGGTGATCAATTAAAAGAGGTGCAACTAGTGCACCAAAATTACCTTAACCTTAATAAGAATTCCAATGGTTATTTCAAACATGCCACTGATAGAGATAACTCCTTCAATAGACCCATAAATAGATTCTTTGGGTTATAAAAATCAAAACATACACCCCTTTAGCCATAGCATGCTAGTAAGAGATATGTACAATGTCCCCATAATCATAGAATAAACTACTTCTCAAATGGAAGGCCTCACACAAAATGTAGTGGATAACATGCAAGGGCATTCTAATTTGAGCCAAAGTGGGTCTAATATACCACCCAAAAATGCACATCATATTCCTCTATCTAATACCATGAGTGGGTTGGAACGATAAGGGACATGTATGCCTAATCCCCAAACACAACAATCAAACTCCACTCCTCATCCAACTACTTCCTTGAGTACACAATAGGAGAAACTAGCCAAAAATAATAGACTAACATACTAACTCAACAAGTGCATAATATTACACCACCTCAATAGGTGGAAACAAATGTTCTACCAAAATAAGCATAGACCAATATACTACCAACATCATAAATGTTGCCTAATCCACAATGTATTTCTATTGGTCAACAAAAAGTGTCAATTGGTCAACAATAATAAATATCGGAAGCTCATCAAGTATGTAACCAACAACAGGGGTTCAAAAATAACAAGGTTCCAATGTATAACAATTACTAGGTGTTAGGCAATAGTTTCCTTTCACTCAATGGTTATCACACATACAACAAGGATATAGTTTTCAACACCTCCATTAACAAGGTTTTAGTTATCAATGTGTTCCCTTTATATAGTAGGGTTCGACGAGTAGAAAAAAAAATTCTGCGAAAACTCAACAATACCAACATATTCCACCTAGCTAAGTGCCATTACCAAAACCATAATTTGCTAGTCAAGGATATGTAGCTAACCCTAGCCAAAAAATTTATCAACAATAACATATTTTGTATCAACAATACAATATAAATGCAAAGATAAATATACTTGGTCATTTGACCAATTAAACAAACATTATACAATATGTCATTCCTTCATACACTATTCAAGGTAATCCACCTTTGACAACACAACCCCAAAAACAATAGACCATGCCATTTAACTCCTAGATCAAGAGTTATATCAAATGAAAGATGGAAATCAATCCATCCAAACTAGGAAGAAAATAAATTAGTTAAAGCTAGATGAAATATGCTCATATCTATTCAATGTAGATTACCTTCAAATACCTTTTCCTTAGGATTATGAGCTGCCCAAATTTGACAAATACAAGGGCAAAGGTGAACTCAAATAACATCTGAAAGAATTATTTTTTGCTTTCCAACTACTGGCATATAGTGACATATATTTACTTATCATCTTTCCATGAAGTCTAGCTAGACAAGCCTTAGAATGGATTTTGAAACTAGCAAATAATTATATATGATGATATTTTTAAGAAGTTTGTATAACATTTATTGTATAATCTCGAACACAATATTATGGTTTTGGACTTAGGTCAATAAAAATAGAAGAATGGTATAAGCTTCACTACTTATCTACAAGGAAAGAGAGCACTTGCAAGCCAGTTCACTCATAATTTTCCAAAAAAGCAATTGGTTGTGATATTTACTAAGATCCTAAACAAGGAGATATCTTACCATCTTGAGTTGTAATGTGCTCATGATTTTTAAGATTTTATTGAAAGAGGGATATAGATTAAGAAGGCCCTTGTCAAAAAATATATCATCTAGTTATCTTCTTTTAACTATAACCAAAACCAACATCAAGGCTAGTACAAAATCTATAATAAAAATTAGAACCCTATCCAAATACCAGATTCAACACTAGCTCAGGCTAACAATAATGAAATACCAAAAGACTAAAAATGCAATAAGAATGTTTTTGGTAATTGGGTAATTAAATCACATCATGTAAAAATGGTGAAAAAACCATTTGTTTATTTAACTCCACCCATTCAACAACCACCACATCCATATATTTATCCTAGGCCTCCATAAAACCAATAGCTACAAAATTAAGCCCAATTACAAGCACCTCCTCCAAGGAGAAGAATGTTTATTGATAAACAAGTCAACAACCTCAGGGAGCCTATTGAGTTTGTGTTTCATAAATGTGTTTAGGTAAATATGATTAGTTGGCCTATGACAAATTCATTCCCTAAAGGAATTCATTTACCTAATTGGTACAAAGAGCATAAATTTTATGATTACCATCATGGTAAGGGACATTCTATATGTTAGTGTATCTAGATAGGGCATCTTATCAAGAATATGATGGAGAATGGAGAGATACAATGTGATACCCATGATCTTATGACTAATCATAACTTGGTAATCTATCAAAATCCATTTCCTCAACATAAAAACAACCAATGACAATAAAAATAACTTTAACCATAACAACAATAATAGAATGGTCAAAACCAAGGGTAAACTAGCAAACCAACCAAGGAGACCATCTTTTCATTATGTATACCTATAATAATGTTGTGGGACACATCTTAGGAGGTCATGTTTCCACCATTACCATTAACCCCTAGCCAAATACCAATAGACCAAGAGCCTCACCTAACAATGCCTATTAGGTAAATGATACTGACTAGCCTCCATATGTTGGTAATCTTTATTTGGACCATGTTAGTATCTAGGCTCAACACTTCCAAATAATTACCATTTTAGGCCCTATACCTAATCAATATTTCATAATCATAACTTGACAAGACAATATTACCATCAAAATACCACAATGAAATGTCATAAATGAGACCATACAAACCTCTATGCCTATAAAAAATAAGCTAATTATGAAAATTGAAAGGAAAACCTATGAGATTTTTGAGTAGATACAGAAGGAACCTATGTAAATATCCATCATGGATTTAATATGTACATCTAGAGTCCACAAATATATTTTTAATGAGTACCTAATCCAATCCCTTGTACCTAATGACACCATGCTAGATAAATTTCAAGCCTTGGTAGGATATTTAGCCCCTAGCCAATGACTTACCTTTTACCAAATTTATATGTCATCCTTGGGCCCATTTCATAATAACCCCTTGTATATTGAGGTTAGTATAACAAATCATAAAGTTAAATGTGTCTTTGTAGATGATGGTTTGGGCCTCAACATTATGTTGTAAACACTATAAATACATACACTACCACTCTAGATGTCATATTAACCTTTAAACCACCCCTTACCTCACTTTGGGTTAGACTATTACTTTAACACACCCTTCCTAATACCATTAACCACTAGTAATTAGTGGAATTGGCTAAATTTAGCTATTTTGACTATGTCCCCTTGAGCACTGACTATCAACCCTCAATCACATGAGACAAACAACCCTCAACCATCAAAGATCAACCCTTGACCATCGCAGTCAGCCCTCAACTACCAATGGTTGACCTAACCATTGATATCTACTTGAGCTATTGCATGATCAAAGAAGTCAACTATAATTTGACTATAACTCACTCATTGATTACTAGCAATCTAAATTTAGCTATATATTTACATGAGTAATACATAATTAGATTGTGTGATGAACCATCTATTAAGCCCTTTGATTGGAACCTCCCTTTCCTATATATTAAGAGAGGAAGAGGAGGTAAAAATAGGAGAACTTTTGGGGGCATCAGAGGGAAGAAGAAAAATGAGGCAGGTGTAGGATATCAAAAAGCCTTTCAGCTCTACGACATCTTCAAGCTATAAACTATCAACCACAAGCTAAGCATATTATTCTTATTTTAAGTTTTAGTTATTTAGTTTTAATAGTTTTGAAACTCCATTTATTACCTCTTCTACCAGAACACACTCTGACCATTATCAATCACCTAAATACCGAGCCTTTACCCTTGATACCTCTAAGGCTCTCTCTTGCCCTCATGACCATTAACCAATCTACATAACCTTTATATAACCACCACATAACCTATTTTTTCTGGAACCAATAACTTGTCTAAACCCACAGTGACCACTAATAGTCACTCTCGACTATAGCAGTCACCTATTGACTGGAAATGGTACTCCTTCAATCGTAGTGGTCACCTATCAACCGATGATATTCATCTCTCGACCATATTGGTCACCTATCGATCGGTGATGGTCATTGTGTAAATCATTTTACTCAAAATAACAATCCCATTCCACCTCTCATCCTCAACTAAAACCTATTTTTTGACCTTTGTCACTACATAAACCCAAAAATAATAACTTGACTACACCTAAGCCTACTTTTAATAGTTTAGCATTTATCTTTAATGTTATTTTGTTAAAATAAGAATTTATTTCAATTGCTTAAGTACTTTCATTATTATATACAACCTCTCTTATCAACAACTTTATAAACATTAACTCATCTTAAAAGGTGAATTCATAGCCTCCAAGGAAGTTGTGTACTTCTTAGATCTAGATTGCAAGGCAATCCACCCACTTATGTAACTAATCAACAATTTTCTAGTGCCTTTTTTATCTGCAGGTCATCCTCCTAAGACAAAGAGGATTATCAACAACCATCTAGATCATAGAGTGCAAACCAAATCCAGGTTCTACTAACCTCACCCTTTCTTTCAGTTTTACATTCTTCTTCTTAGAAATAAAAGAAAATTTTAGTGAAACATTTTGGCATGCCCGATGGAACCCTAGAGATTTTTCTTGGGTTTGTAGTTGTAGGACATTTAGTTGCATTAGAGAAGATTCATCCATTGCATTATTTTTTTAAAGTTAAATGTTTCTTATCTCCTTTATTTCTTTCTAAAATGTAATTTCTAGTTTTCTTTTGTATTCTTAGAGAAGGGTAAACATTGTCTTGTTTTACTTTCACTTCTAAAAATCAAAAGTATTCATCCTGGGCTTAGGATGTGCATTATCATCATATCTAGGTGCATCTTAGTTATTTTTATTCATTTGAAAAGACACCAAAATTTTCTTTTGGATTAAAATTAACTTTACATCCATTGTTTGCTTATATTGAATAACCCACATAGCTTAATTTTATTAAGTAAATAAATCATAGTCTTACTTCTCTCCACACACACAAGATCAAACCACACATTTAATTAAACATCAAAACATTGAAATAATTCCCAATTGGGGTTTCATCACCTAGTGGTCACCTTTCCTTGGCTATCCTACTTAGACATCATTACAAAGGGGAGAAACCAAAACTCAACTCCCTAGTTGATTATAATCTTTGGTAATCAATATATTTTGGCTAAGTACCTGACACCCTTATAGTTTCAATGTGTGAAGTGAGGGGGTAGGCCCCAATATCAATCCACATACTAATTTCCAATAAAAACCCTTTTGAGAGCCTAAACACAACTTGAAACCAACCATAGACTTATTTTGTAACACCTGATGTACAAGCCAAG
This sequence comes from Torreya grandis, assembly GCA_037957365.1. Lineage (NCBI taxonomy): Eukaryota > Viridiplantae > Streptophyta > Pinopsida > Cupressales > Taxaceae > Torreya > Torreya grandis. The sequence goes on from JARHVA010000276.1 coordinate 594,614, forward strand.
TTGAGTCACATAATTTTAACTTAAGGTGTAAGCCATAAGAGAGAAAAAATAAACCTTAGAATTTAACGTACTTTAGAATGTGTTTTATCTTCTTTGAATTTTTTCTTGTTTTCTCTTCGTTTGAGTTATGAGGAATCTAACTCCCTTAAAAAAAAACTTTTACCATCTTTCCTTCACCCACCTCATCTCCATTTCCTTGTTCACTAAGGACCACTCCTATATTTTCTCCAAGAGATCCAAACTTTGTTAAACTCATAGAAGACAACCCTCTTGCCTTAGGGCATTACCTTGCATCAAGATCCAATTTTGATCCCAATATTGCTTAAAAATAACCCAATTATACTTACAACCAACCCAACCTTACCTATAACCAACCCAACCATTGTGGCAACCCTCTTTATCTCAAAACCAAGACTTGGTCTATCCCCTTAACCATCAACCAAACCTCTTAAACCAACCTACCTTACCAAAATTATCAAATCCAACCAATAACTATCAACCCACCTTATCAACCTTACCCAACCTCTCAAACTAACCTACCTTATCAACCTTACCTATATTATCAAGCTTACCCAGCCTCTTAAACCAACCTACCTTATCAACCTTACCCACCTTATCAACCTTATCAACTTCCCCAAATCAAACCAACAATTACCAACCAAAACTTTCAAACCCAAAATTTTTAACAAACCTACCCAAACTTTCAAATTCATTAACCATGTTAAACCAACCAACTTCATCAAACCAACCAATTATTTTGTAACCTCAAGAGTCATTGATGCACCCTCCTCCTAGGCAATATACCCTACTTGGGGAATCATATGCCTCAATCTTTGACAAAATTTTGAAGTCTTCTATCATTATAATTTCTCATATCAAACCCATCAATAGTTATATTCTAAAACCACTTTGGTTCATAGGGAATGAGTTTTGTGCATATCATCATACAAACGAGCATGTGGTGGATAGATGTTCAAATTTTAAGATTTTCATCCAAAACCTTATTGATCAAAAGGAGGTTCCAAAGGATATTCTCTATGTTCCCCCAAACCTAGCCTTGAATGTCTTCAAGCAATCCATCATTGAACCTCTTTCTACACCCATTATTATGGAAACCCATAATAAAATCCCTCAACACAATGAGGTCCCTTCATTATATTTGGTCCTTATTGCACCTATAACTAGGGAAACCATAATTGAAACCCCAAAAAATCCACTTGTTTACCAAGTGAAACCTTTTCAACTTCCTTTTGAAAACATCACTAAGGAAGAATAAACCTTAACCTAACCACTCATTGATAAAAAAGAACCTTCTCAACTTTCTTCTAAAACCATAATTAAGGAAACCAACCTACCTCTTTCACTTTACCTTTTAGTGGATCAAACTCAAATCAACCCACATCTCCCACTTTCCCTTTTAGTTGATCAACCTCAAATTAACCCACCTCTTCCACTTCCCCTTTTAGTGGATCAACCTCAAATCAACTTACCTCTTCCACTTCCTCAAAAGGTAGAATCACCCCCAACAACCATACCTATTTCAACTACCCATTTGATGAATCAATCAAAGCTACCTTTCCCTTTCCACTTCTTATTTTAGTGGAGAAGACCTCAACACAACCCAGCCTACCTCTTTCACCTACTCTTTTAGTGAAGCCAACCCAAACTCAAAAACCTCACCTATAACTAATCCAACCTCACTCCAACCAACACAACCACAACCTCAACTAAAATCAAACCCATTTAGTTCTTCAATAATCTACTTATTTTAATTTATCTAATGATATTATTGTTAGTTTGATTCTATTTTGAATAGGGTCAAGTCTTTGCCACCTTACCTTACCAAACAAACCAATTCATGTCTCAATTTTTATTAAACCAAGTTATTAGTCATATTGTGTCTAACTTAAGATCATCCCTTATTTTTAACCACCTACATCTCATTATTTTAAGAAAATCCAATTAAAACAAGATCATGTGATTATCCATCACAAGCTTAGCCTAATCCTAAGCATGGGTACCACAACTCTTCTTATGGCATGATTCTCGTGGACACTTTTCATCCCTTATAGGATGAATCCCCATGGTGATTTTCACTTAAACCTCTTTTACCCATCATTAAACTTCTTATGTTTTGGTTTTGCCTCTATAAAGGAAAGCCTTTTAGCCTATATAGAGTAGTCCATGTCTAAACTATCATAACATTAAAATTTGGGATATCAAATATCACTTGGGTCAAAAATATCTAGCATTGTAGATTGCTCCCTTGAATTATAGTTTCCAAAAACTACCAAAATTTTCTTAAAAAGGTAGACTGGTCCCTCAAAGGATAGCTATCACACAAACAAATTCAAAGCTTAGACTACTCCCTTGAAGGATGGATAAAACAAATATTTGTCAAGTAAGAAATCACTTGGAAGCTTCCCACATTGATCAAATTAATAATCCCATCAAATGAAAGCATCAAAAAAGCCCAAAGTCAAAAATCAAAAACAAATCAATCCCAAAGAAAGCTTCCATCAGCTTTCACATATCATTCATAGATTTCCTGAATTGATTAGTCTACACCAAACTTAGAATAAGGACTTATTTATAATGTTTCTTATGTCACCTATAGAAGGGTTGAGCCATCCACACAAGAAGGTTACACTAACATCCATTCACCTATTTCATCCATATCTCCTTTTAACCTATACAAATCGAGGGATTATAAGCTTACTTGACACTATGTGATCAAGCTACTTATTTTAACCAAAAAAACTAACACCAATATAATGCATAAAAGGGGTTTATGTTCTTAATCCCACCCATGTTTCCATTTTGGCCTTTTCCAACTAGAGTGTTTCAACCTCCTTCTACTTTCATGACCACTTATAAAGGCGTATGTCTTCCCCTCTTGGATTCATTGAAACCCTAACCAAAATTCTTAAAACAACAAAGCATAACCAAAACCATACACCTATCAAAGAACACCTTATCCTCCACCAACCATGTACCCATCAGATAGCAACTTATTCTCCACCAACCATATAATTAATTAACCTAAACTTGGTCATTTTGGCCCATCTTTCACACTTTTTATGACCAAACCTTTCCTTGGTCATTTTGATTGCATACCTACCTCTCCATACTTGACAACTTTGTGCCACCTTTGTATTCAACCATTTAGATACCTTGTAGCATGACCCTTTATAGTCCTAATACCTATGACCATTTTTGTTTTCTCAAGATCATATCCTACCTTGGATACCTATAAATACATTGGCCTTACCTAAGAGACTTGAGTTTATAGGTGTAACCCATATCATCTATGCTTATTTTTGTGGTCTGGTTACCTTGTCACTTATCCTTATAGTATCCAACTTATTTTACACCCTACCTTAACTATGGTAACTTAGTCTATACAAAATCTATGATATCTCACTTAGTCTCATTTTATGTGCCTACTCATGCTTAAATTCCCAACAAACCAAACTAAATTTATCACCCACCTATCCAACTTATCAAACTTATAACCTAATCCATGCTCTTAGGATCACCCATGTTTTGAACCCTTGATAACATGATAACCTTTTGCATGATGAATTGAGTTTATAAGTGCACCCACATACACTATGCCTAAATGTAATGGCATTTTCACTTGTCACTTGTCTTCCTTGTAGTGACTTATTTACCAATTCACCCATATTACCCACTTTTTCATCCACTTATCCACTTATCAAACTCACACCTAATTCTACTTCACCTCATTGATTCCTAGTTTGAGAAGGAACACCTCCTCCCATAATTAAGGCATCCAACCTTTTACCAACCTTCCATTTTTTTTGTAGCTCATTTATACAAACTAAATAATAAAAAAGGGTAAAATGTAGACATTATAAATCCATATAATATGGCTCTGTATGTTGCATTAAACTTTAAACCACCCCTTACCCCGCTTTGGGTTAAAATATTCCTTTAACACACCCTTCTTAATACCATTAACTGCTAGTCATTAGTGGAATTGGCTAAATTTAGCCAGTTTTAACTATGTCCCCTTGACCACCAATGGTTACCCCTCAACCATTGATGGTCAATCCTCAACCATGTGTGACAATCAGTCCTTGATCATTGACATTCAACCATTGACTACCATGTTCAGCCCTCAACTATCAATGGTTGACCTAACAATCAATGGTTACTTGACATCTTACATGATTAAAGGAGTCAACTATAGTTCAATTGTAGTTCACTCATTGATTACTAGTTATCTAAATTTAGCTAGATGTTCGCATGAGTAATGTGTAATTATAATATGTGATAAACCATCTATTAAACCCTTTAATTAGAACCTCCCTTTCCTTTATATTAAGAGAGGAATAAGAGGTGTAATGAGGATAACTTTTGGGGTCATCAAAAAGAAGAAGAAAAAAGAAACAGGTACAAGATATCAAAAATCTTCCCAGCTCCAAGAATTTTTTAAGCCATCAACTATCAACCACAAACTAAGTATATTATTCTTGTTTTAAGTTTCAATTATTTAGTTTCAATATTTATTCAACTCCATACATTACCTCTTCCACTAGAATACCCTCTAACCATTCTCAATCACCTGAGTACCAAACCTTTACCCTTGATACCTCTGAGTCTCTCTATTTCCCTCATGACCATTAACCAACCTCTAGTAACCTACATAACCTTTCTCTAACCAACCCATAACCTATTCTATCTAGAACTAATAACTTGTCCAAACCTGTAGTGACCATCGATGATCACCCTCAACCACATTGGTTACCTATTAACTAGTGACAGTCATCCTTTAACTATAGTTGTCACCTATCGACTGGTATTGGTCATCCCTCGATTACAGTAGTCACCTATCAATTGATGATGATCACTATGTAAATAATTTTACTCAAAATAGAAAGATCATTCCACCTCTCAACCTTAACCAAAACCCTATTTTCTTGACCTGTGTCACTACATAGACCCATAAACAATAACCTGGTACACCAACCTACTTTTGATAGTTTAGCATTTATCTTTAATGTTAATTTCTTAAAATAAGCATTTCTTTTGAAAAGTATTTATTTATTTTTCTTAAGTACTTTCATTATTATATGAAACCTCACTTATCAATAACTTTATCAACATTAACTTGTCTTAAAAGGTGGATTGATAGCCTCCAAGGAAGTTGTGTACTTCTTAGATCTAGCTTGGTAGGCCATCTACCCATATATCTAACTAATTAACCATTTTCTAGTGTCTTTCTTATCTATAGGTTATCTTTTCAAGACAAAGAGGAGTATCTACAACCATCTAGATCATAGAGTGTATACCAAATCTAGGTTATACTAACCTCACCCTTCCTTTCATTTTTACATTCATCTTCTTAGAAATAAAGAAATTTTTTAGTGAAACATGTGTCTTTGAAGTTAGTAAAGCATCTTAGATATATAATAATTGATCTACAACTAGATACTATTATCATCAAGGTGTATGACAATGAAGAATAAGAATCATAAGGTATTATCAGCTTGTTAGTGGTCATTGGGACTTTGACTCACAACACTCTATGTCATATTTTTGATCTTGAATTATCTTATAAATTACTCTTGGGTGAACCCTAGATTTAAAAAATTAAGGCCATACTTTCCATGTTGTATCAATGTATTAAATTCTCCCATACAAGGATGGAAGTGACTATACCATTTGATATCCAACCTTATTATTATTATAAACATCTTGATTTAGAGTACAAGAGCTATAATTACCATTTTGTCTTGAATCTTATGCGCAAATATGATGGCTAAAAAGTTGATAATGCAAAAGCCATTGAATCAGGACCATAAGCCAATTACATTGACCCTAAAAGTTTAACTTCTATTTCATTTTCACCTCCACCAGAGATGTATGATAAAGGTATTATAGAGTACATTATTTATGAATCTTTCCACATTGCCAAATTTCCATATAATCCAAAATCCTATGGGACACCCTAATCCAAAATTACTCACATAGAATGGCGTATCAAGGGAAAATCTCATCTCAACCAACCCATTATTTTCAAATTGGCCTCTATCCTAGAACAAAGCTCCTTAATTAAAGATAATTCATGGCTTTATATTGATGATTTAGTTGACTATTACCAAAGTGCCAAGTATCTTATTCCTAACCAGATTATGGTTTACCTAGCTTATAAAGGTAAAGGCCTGGGAATACATCAGTAGGAAATAATTCAACAAGTTTTAGTGACTATGTACAAAGGAACACATGGTATTATATTTAAACTACCTAGGGGTGACCCCACATACCTTATTATAATTCTTATGCCATCAACTAGAGAAGACAATGTCGATAGACATATATAATGACCTTGCCAACATAACTTTGTTTAACCCCTATGTTATTTATACCATTAACCATATTTATCACCCTTCACCACTTACCCTTTATCACCCACAATTGATAGACTGGGACCAACAAGAGTTGACAATGCCAAAAGATGATTTTGAGAATGATGAGGCCATTTGTGACTTTATGGATTTGGGATCATATTCCTCTAGGAGATCACAAGCAAGGCTTTTCCATTAGATTGGATCTTAATGCCTATAACAAAGAGTAGGTGAACTTCCTTATCCAAAAGTAAAAAGAAAATCAAAAATTGAGGTCTAAAAGTGAAAACCTCTGTGAGGTGATTTCACACTAGGAAAAAGTAAAGAAAAAGGCATGTATTTTGGTGAAAACCAATTTCAGGCACCATTAGACAAGGATGTTCACCCTTATTTTCATGAAAAAAATGAGACCACAAGTCTAAGGCTTATTTATGTATATGAAATTAGCATTGAAGAGAAGTAATATTTTGAGAAGATTGTGTGGGAGTGTCTAGAATTATTTGTCCCATGGATTTTATCGACATTAGAAGATTCATATTCATCTTGTATAAGTGATATTAATGAATCAGTCCAACTGGAGGACTTTACCATTACTAACCAGTTTACCTCTTTGCCAAACACTTTTAGAATATGGTTCTATACTCCTTGTGGATAACACTTATAAGGTTAACATTGGGACTCTAAAGGACTTAAAATGGATTGAATTAGGTGCATCCCTCATTGAGGACGAATGTGAAGTCTTTACATCCCTTCTAAGGGAGTTTGTTGATATATTTTCATGGTTGTATTGAGATATGCCATGTTTAGACTATACCTTGGTTATACACCATATTTTTATACATCTTGATGCCAAACTAGTTAAATAAAAACTATGAAAAATACATCCTTATATTGTTGTGTTAATCAAGAAAGAGTTGGAGATACTCTTAGAGGCATGTATTCAACCAATTGATTATTTAGAATGGATTTCAAATATTGTGTCAGTAAGAAAGAAACCAAAATATATCAAAATATGAACTAATTTCTAGGATATTAACAAAAAATTCCCAAATGAATACTTTCTTCTACCAAATATTAACATGATTGTTGATTATATGGTCGGATATGAAATGCTTTCTCTTATAGATGGTTTTTCAATATATAACCAAATCATAATTACACCAGATGATTAACATAGGATAGGGTTCATAACTCTATGGGGAATGCTTTGTTATCATGTGATGCCATTTGGATTAAATAATGTAGGAGCCACATACCAATGAGCCATGACTATGATTTTCCATGATATGATGCATGACATCATCGAGGATTATGTCAATGACATCTTGGGTAAATATAAGACCTATGTCGACTATCCGATTGTACTTCAAAGAATATTTGAGATACTTTGAGAGTACAAAGTTAGGCTCAACCCTAATAAGTGTGTATTTGGTGTAACTTCTATAAAAAGTTTAGGCTACATTGTCTCTTATAGGGGTACTAATGTTGATCCAACCAAAGTTTGAACCATTACCAAAATATCATTACCATCTACCTTAAAGCATATCTATAGTTTTTAGGGCAAGATCTAATAAATCTAATGCTTCATCCCACAATTGCCTAAAAAATGCCATATGTTTACACACTTTTTGAAGAAGGGCATCACTTTCTCATGGAATGAAGATTTATGTAAAGAATTTGACTATCTCAAACAATATTCAGCCAATCCACATATTTTATTACCACCTATGCCAAACAAGCCATTGTTACTTTAATTATCAGTGGCTAAAACTTCCCTAGGGGAAATTTTGGCACAACATGATGAATAGGGTAAATATCATGTCATTTTTTACTTGAGCCTGACATTGGTCACGTATAAGCATAAATATACATTAATTGAAAAACCATGTTTATCTGTAGTTTTCACAACCCAAAAGTTATGTCACTACATGTTGAAAAATAAGACCATTGTCATTACCAAAGTAGATCCACTCAAGTATCTAATTTATAATATAGATTTATAGGGTTACATGGTAAAATATATCTTCATTTTGAGCAAGTTTGATATTGAATATGCCAATCAAAAGGCCATTAAGGGACACATACTCATAGATCAACTACAAATGATCCTCTTCCTAATATTCAACCTCTTACATTATGATTTCTAGATGAAGCCATTATGACCACAATATAAGTAGAAGAACCTGATGAGGTAGAAGGATGGAAAATTTACTTTGATGGGTTTTTTTACAATACATGGATCAATCATTGATATATTATTTATCATGCTACAAGTAGATCTTATTCCTAAGCCCTTTTACTTTGGGTTTCCCTAGAATAATAACATAACTAAATATGAATCATTCATTTAGGGTATTTTCCAAGTCATATAGTGGAACATCTAACATTTATTGGTTCATAGTCATTTGAATCTAATCATCAATCAGGTCATAAACCAATACTAGATGAAGGATGAAAATTTGGTATTGTATAAAGACATGGTCAATGCTCTCAAATAGAAAATTACCAACATTTAGTTTGAATGGATACCTAGATCTAATAATAAAATAATTAATTACATGGCCATAATTAGATCTATGATTCATATTATAGACAGAACCAGGGACTATTAATTTCTTGTGGAACATCTCCTAGCACTAACACATGAATAATTAGCCTTCAAGATCATTTAAAACATTGTTAGTCCCACATATCCTTGGTATTATGACATATATATCTACTTATAAGACCAATTTATTCCACTTGACCTTTCACATAAGAAACAAAAAGCCTTCATCCATAAATCTTCTTGGTATACTTTACTTGGACCTACCATGTATTGTATAATTTATGATAGAACTATACTTCATTGTTTATCTTTGGTAGAATCTAGATTAGATTTGAGTGAAGTTCATGAAGGAGTTTGTGTATCACACACCATTGAGGCTATCCTTATCAAAAAAATATTGTCTACTAGTTATTAATGTCCAACTATGGAAATAGACACAACTACATATGTGAAGAAGTGTGTAAAGTTTTAGAAGCTTTCTAATATGATTCATGTTCCTACCAAAATACTCAAAACACTAAAAACACCATGGAAATTCTCAATTTAGGGACTCAACCTCATAGTAAATATAAATGCTACATCCTTAGATGGCTAAAAATATGTCCTTACTTCTACCAAATATTTTACTAAGTGGGTAGAAGTCATTCCTCTCATTTACATAACTAGTAAGTAGATATCTAAATTCATACATAACCATCTCATTTCCCGCTATGGAGTACCCTTAAACATTATATATAATAATGAAAGATAATTTAAAAAAAAAATTGGAAGCAATTTGTACCCAATACCCTATCAAACAACATTTTTCAACTGCCTATTACCTACAGAGCAATGGCCAAGCCGAGGCTTCTAACAGAACCATTTTCAATTTTCTAAAGAATATTGTTGATGATGTTGGTTGTAATTGGAAACTTCAATTATTTATCACCTTATGGGCCTACCATACCAAATTCCATACTCCAATAGGAGCTACCCCATATTCACATATTTACAACACTAAGTCCATTCTTCCTATCAAGGTTAAGTTTTCTTCTCTTTAAATTTCACTATAGCACATCATTGATGATGAAGACTATAGAGTAGCTCCTTTATAAGATATAGATTTACTAGATGGAAAGTGCATGGAAAACTTGAATAAACTTTTGGATTATCAGAATAGATTATGTGGATAATAAAATCAGTGCATAAAACATCACAAACTCAATCTTGGTGACCTTGTATTGAAAGAGAATCAGAAGCATGTCAATGCTAAGATAAAGAAGAAAGGGAAGTTCCAACCAAACTAGTTAGAACCTTATGTAGTTATTATTAACTATGGTTCTAGAGCATACAAACTCATCACAAAATAAGAAGATGAAATTGATGAATTAATGAACATAATGCACCTCAAATGTGTTTATGTTTAAGGGAATTCAATTATTATTTATAAGGATCACTTTAATTATGCCATGATATATCATTATTTGTATCATAACCTATACCATTCCACCATAACTTATCCTAATACCATCCATTTGTTTTTTCATAACCCCATTTATCACATTTAGCCTTAGTTTCAATTCATTTTTATGTCAGACACCTTCAATGGTTGATATCAGATGCAATTTTGGTAGTTGTTTCAAAATCAAACATTTAAATGGTAGTATATAAAATTAGTATGACAATGGTCTTGGAAATTTCATCCCTCATTTGTTTTTATGTTCTATATCATTTCTTATGCTACTAATTATAATTTCCTATGGGAAAATTAATATCACTATCCTTTGCCATTATTTCCTAATTATAACCAGTTTTGGTCAAATTAGGAATGACCCCTTTACCATACATTATCACATTACCCTACCATTATTATTTCCATACCTTGCTATTTGCCTATACCTTAACTTGATACTACTTAGTTTAATGCCTTATTTGTAGGTGAAACTATAATGAATTGAGGTCCTATGGGACTATGTAGGTAATGTTCAATTTTCATTAAGGTTAGCTCAATCACCCCTTAGCTATGCTCTCACCATTTTGTGATCATTTTTAAGCCACACTCTCACCATTTTACAAGTTGGGTCATGTTGTATATCATAATTATCCATTGAGTTGTGATAAAAAATTCCCAAAAGCATTAGAAATAATTCCACACATTCTTCTGCTTTAGGTAAAAATACAATAGTTTGAGGTCCATTTGGACTATGTATGTATTTCTCAAATTTTTATGAGGTTGGCTCAACCACCCTTATTTGAATGTTCTCATCATTTTTTGAGCACCTTAAGCCATGTTCTCACCATTTTTTGAGTTGGACCATTTTGTATCTCATAATTCTCCACTGATTTGATATGCCTAGAAAATTCCAAAAACATGTTAAATATTTTGAAAGCCCCTAAATTGTTAAAACGGCCTAGGAAAACCCTAAAAGATCACAAAATCTTGAAAATAGGCTTTTCTAGGATATAAATCCATCAAAATTTTATAGGAGGGACTCTCTTATATATCCAAATTCATTTATATGCTACTTGGCATTTTTCCTCCCATTTATGGGAGAACTACATTGACTTGAGGTCCATATAGACTATGCAGACAACACTTGGATACATGAGGTATCTCATATTAGCTCAATCATGACTATTTCATCATCACTTTATTTCCATTTGGCACTTCTAAAACCATTTATTTGCCTTCAAGATTATGCGTCTTATAACTATTTCAAAAGTAATCACTTATACTTTAGTTTCCCCATCCTTATTTTTTTATTATGCCCTCATTGTATTGCAAGTAATTTATGTCTGAATGTTCTTGTAATTTTATGAGCAACATTCAGCCAATGCTCTCACAATTTTGAGATAAATTTATGTTGGAAAACTCTCACCATTTTATGAGCAACCTTCATCTAATGCTTCCAAATTTTTTCAATCCTATTCTCATCTAAATCCATAGATGTAGTAAACACTATGAATTACCAATTTGGTTCATTTGTGGATACTCATCTCTTGTCTTTTAATATGGTTTTATCCTAAACCATTATTTCGTGCTTGTGTGAGTTTTTTGTGTTGACACTTCCATGATTGTGAATGTCACCCCTCTCTTTTCCTACTCACTCATCATTTACGAGACCATTCCTATTTTCCTCTATAAGTCAAACATGTTTTACTATCATCATTTTATTTCTATCCCATATCATGGGATAACTACATTTGGCATCAAGTTCATGTTGGACCTCATGTCCATGGGACTATGTAGGCAACATCCACTTGTATGGTACATCTAGAGTTAGCTTGGATATCCCTTCCTTTTCTTTGATTCCATCCATTTATTTTTGTTTCATTTTTTACTATAATCTAGGAACAATGTTGTCCATCTTGTTTATGTTATTGCTCCCTATACCCTATGGGAAATCATTTTCCATCATACCCTTTTTTGTTGTCTCCCTATATCCTACAAGAAACCTTGTACCATTTTTTATTGTGTTGTTTTACCTATGTCATTACTATCTAGCCTAGGGGACACCCTATCGCCAAGAGTAAAAACTCTATTACACATGAAAAAATAATTTTTTTTAATTGTATTCTATTTGTATTAACATTGTTTGTATATTGCCGTTTATTTTAGCTTACTTTATTTATTTTGTTTTTATAGTTTATTTTTTTAATTTATTTGTTTGGTTTTTTTTTTCTTTTTATCTATTTTAGTTTTTTTTTTTGCCTATTTTCCTATTTGTTTGTTTGTTACATTTGTATAATTTGTTATTTTTTGTTATTTTTATTTGTATAGTCTTGTTTGTTTGTTTTCCTTAAATTATTTGTTTGTGTTTGTTTTGTGTGTTTGTTTGGTTTGTCTGCTTGTTTGTGTTTTGTTTGTTTAGTTTAGTTATTTTGGTTTGTTTTTATTTGTTTGTTTCCTTTTTATTTCTTGGTTGTTATAGGGCTATTACATTTTATTTACACTTGAGTAAGGACTATCCATATCTTGTACTTAGGTTGTGAATGTTTGTATGCATGACTACACTTGGTTTATTTTTGTTTTATTTATACTTGGAATTTGATTATTCATATCTTATTTTTAGGTTGTTTATATTTACATTTAAACTAAGTTTTCCATGATTAGGGTATACATTGTTATTATAGTTGTTTATAATTATGATGCATAATATCACAAGCTACATAAAAAGTATGCACACAGAAACTATCAGATCAATGCAATGATAGTACTTCTCTAAGATTAAAACCAACCAAATACCTAAACACATCTTGAACCCAATGAATAATAACCAAAATAAATATGACTCATTATGTGTTTATATAGATGTACATCTCTGAATAAGCATACATAAGCAAACATAAAATAGAACAACATCTCATATACATGGCAAAGTATAAGTGAAAGAGCATACATGAACATAAACATCAACAATGCTAAACATTCATAATGCTAACAATGTTAAACATGAGATCAACATGGTAATGAGAAGGGCATTATGTATGTATGTAATGGCCTCAAATGACCCAAAAATGAATGTCAATGTATCTCAAATGTCATATACATTAAAGATATATACATATTATCATTATATTTGAAATTACAAAAATATGCTTATACAACAAGTACAATATAACAATATGCCAAAATGCCAAATGCCAAATTGTTGATGCTCAACTCTAGTTATGAGTTTCCATGAGACCTATAGACAAAGGTGGACATATCACAAAAGATGATCCTAGTGGTGTATATGGCCATGAATGATGAATAAACTGACTTGAAGCTCTTGTAGCATTTGTCTTAGTCCTCGATTGACCTGATCTACTACCTGCTCTTAGAGCATCCCATACCTCAAATTTAATAACCTATTGGTCCTTGATAATAGTAATCTCATAATCCATAAGATAGTATGAGGTCTCATCCTTATCTCTAAGGCTCTCAAAAATCATATGGAAAAACCTTGCCTATGTACTAGCTCTCAGTGATGGCCTAGTCACTCTCTATAGTAATCTAGGCATGTACCTCTACCATCCTAGCCACATAAGCCTTAATTTAGGTAATCTCTGACTGAAGATGAGTCATATCATCATCATGTATGTCTAGTGTGGCTTTTAGATTAGCCACTCACTGCTCTAAGCCTAAAATCTCCCATACTTTGATGATGATCTCTTCTTCTAGAATGCTAACATCCCTACTTGCACTAGCTATACTAGAAGGTCCTACCTATCCTAGATATACCTGTATACCTACTATACCTATTATGATGGAGTAAAAAACCATCATGGATAGGACATAATTTCTACCATCATCCCCATCATCATCTCCTCTACCATCCATACCATCAAATCCATCATCATCATCATCATCACCCTCCTCACCTCCACTACTCTGCCAGGTACTCCCACTACCACTAAATGGCTTAGCCTCTATATCATCTATGTCCATAGGAATTTGACCTTATCCATGTGCCTAACCACATAATATACTAGGGATTATAAGCCTTAAATGGAACACCTATACCCACCAGTGAATGTACTCAAGAGTGACCCTTGCATCTATCATCCCCTTGCATAAGCCTAAGCTACATGTAGCATGCTCAAATAATTAGCAATAGATACACTCCTCTAAATTATAGGAGTGTATCACCTAATTTTTTGTGTGACATGTGTGAACCACTTGGGCCTGTCTAACACATTTAGTGTAAAGCCAAACTGTTAGAGTACCTAATTAAGGAAATACTCCTCAATGATGTGAGACTATATGACTATCAAAAAACACTTGGTAGTCATATAAGATGCATAATCACCATATATCAACCACTATAAATGATACTAAAGGTATAGTCTCTAGATGAATAAATGAGGAGTGAGGTCATCAAACATCCAGTAGTAGAAATAAATCTCTCCCCCATGTGTGTCATCTTGCTCCAATATGTGCCCAACCATATGGTAATGGATCCTTAGGGTCCTACACCCATATCTAACCCTCTATTAATTCACTATAATGTGTTCCTATCTCTAGAATATCATAATTATTTATGCCTCTATGTTTTTTCCTTCATGATAAGCCACCATGTGGAAATCTCTATATAGTTGTGTCAGAATAGTTAGCCCCCATACAAATTATGTTGCCTCATGAAGCATGTTGTGAACTATGCCTTCGAGGCCCATATGGAAATACATGATAATCTTATCAATAATCAATATTTCATTGATAATAGCCATTAAAAATATGACTTACCTATCGATAAGTGTTGGTGATGAAGGATCAATAGGGTCTAGGTTGTCAGGATGAATATTAGTGTATGTTTTGATCAAATAATATATCTACCTTCCCATGATCCATGGGAATGAATTGGTAATTGAAAAAATAATCTATTACAATCTATTACTATGTTTGAGGTGTCTATAAGATCCTCCACCCTTTCATCAACAACCTTAATATTTGTTAGGTATCCTCAAGTGTGATTGTCACCTTTCCCATGGGTAGGTGAAAGGTTGATGTCTAACTATGTCAATGCTCTACCAACATACTCAAATATGTTTGATCTACATGGATGATTGAGATACATGCCACATCATGCAAATTCATGGCTTATAATAATCTAACCATTCCAACTATCCATATCTATGAGGTGCATAAGTAGTGGGAACATCACTCCTAACAAGTCAAAATAGGTAGTCGCTCTTGCAATCACAGATAGGTTAGCATCATCCTAACTCTATGTTTCTCCCCAAGCTATTCTTAGCCTACTAAGCCTATTTTCCCCTCTCTCCCAAAGGTTTAACCCTTGTCGAGTCCTTAAGCTAATTTTTTTGGCTTCCAAGGTGAAGTCATTATTTTCCCAAACAATAAAGACACTGTTTTGGTGATTTTGCACCTTTTTAGGTGAAGTCATCATTTTGGAAATTTCGATCCTTTTTAGGTGAAATCACTATTTTAGTTTTCATGAAAATGGAAACTTTTCCTAAAGTTAGTTTAAATCACCATTTCATTGATTTCTTATGTTTTTTGGTGATTCTATCATTTTTAGGAATGGCAACTTCATACAAAGTCACCAATTTCCTTGGTGAAGCCATCATTTTACTTAAAATCCAAATGGTGACTTTGTCATTTTTTGACTTAGGGTAATCAATAAATTTAATATAAACAACATTAATGACAAAAGTGGAAGTACTTATTAGTTCTCCATCATGTGGTGGTTATATGTGCTCTCTCACTCGGTTGGATACATGTCTTTGGGCTCCTCCATATATCATTTCTCTCAGCTAGTTCGTGTAGAAAACTGGATCTCAAAATTCAAATAGGCTGAAGTAAAAATGAATTTTTTTCCACCCCAAGGGTGAAATTATAGCCTAAAATTTGAAATTTTACCCCTAGTGCCTAAGGTTAATTTTATTTTCTCCAAAAAGTGTATTTTTCACCTCCATGGTTAGTTATATGTGTTGTTTGATCCTACATGCCATATTTTTTGGTTGTGTCTTAACCAAAACATCTTTTGGGCCTATTTTGAGACCCATTTAACAACTTTATTTCTCTACCTATATTCCTTGTGAGTTTGAATGTGCATCTTCATAATCACATTTAGGCTAGAAATGTGTTGTTATTCTTTGTCGGTTCATCATAAATCCATTTTATAGGCTTTTTGAATAAGACCCTCTTGCCAATTTGCCCAAATGCAACAAATTCTTTTCCAATTAATAAATGATATATCTAGCCTTTTTAGGGTAAACTCCTTTTAAATCACATGATTTAAACATATGAATGATTATAACCACCTTTGGGCAAATCATTCCTTTTTTTTACCAATTTAATGATTATAACTATTTTTGGGCAAATCATTATTTTTTTGTCCCATACTAATGATTATAACCACCTTTGGGTAAATATTTATTTTCCTACTCCACCCACCCTACTGAGTCAAATCCCTATGCCATTGATTATAACCACCTTTGTATAAATTACTATCAATCCTACTACCCTACCAAGGTAAATGCATATGCCACTAATTGTAACCACTTTTGGGAAAATCAATGACTCCCCATTCATTATTGATTATAACCAACTTTGGAAAAATTAGTAACTCAAATATCATTACAATTTATAACCACCTTTGG
This sequence comes from Torreya grandis, assembly GCA_037957365.1. Taxonomy (NCBI): domain Eukaryota; kingdom Viridiplantae; phylum Streptophyta; class Pinopsida; order Cupressales; family Taxaceae; genus Torreya; species Torreya grandis. The sequence goes on from JARHVA010000276.1 coordinate 611,618, forward strand.
GAAATTCAATAATTACACTCTTGTTGCCATTAGATCATGTCATTTTCTTCATTTCAAGGGAACATTCAATGCCTCTATTTTGTCTCCCACTCCCTCGAGGGGTCATCAAGGGCTAATTTATCATTCTTTGGGGCATGAATGCTTCATATTAAAGTTTTTTTTATTTTTTTAAAGTACGTTACTATACCTATCTCACAACACCTTATCAAACATGGGAAAATTGTAGACACTCAATTTTGGCCACTTTCATGCCTAAATTGAGATTCACATCAATTTATATCAAAATACATAATTTAAGCCTAAAAATTACTAGAATTGTCCAAATTTCACCATGTAAGGGATTTAACTACTTATAAATATAGCAAGGCTTACTCATTTGGGGTATTACCCTGTATACACCAATAGCCTAGTTCAGATTTAACTCTAGTCAAATTATGACCTAGTAATTTGACATTTTTGCCTTGATCTATTAATAAAAAACATTTGAAAATAGTTATTGAAAACCAAAAATCATTAATAAATATTAATTAAAATGGAAATCTCAATTAACTTACCTACGTAAAAATTCCAAGTTGAATTACTAAATTTCATTTATCTAAAAATGAATTATTCAATAAACATGAGGTCAAAATTAAGGGAGCTAATAAAGTGATTTATTAATTCCTAGTATTCTAAAAAGGTGAGTCATAACCTTATAAATATTTAAATTGAGTTGGCATGGCTCATAAATTTATGAAAATGAGTTGACAAGACTTCATGAGTGCTTTGACCCAACCTAGGGTCAGCATAACTCAACCTAGGTTATTTTAGACTCAACCAATGTTAGAATTAAACCTAGCCTCCCTAGGGTTAGAGTTAATTATAAGACCTATAAGTGCAACTAGCCTCACTTTACCCAAAAATGTTTTTGTGTGTATGTTTATTCTATAATAATGTCTTCAAGAAGCCATCAAAGTAATGTTATAATGCTCATTTGATACCAAACTTCACACCAAGACAATCCAAGCCTAGAAAAGCCATAAGTGGCCATTAGATAATTTCTACCAACATGGAGAAGCATTGAACAAAGTCTCTAATTCCATAGACTAAGTAAGAACATATACTATGCCAACAAGTGGACATTAATTTCAATGATGTAAAATTCTTGTGTGTTTTTATCTCTATTTTGTGATTTTATCCATTATAATATGCTCCCCCAAGTTGTTAGGAAATATTTTTTAGTTTCATTGCATTTTTATACATGGATTTTTACTTGATTCACTAAAAAATAACTAATAAACATTTATGTGCTCTTTAGCCTCCTATGATACAAGCACCATTGCAATAAACACCTCTGAGTAGCAATAACACCTCTCACATACCAAGTTTTTGGTGAAGGGTTAACCTCTTAATGTAATAATTAATAGTGGAAGTGAGGATAACATCATTCCAATTAGATTGTGTGTGCTGCCAATGCTATATATATTTTACCATGAAGGTGTCTTGGGATAATCCATGAGAAAAACAAATCCTACATTTATGAGACAAGTTTAAAATATCAATTGGCAGAGACCAAGCTTCAATTTGGTCATTAGAGATGATTTTAAGAGATTTAAGAAGTGATATTTTGTGTGTATAATCTAGTGTAATGGATTAGTGTGATATATAGCATATTAGTTGTAAAAATATGATCTCCCTAGTAATATGTCATGGACCTCCTCAGGTGCAATGTAGAAACTAATGGTGCCATTCATAGGATTGATTTTTTAAGTTGGAAGGTGCATTATCATCATAAATTTATACTCTTACTCTATTGAAGCCACCCCAAGGAGTATATGTTGGCATGCATAGTAGTGGAAATAACTAGGATTTGGGATGTGCCTTGTAATATTATCAAAATTTGACTTCCAATGTGAATGATTACATGAAGAGGCTAAACCTTCACCCAAAACTTAGTGTGATATAAGTGTTATTTATATTTAGAGGTGTTTATGGCATTGAATCTCTAGTGATTAGACAAGTGTCATCTAGGTCAATGTCATCCTTTTGTGTGGGACTGGATGTAGACTACGTAAACAAGGGTTATTACATGTAACATTTTGAGTCATCATGGGTGTGTGAGAAATTTTTATGGCACCAATTATCACCATAATTTTTCTTGACTTTGTCTGAAGTATAAGGGGAAACAATGTTCAAGTTTTTTGAATCCTTCTTCACCTTATTTCCTTTGCCAAAAAAATTATGCTTATGTTTGGGAGGTTGAGATGAGGAGTTATGCATGGGTTTGATCTTGCACATGGTGTTAAATGAAGATGTGATAAGTAAATTCATCTTTTCCTTCGATTCAATAATTTGAACATTTTGATAATATATTCTTAGAGTGTCAGAAGTCCAAAAATCTATCTTCATAGGGATAAAAGGAGATAGTCTATTAATTTACTTTAGCACCTTATGTTTTTCAAGGAAGCTCTCACATGAATATTGATATATGAATTCATATAAAAACTACAACATTTATACCATTAAACTCATCATCTAATTTCACCTTTATCTTGAGCCCCATGGCACATATCATTGGTATTGGAGCATATCTCTTTTTTATGCATGTAAACATGTGAGTGCACTAAGAGAAGGAAATATTACTAGTCAAATATATTTTAGTCTACCCAAAATAAATTCATAATAAAAAAATGGTTGATGCCAAAAAGAAACATGAGTCAACCCCATATTTCCAAAATATCTTTGATGACACCATATAAGCATAACGAACCAAAAATATTGGTAAAATTTGTTATTTCATGATGGAGTTCAACCTAATACCTTCAAAATCTATCTCATTACATGATCAATAGCAATTTAAATAATGTTATTCAGTCTAAATTTATATTAGATTTCATATTTATGTTTAGGGGTATTGATACAGCCTATTTGAGTGTCATGTGTAACTATTTGAGAATTATTTTTTTACATGGGGCACTCAAAATGGGAGTATCGAGACCAAATCTACATTAGTTTGTCATATTTTTATTTAATGGGTTTGATATGACATATTTGAGTGTCATGTGCAAAAAATTAAGTGATTAGTTGTATGAGGTACTCAAATAAGGAATATAAAGTGTGAATTTATATTATGATTTCACATTTTTATTCAAGGGGATTTATATGCCCTATTTGAGTGCTTCATGTAACTAACTGAGTTATTTATTGCATGAGGAACTCATATACATCATATTGTGTCTAAGTTTACATTAATTTGGTGCATTTGTGTTTTGGGGGGGTTGATATACCTTATTTAAGTGTTTTATGAAACAAATCAAGTGATTGGTTAAACATGGCACTTGAATAGGGCATTTATCGAGCCCTAATTTACATTAGGTTATCTCATTTAAGTTTAAGAGGCTCAATATGACCTATTTTAGTGTACCATGTAAATAATTTAATAACTAGTTGCATGGGGTACTAAAATAGGTCATATTGAGACAAATTTTATATTAAGTTGTCACATTTTTGTTTAATAGGATCGATAAACCCTAGTTGAGTGGAATATGCAACCAATCAAGCAATTATTACATGAGGCACTCAAATAAGGCATATCAAACAAAAATTATCATTAGGTTGTTGTATTTGTGTATAACAATATTGACATGTCCTATTTTAGATCCAAATTTAATGAATCAAGTGACTAGTTACATGGAGCACTTAAATATGGCATATCAAGTATGAATTTATAGTAAGTTGTCAAATTTGTGTTTATGCAACAAATTGAGTGCTTGGTTGCATGAGACATTAAAATAGGTCATACTGACTCCCAATTTACATTATGTTTTTTTGTTTATTTTTATGGGGATGAATTTTCCCTATTCTAGTGATCCATTTAATGAATCAAGAAATTGGTTTCACACAGAACTATAATGAATCAAGTGAGTCAATGCATGATAGTAGGTATCAATTCTTCATTATGATTTTTTTAAGTGTGTGATACTCTATACAGAGATGTTGGGACCCATCCTACTTGGATTTAAGGACTATTAAACTTCCATAAGGAAAATATCTAGTTCTAATCTTATCATGAATGAGGATCTCTTGTATTTGATATCAAAATTCAATGTTCTTCCAATATACACTTTAATATAGAGGGATATTTATAAGAGGGTATCCTAGAAATAAATTTATGCAGTATTTATTTTATCAATGTGTATAAAAAACTTTAGGCTCTATGAAGACTCCATTGTCTTATTTTAGTTGTTAGGGAATAATTAGCCCCCATAGTAATTTGTATATCTTAATATGAATAATTATGAGAGTAATAATTCATTATTGCGTATAGTTAGTTTTTTAGATATCTTTAGTTAGTAATTAGTTAACATTATATTGTTGCAACAATATTATGATTATAGGTTAGTTGATATTTGGTTGTATATTATTATAATATACGTATATAAAATTTTGCATAATTATATGGATTTGGGTGAGATATTAATGGAGAGATAATCTCCATGATTATAGGAATGATATTACTATAAATATTTAATGTACCATAAATATTTGTAATGGAATGAAATAATAGTTTTGTGTGTTAAAATATTTCTCAAATTGTCTGTGTTTGGCTCTATTGTAGAGTGCATGTGTTAAATCTTAGTATATGATCCTTCAATACCAAACATTGGTTTCAGAGCAAGATTTAAATCATAATGGGAGTAGCTTGAAAAAGCTTCTACTCATTCTCTGCTCACTACTCATGATTTATTTGTGTTGTATTGCTCTAAATAATGGTAGTTTGTATATTAAAATATGCGTAGCTATTAAGCTTAGCTAAGAACATTTTTCTTCATATGAATTATGCATGCATCATTCCACTTATCATAAATCTCATCTTTAGGATCTTGAAATATCAATAAATATGTATTCACAAATATTCTTAGTGTCTTCATATCATCTCACCATGGATTCAATTCAACTTTCCCTAGTTAACACATTTCTAGGACCAATTTGTGCCTCAATCAGACAAAAAATTTAAAAATACTTTGTATTTCCATGTGGATATATCACTACTCATATCAAGATTCATAACATGTGTTCCCCATTGACTAATAGTTTTATGCAAACATAATATAAATATCGGATCTGCATATCACATAAGGTCATCAAGCTAAGTAGTGCATATTTAAGCCTACACATCGATGCCTCTTCTACTCATCAACAATAAATTGGCATATATTATAGTGTAATATAGTAAGAGGATGTGCTAAAATTGAATACCCAATTATACCTAGAAGAAAAAGACTCAAACCTCAAATGTCATCCCATGCATTGTGAATTGGTTATTTTTTAATCAAATGAAAGGTGTGGGTCATGTTCTTTTATGACCCATAAATTATATCATTTCTTATTCTCAGTGACTAAGATATCACCATGTCACATTAAAATTGCATCTTTAGCATCACCATGTTTCCATCTCACCTTCCAAGTTAGCTTTTAGTTATTTATATTTTATTAATATTTTTGGTTCAAATAAAATTCTTTTAATGTGTTTTGTCAGTCAAGTTTAGTTTGTTTCACAAAGGACATTGTTCATTATTTATTCTTGGTCAAAACGTAATCACATTAATTTTTTCAATAAATGTGTGTATGAGCCAGTTTATTAGGATTTATAAACTTTCTCCTTTTTAGTTTATGGTTTTTATGTAGTTTATTTAAGGGTATTTGAAATAGTGTCAAAAGTTAATAGTTAAAATAATATAATAAAAGTGTCGGTTATAGTAGGTTTATGTTAAGAAGTTAATAGGTCAAATACTTTAGTAATAGCCTTATGTTATATTAAAATTTAACGTGTTATTTCCAATGTCTATAAAAGTCATTATCAAAAGATAAATATATAAAAAAAAATTAAAATGTCAAAGTAATTTTTGAGTAAGTTTTAAAATTTGTCATTTCTTGTCAAAGAGTCAGAGTCCTTTTAGTGAGTTATTGTGTTTCATCATATTATTGAAATCAAAATCTATTTTTTATATAAGGACACATTATTGCTTGTACATGATATCTTGAGTCAAATGTTGAATGTGTCAATCTTGTTGGGGGGACCCCATTTCATTCAAAGTGACATTGAGATTCATGAATTCTTTGACTGAGTGAGCATCTTCATCAATTGGAGGATGGAGGCTTTATGAACCTCTCATTAGCCCCTAATGAAGGGGTGATTCTTGTTATATTGGTGCATATAGATATTTTCTATTTTCTATACTTGTTTGTATGTGTAATGAATAAGAGGTGTATTTCTTATTCTTTTACATCGTGCACTACATAAAAAAGGCATTTAGGAGAAATAGGAATGTGGTAAAAGTTAGGAGAGTAGTTAACTATAGAGATCCTTTGAATACCTTATTTATGGAGATGATCAACCAGTGACACATCCATTACGATCACATTGAGTAAATGTGAGATGCATTATTTGTACAGTAGTGGTCATGTGTAGCAAGATTTAGATAGTAGTATACAGACCTAAGAGTATGCATTAGCATACAATTCTATTTAATCCAATTCTTAGAGAGACATGAGTGAAAGTTGAATAGATGTTTCCTTCTAGTAAGTTCCCACACTATTTAGGTTGATGCAGTTCCATCAGTGAATGGTTGATAATAGATGTATCTGTTTGAATTTTCCACACTAATTTTATTTATGTGTTATCGACAATGAATGGTTGATAAAAATTTGATGTTTTCCTTCATTAATTTTATTAACTCTTATAAAACACAAATTACCATGTAAGGCCTAAGGGCGAGAATGTTAGAGAATAATTAGCCCTCATAATGATTTGTATATCATAATATGAATAATTACTAAAGTAATAATTCACTATTACATATAGTTAGTTTTTTAGATATATTTGGTTAGCAATTAGTTTTTGATTAATTAAGGTAGCAAACTAGGGGCCGAACCCTATACAGTCAAAAAAGATAGGAAGGCTAGCAAATAAAAGATGTCAGCACCAAACCAATGGCATAGCCGAGAAATAAAGACAGAAGCAAAACAAAACACTGGAAAGACTAGAGTTAGAAAGGATGAAACTACATAACTATAGAATTAACAAGATCCTTAAGATTCTCATTGTCTGCATTGTCAGCATTCCCTGGATTACCCATCACTTCCATGATCCGCAATGGCCTTTTCCACGTGGACCGCCTTCAAAAGCTATCTTTGTCATCAATGTGCATCATTCATGCTCTACATCTCCTTTTGAATGATCTCTCTAATGTTTGGGGGTATATGAGCCCCTTGTCACCATACCCTCCATCCTGAGAATTGCTGACCAAGGTTGGCATAAGCATCAGCAACCCTATTACCTTCTCTGTAGGTGTGGGTAATCTCAACTTCAAAAAACTTTTGTAAAAGAAACTAGATGTCTATAATGATGTCTTTTAGATGGATACCAACATTAGATGATTTATTAATGGCATCTATGATCAACTTAGAATCTCCCTAAATATTCAAATTTCTAATTCCTAGGGATATAGCTAATTTTAATCCCCAAAGTAAGGCCATAGCTTCAGCATAGTTATTTCTCTGGCAACCCATGCCACCAACATAGACAGCGTACATCCCTCCTTTTTCATTTCTTATTATTCTTCCTCCACTTTCTTTACCACTCAACTTGGATGCCCCATCAAAATTGAGTTTCATCCAATTGGGTTTAGGTGGTATCCATTTAGTATGAAGTTTTTGAAGAATTTTGGAATTATCATGCCCAGGGATAAGGTTTAAAACCTTCTATTTGGCAGCAATTTGACTTTCAAATTTAGATAGGGGTTTCTCCGCAACACTAATATGAGCTATTATAACACTTTCCAAGATGGTCCTAGCAAAGGAGTTAAACACCTGAGCAACATTTCTAGCAGTGTCCCTAAAAATTTTGTGATTTCGCTCTTTCCATAAAGTCCAGCTCAAGCATGGTAGAGCTTGCTTCCATAGTTCCTTAATCTAGGGATATGTGAAGGTTGAGTTCTAGCTAAGAATTTCTTCTTTAAGGTTAGAATTGGAAACCCATTCAATGCCAAATTTGTTAAGTATTTTGCCCCATAAATCTTAGGTAAACTCACAGTGTATGAATAGGTGTGAAACTGATTCCTCTCTAGAACCACACAGAAAACATCTGTTGACCAAAGTAAACCCCCTCTTTTAAAGGTTGTCCTGAGTAAGGATTTTTTTATGGGAAACAACCCACCAAAACAAGTTAATCTTTGGAATGAGTTTATGATTCCAAACCTTTTTCCATACCTCCTTATTCTAAGCTTCAGGTGTAAGTAGATGATAGGCAGATTTGATAGAGAATGATCCATTCTTATCTGGCCACTAGTATTGTTCATCATCCTGAGAGAAGAGCGGGATTCTGATCTCTTGAACACATTGTTGGATCTCCCAAATTCTTGGGATAAGGTCAAGCCTGTGCACATAGCAATCCAAAAGGTTTTTCTAGCTCCTTATCCCATTGTTATTTTCCATATAATCACTAACCCTATCACCAAAGAACTGAGTAGTCAGGCCTATAATTTCTCCATAGTTTCCTTGGGAGATGAGAGGCTTGTCCCTTAACCAATTATCCTCTTAGAATTTAATCTACTAGCCATTTCCAAGCTTCCACCTAATTCCTTGTTTGAAAAGACTTATACTTTTTAGCATTTTATTCCATATCACAGACCCCTGGGGTAATCTCGCCTATTGAAGAAAGTTGGAATCATCAATGCTATGCATTTATTTGGCATACATTATTTCTCCCCACTCACTATTGTTGTGAATTAGATTACAACTAAATTTTGAGACGAGGGCTTTATTCATTTTCCTGATGGACCTTATATTAAGTCCACCATGAGATTTTGGGAGACACACTTTTTCCCATCTGACTAAAGACATTCTCTATTTGTCTTCCACCCCCGTCCAAAAAAATTTCCTTTGGATCTATTCTAGCTTTTTATCAAAATATGTAGGAATTTTAAAAAGAGACATGAAGTAAGTATGAATACCTTGCAAGGATGTCCGAAGAAGTTGCAACTTACCCGCACTAGTGAGTAGTTTCCCCTTCCACCCAAGAAGTTTCCTCTGTGTACGTTCCACAATACCATTCTAAAAACCTGAAGATACCTCTTTGAATGAGAGTGGGAGACTTAGGTAGGTAGTTGGTAGGCTAGCCTTAGCACAATCTAAGATATCAATGATTATATGTTTAAGTTCATTGGGAGTGTTGAAGAAGTACACATTGCTTTTCTAGAAATTTTTTCTTTGTCCTGAGTCTCTGGCATAATCATTAAGTATATTATTCCATCTTCTAGCTTCGATCACTAATGAGATACCAAATAAGATGGTATCATCCACAAACTACTATATAACCATAGGATGAAGGGAAGAGGTAGGTTTGATGCCTACTAGCTTTTTTGAAACTATACCAGCACGTATGTATCTTCCCTGTGCCTCAGCCATAATGATGAATAAGTATGGGGAGAGAGGGTCTCCTTGATGAATTCCTCTTGAGGAGGAGAAAAACCCTCTAGGAACACCATTAACTAGCACTAAGAATTTAGTAGAAGAGACTGAATTCCATAATAAGCAAGACAATTTATCATTAAACCCAAATTTTCTAATCACTTGGAATAGAAAAGTCTATGAGACTCTATCATAAGCTTTGGATATATCAAGCTTGAGGGCCATCCCAAGGATTCTGCTCTTATCCATGGAGTGGATAGTCTCATGTGTGGTGATCATAGCATCAAGAATCTATCTGCTTGAGATGAAACCTTTTTGAGTAGGAGAAATAATTTTGTCAAGCAAGGGTTGAATTCTCAAAACCAACAGTTTAGTGCATATCTTATACACAATGTTGCATAAGCTAATGGGTCTAAAATCAGCAAGGTGTAAAGGTTGAGATTTTCTAGGAATAAGTAAAATGAAGGTATTATTGACTTGTTTCAAAAGTTTTCCAGATCTAAAAAAAATCACGAACTGCAGCTGTGAGGTCCACTCCAACAATCTCCCAATATTCCTGAAAGAATATAGGAGGAAAGCCATCAAGACCCGGGGCTTTAAAATTGCCCATGGAGAATAAAATAGCATGTAATTCTTCATTGGATATAAGCTTTAACATTTCCAGATTGTCTTCTTTTGTTATCAAATAGGGGATTTTATAAAAGAATTGACTCATAGATCTATCAATTCTATCATTATTGTTTTCTTCCGTAAGCAGATTCTGAAAGAACACCCTAGCTTGCTCCCCTATTTCATTATCCTCATTAATAATGTCTCCATTATCCAGGACAAGCTTAGTTATTGAGTTGGTTTTTCTATGTTTCATATTTGAGAGATGAAAAAAAACAGTGTTCCTATCACCTCTTTGAGCCATTGAACACAAAAAAAAAATTTCCGAAAAACCTCTTCCCTTTCCATCAGATTCTTCCATTCTGAAGACAAACTATTCTCTTCTTCTAAGGTGCCCTCAGAGTCATCCCCTTGATCAATCAGTTGCTAAATAGCCTTCAATTTTCCCATTATATTTTTCTTCTACTCGAAAACCTCCCCAAAACTATATCGATTCCAGCCATAAACTTATTGTTTAATGTGCTGGAGTTTCTTGACTATTCTAAACATGGGAGTACCTTGAATGGGAATATTCCACCATTGAGCCACCATTTGTCTAAAACCTTTGTGTTTAATCCACATAGCTTCAAAACAAAATGGAGGAGGTCTGTGATGTCCCTGATCTCTCCAATTGAGGATAATCGAGTAGTGGTCGAACATGGTTCTAGGTAGAGCCTGTGCCTACATATTCTGATAATCATTCTAGTTGTTTGATATCAAAAATATATATAATTTAATTTGAATTATTTTATCTCCTCTTCTTCTATTGGTCCAAGTAAAATTTTGGTTATGTAGCTCTATGTCCAATAATCCCCAATCATTGATGAATTCAGCAAAGTCGAACATGATGTCTGAGTAATCAATAATTCCACCCTATTTTTTAGAAGCGTATAAAGGTGTGTTAAAATCTATGGCTAACATCCATTTATAATTTTGAGGATTATTGTTGTAGCTACTCAAATCTATCCATAATTTCTATCTCAAAGCTCTGTTATTCAATGCATAAACATTTACCAACATCCAGTTCAAGGAATTCATGGAAAAATTGGTAATCAAAAAGTGCTTATGATGGGCCATAAGAGATCCTTGGATTTTATCACTATTCCACATAGTGACAATCCCTCCTGAAGCCCCTTTAGCAAGACTAATACAAAAAGCTACCTTAGGCCATATATAGTCAGCATTTTTTGCAAAATTCTCCTCTTTCATCTTGACTTCTTGGAATAATAGAATATCTAGTTTATTATCTAAAATGTAGTTTTTAACCTTAAACTACTTTGAGGGACTATTAAATCCCCTCAAATTCCATGATAATATTCTCATTTAGCGAGTTTGGAGGGTTGGGACTCTAGTGTTTTCTATTTTCCACTGGCAATCTCCCTAGCAATCTCTCTTTGTCTTGTTTCCCTTAGGGTTGGCCTCCCTTGTTTGGGCTTAGTACCATCCACATATTTTTTACCTTTCTAGATCTTTTTATTTGGGGTAACCCATTCTTCTTGTTCATTTCTACCATCTTGACCTACTACCCCTATTGCCAAGTAGTTTCCTACCTGGCCTCCATCTTCTAGATCATGGAAAAAGTCTGTATTTGACTGTGGATCTGGTACTCATTGAGTGTGACTTTCAAGTGTTACTTCTTCCTATCCAATCCTTGAAATTATGTCATCTTCATTGACTTCCTTTAGCAAAAGGTCCCCTCCTACCCCTTCCTTAAACATATTAGTCTAATTTTCTAAAGTGTAGACTGTGTTAAATGTGGCCTTGTGACTGTCGTCAGATACTATATTCTCCTTTGGGACCTCTTTTCCCTCACTACTGATGCTATCCTCATTTCTATTCTCCTCCTCTCCTTCTTTTGTAGCCTTCTAACTATCAGCTAATCCTATATTTTTCTTTGGGACAACTTCACCTTCACTGCTAGGGGTATCCTCCTTTCCCTTCCCCTCCTCTCCTTTTCCTGTATTGTCAGGAATTTCCACATTATTCTCTATTTCCTGTTTGCTATTTGCTTACTCCTCCTCTACATTCTGGGAATCCTCTTTCATCCCCCTTTGCTTCACTTTGCATTATGTCATTATATGTCCCTTCCTCTTACATATTTGATAGAAAGTGGTAGCATTCTCATAAGTAATTGGCTGAGTCCAATTCCATATTTAGAGTTAAGCTCAATGGACATAGGGAGAGTCTTATTTATTTCAACATTAGCACAGAGTCTAGAAAACACACATCTAAACTTAGTTCTGGTTATATGATTTGAGGTGACATATTGACCAATAGAATTGCCAATGGCTGTGAAGATTTTTTCATCCCAGAATTCCAAAGGGAATCCTGGTAATCTTACCCAAGTAGGTGATGTCTTATTAAGGTCTGAGTTAGGATCAAATCCTAGTTTCCACGAGCATAAGGCTAGAGAATGTGGTCCAAATAGCCAAGGACCTCTAGCAAGGGTAGTGATCATGTCCTCCCTATTCATAAATATAAAAAGGAATAGACCTCTAGCCATGGTTGTGATTGAAACACTACCTTTGACTTTCCACCTAAACAGAATCCATCTTCTAATCATTTTGATATTGGGACAGAAAGAAAAAAGCTTACCAACCAGCGTAAGGTCCATGGATGCCACTATTTCCTCCACCATATCATCTGGGATACTCAACACCTTGCCCTTCAAGAGAACAAGGAGGCTCAACATGCCTTTCAATGGACATGTCTTTTCACCTATGAGTGCCTTCTTCCATCCATTGGATGGAGTATCCCCTAATAGATTCTTAGATAGATCCCCAGAGGTATTGCTACCCATAATGACCTCCATTAGATCCGTGGTCCCACCTGTCACACTTAGGGGGCCCAACCAGGTGGGAAAAAACTAGTTTCAAATATTGTCCACACGCTTCGCTCCTCCACTCTGCTCTTACTAAAATAGATCTTAACATGTATGAATGTTGCTAGGTAGCCATCTGGGGTTCTACCTCTTCAAAGTGAAAAGGGATCTGTAGAATTTCGTTAGTAATTAGTTAACATAATATTGTTACAACAATATTAAAATTATATGTTAGTTTATATTTGGTTGTATATTGTTATAATATATGTATATAAGAGTTTGCATAATTATATGGATTTGGGTGAGGGATTTATGGAGAGATAATCTCCATGATTATAGGAAGGATATTCCTATAAATATATAATGTCCTGTATGGATTTGTAATGGAATGAAATAATCATTTGGTGTGTTAAAATATTTCCCAAATTGTCTATGTTTGACTCTATTACATAGTGCATGTGTTAAATCTTGGTATAGGCTCCTTCAATACCTAACATTAGTGACTTTTTAATCTAGTTATACAATAACAATGTTTCCATTGTGTGCATTGCCAATGCCTTCTCTATGTCCCATGTAGGTGTCTTGGGATGGACCATTAAAAATAAAAACCACTAATTATATGAGATAATTTTACAACATTATTTGATAAAGATCTTGAGGTTGACTTTGGTCATTGGAGATAATTCTAATAGTTTGAATAAGTGATATTTTTTTAATGTATATTCAAGTGGTATGGTTTGGATTGATATGTAGCAGCTCAGTAATATAAATATGATATCCTTAGAGACCTCTAAATATGCAATGTTAGAAGTGATGGTGTACTCCATAGGCTTGACTTTGTAGTAGAAGGTACATTACTATTAGACCTATATACCCATCCCTTGCTAAAGCCACCCCAAGGAGTATGGGTTAGAATGCATAGTAGTGAAAAGGCCTATGCATTGGGATGTGCCTTGTGAGATGATGTTTTTTTACTTTTAATGTCAATGATTATATGAAGATATAAATCCTTCACTCAAAATTTAGTGTGGAAGAGGTGTTATCACTCCTAATAGGTGTTTATAGTAGTGAAGCTCTAGTACTTATATAAGTGGCATCTAGATTAATGTCATCCTTCTACATGAGACCAGATGTAGACTACATAAACAAATATTATCACACACAATATTCTGAGTCATCATGGGTTTGTGAGTGATGATTATGACACCAATTTTCACTCTAATTATTATTGCCTTTTTCTAAAGTAGAAGGTGCAGGAACATTCAAGTATTTTTAATATTTATTAGCCTTATATCCTTTGAAATAATGTTATGTTTCTATGTAGGAGGATGAGATGAGTTTTGCATGGGTTGGTTATTACATATAGTGTTGGATGAAGAGGTAAGATGTTGCTTCATATGTTTCTTAGCTTTGATCTTACTAGCATAGAAATAAGCTTTCCCCAAATTTTCAAAATTCAAAAAATATATCTTCTTAGGGATAAAAGGGGAAAACCCATCGATGTAATTCAACACCTTATGTTATTTAGTCAAGATATCACAAATCCATGTAGTGTAGTCATGAAACTTATTGGTGTAGTCTTTCAATAAATTTTTCTTGTGATAGCAATTTTTTTGGAAATTTATGAATTCATCCTCAAAGTGGTGAAAAGGATAATACTCCTCCCTCACTATGATGAAACAAAATAAATGTTGTAGTGTGAATAAATATGTGTCAATATTTTCTCAACTTTCACTATTCTAGACAAGTGTAAAGTCTATTAAATTAATTTCTAGCACACTTATTACTCCTAAAATTATTAAAAATCAATCAAAAAGGCCCAAAAACCTACAAAATGACCAATAGTTTTAATAAAATATACACCAAATGTAAATGTTACACCCAAAGACCCTATGTTCAATACTAAAATTCTAAAAATAAAGTATTGACCAGATTAGATTTTGAAAAATTATGGCTCTAATTTATTATTTTTAGTAAACTAAATTTAAATTTAAACTTATACTTAAATATTTATCATACCAAAGACATTAAAAACATTCAATATACAACCATAAAAAAAATGTAGTACAAATGGTGTGCACCCTTTGCAATACATAGAGTACACTCCCTTTTCAAAGTGCATGTGCCCTTTGTTTGAAGTATTTCAATTTTATGTATTTTATTCCAAAAGAACCATAATTTTAGGCTTGGAGGATCCAAACTTAACACTTAGACCTACTAAACCAACACACATGACTTTCGATAAATTTATAAGTTTTTGATGCCTTTGTAAGTGTGTGTGTGTGTGTGTGTGTGTGTGTGTAATATGTCTATGTATATTTATATATGAGTTTATAGAGGGGAGAATTTAGTTTTTGAATATATAATTTTTTTAATATTAAACTATTATTTTTAAGTATTACTTAATTTATATACAATATATCTCATTATGTTTTATACATATATCATTACAAATAGTTTTATTATTTTTTTACCATTATAATAAATTTTAAAAATATATATCTTAACAATCTACACATCGCTAGTTATATTTTTAACAAATCAAAAATAGTTTTCATGAAGTTAAAGTCAAAAAGTTATGTTCGTATACTTGTTTCAATTTTTCAAGTTTTTCAACTTGTATATATATATATATATATATATATATATATATATATATATATATATATATATATATATATATATATATATATATATATATATATATATATATATATATATATATATATAAAACTAGATGTGTAAGACACATTTTTTTAGAGTAACCAAATGTTTATGTGTGAAATTGCATACATGAATGGAGGAAATGTTGAATATTATTGTTTATATATATATATATATATATATATATATATAACCAATAATATTCAACATTTCCTCCATTCATGTATGCAATTTCACACATAAACATTTGTTTACTCTAAAAAAATGTGTCTTACATGTGCAGTTTAGTTATATTTTCAAAAAAAAAAAAAATTATGTCATTGTCATAAAAGCATCAATTTAACATACTTTTCTCATTTGGATATTTTAAAAATTTATATATTTAGAAACTAAATTCAAAATTCCACAACTCATATTTTTAAGTTATTATAAAATTATTTATCCAATCATCTCTAAAAATCTTTTCAAATGCAAGTATTGTTAATTTCATAAATAAATAAATAAATAAAATGACCCTTTAAGATCTCACTTTTGCCCCCCATTACCCTACATCCACCCTATTTATTGACCACCTATACTTGTATATTGTGAGTTATTGGAGATAAATAATATTATTATATATTTTTAAATTCACGAGCTTTCCATTATTGGGTTGAGTCCACAATAAGGAGAATCTTAGGTATTTGCCTTTCTTACATGATATTAGAGCCTTTCTCAATCAAGTGCCAATTGTGAAAAAAAAATAGGACTTTCATCTTGTACACTCTCACATACTTTGCCAGTCATAATACATGTTTTTAGTCAAACTAATATTATAGGTTTCCAAATAAATTATTTAGATGTTTTTATTTTACTAATAATTATTTTTTTATGTATTTTTAAACTTTTTTTTGTATCTCTTAAAAATAAATATTTTTATATTTATTTACAATATTTTTATTGTTATAAACATAAGAAATTATGTTATTTTACATCCACTTTGAATTTTTCAAGAGAAATTTGAGAAGACAAAGTGAATGGGACATGATGTGCACTTTTGTAGTAGATTTATTAAAAGTCAATTCTCTCTCACATTTCAAAGTGTGAGTTTAGTTCAACAGTGATCGGTGAATCTTTCTTTAATCTCTCCTTTGTAATATGTTGTGGGTTTAGTTCCCCAACCCTTTGATTTTTAAACAAATATATATATTTTACAAGCTGAAGTAACCTCCAATCACCTAGTATCCTCTACAAGACTTCCTACTTAGAATTTTATCCCCATGTGCCCATTTAAGCCCCATATCTCTAATTTTGAGTGCCATATGATGAATCATTGTGATTTAAATCACCTTATGTTAAAACAAATTTCTTACCTCATTGATGAGCATCTAATTTTGACTAAATTTTTAATAGAGGCCATATTTTCCACTCTATAAGGCTTAGCATTTTAGTGGCATGGTTTCCAAGATTTTATAGGTTTTCTCTAAGTTTATTGAATTTTCTTGGAATTTTTAGTTTCAAAATAGTTGTATATTTTGATTTGTGTATTAGATCAAAGTGTCATCTTTTTAAATTGCATTTTTCATGTATTTCATAGTCGTAACTACCATTTGGTATGATTCTATATCATAAGTTATATTTTCGATAGTTTTTACCCATTGTCACTTGTATTTGAACTATAAATGCACTATTTTATAGAGTGCCACTTAATTTTAATTAGTTTTTTTCCTTTTTTCATTATAACAGTTTGTTGGTTGGGCTCATTTGAATCTTATCTTGCATACCCACAGTGGTATTGAGGCATTATTGTAAAAATTACATCATTATAAGTAGTTTGGGAAAGGTTTATTGAGTATTTTTTGAGGTTATTTTCAAGGTTGTTTACCGTGCATTTTTGTAATGGCTTCATACCAAGGCCTCCACACTTTCATGAAAGAAAATAATAATCTACTTTCAGAAAATAACATTTTTTAAAAAGTATGTTCACTTCAGGAAGACAATGCCAGGTTTATTGAAGAGAATAGCAAGATAAAAAACACACCTCTCTATTTTTATCACTAAACTTTGGAAAATACACCATCCTTTAATCATTATCAGACATAATTACACACTTGAAATGCCATATTGACACATGGACATACCTCTCATTGAGCATAGTCTACCTTATGTCACTATTAATTTCCTATTTATGCATTATCGCCTTATAATTTGTACTTGATTTATACATTTTTACAACTATTTCAACTTCTAATTAATATCTACTTATAGTTGTGTTGGGTTCTTTTGAGAAGCACAATACTAATTTTGACTAGCATAATCTCCAATTCATGAGTCACCATGGTAGAAGAATAAGCAAACCTTTATAGGGCATATTTTCCCCTCTCCAACCTATTCATTATATTTCTCACTACAACATTTACTATAGATCAGATGTTGGAATTCATAGGTCTAGTTTGTGCACACTCACATGTTTTTTCAATCTACTTTTTGTGGGGATATTAAGTGACAAATGAATACTTGTAAACACATTATTAGGCATGAGAGACCTAAATATTTACACATATTCAGATGATTCCCCACGCACACTATTTGTGCATATGGCATCAGATCACATGCATGCTTCCTCATCTACCATTTGTGCTAACCTAGGATGGATCTCAAATTAGTTATGGCAATATCATATCAACATTTTTTGTGTGGGGTCTACTAGCATGGATCATCTACCATTTAGCTACATTATTCATAAACTCTTCATTAGGCCTAGAAATTATCCCTTTATTTTTAATAAACTCTATTTGGCATTGATCCTTTATTTTAGATAAACTCTCACATTGATATGGCCTTTCTTTGAAAGATAAACAACCTCCTTTTTGGAGATATTATGGTGTATACAATGTCATCCTTATTTTCATTTTTTTCAAGATATATTGTACTTACCATTGAATTATAAAATGCCATTAGGGGTTTTATTTTCATAGCCTATTCTACCTTCATGCTTGTGTGCCTTGTTTTTCATACATTTTATCTATTTTAGTTTATAGTCTCTCTTGTCACCAATGTTCATCCTTCTTTGAGAGACCATTTCTATATTTTTCAACTTAAAATTTAATTTATGTCCTTTTAGTGAGAATTTTCTAGCATACCCATATTTTTTCATTATTCAATGTTCGAGTAGTGTATTTGGACCACTCAAGCAAACATTTTCATTTACTCCATCCATTTAGAATTATGGGGTTTGTGTGTACATATATGTATTCTTTGGGTGTCAAATGTCCATTCCATGTAATTTATTATTTTATTTAATTAGTGACATTTTAGTTTGGTGAATTATTTCATAATTTTGACACTTCACTTGTTAGTATTACCATTTGGCATCACCAACATTTATCAGTTGTTTAGTGATTGAGTAGTGGATTCAGATCACTAATGAATCATTTGATTTCTTTACCATCTATACATTAATATTTTAGTTATTTTACTTTATTTAATGATGGATTTCATCCCATCCAATGCATCTTAAGTGATGGTTTTGATCTCATCCAATGTAGTCTTCACAATACTTTGTATTTTTTAGAGACCTTTTTTTCTCACTTTTTCTCTAAGGTTTTACTTATTGTATAGGGGTACCTCATCAAGCCTAGTTGTCGGGACCAATTTTAGAGTATTTTTATCCTTAATACTTCTTATAGTCATCCATAAGTTACACTTAAGGGGGGTGTTGGTGTAATATTCTACTTGCACTAGTATTAAGTTGACTTAGCTTGGATTAGATATACTAGGTTTTCTTTTTGCACACCCCAAAGGATTAGACTAGGATAAGTGGAAGCAATAATCACTTGCCATCATGTCCCCTTGTACCCATTATGTGTCCATCATTTCAAACATGTGGTAGTTACTTGGTCAAAATCAAGGATGGTTCACAACTCTTGCTTTTAATTTGTCAAAAGTAAATCCAGAACCAAACTCTTACTTTGGCTATATATTTACCACCTCTAGTTTTATGTTGTGAGATATTAGAGATAAATAATTATATTTTTTACTTATCAATTCATGAGATTTCAATTAATAGTGTTAGTATATATTTAGGATAATCTTGGGTATCCCTCAAGTCCTTACATTTTTTTTCATATTTGGTATAATAATAACCCATGAATAATGAATTATAAATAATGAATAATTACAATAAAGAGTCATTTTTTTATATCTCCCCAAAATATTCTTACATTACTATGATCATTATTGATTATGAACTTGGTTTAAGTCATTTTTATACTAATAATGATCTACCAACTTAAATTGAAAATGATGGTTAATTATGTGCATGAAACCACAAATCAACCTTCATTATTTTTATCACCATTAATTGGGGCCTTTATTTATCAAATTAAATCTAATAATTGCATACAAACACTAATAAATAATAAACATAGATCAATTATATGTACATAGTCTAAAATTATCCTTCACTTTTCTAGTTGATTCTACTTAAGGTCTTGGCTTGTCACATTAATTCTAACAATGACCTAAGAATGCTATTAACAACAAATAAGGACCAATTATGTCATGCATGCCTAAAAAAACATTCATTGTACTATGATTACTTCTAATAAAGGAGTGGTTGTAAAAAAAATCTAATATGAATCAATGAACCTATTTGGGGCCTTGGTTTATTAAAATAAATCTAATAATAACTTATGAACATTAAATAATGACAAGCATGAGTCAATTATGTGGAAATAACACCAAATTATCCTTTATTGGTATGATTTATTCTAATTAGGGTCTTAGTTTGTAAAATTTGGTCTAATAATGACCTAAGAGTATTAATAATAATAAAAATGGTAAAGTATGTGTGGACATAGCCCCAAATCATTCTATATTTCTTTGAGACTTATACACAATTAAATCTAATTGAGCATCATTATCCCTTATTAATGTAAATATTTGTTGATTTTTTGTATAATAAGACTCTTTACTAACCTTACAATCTTTATTAGTCATAATTATTCTTTGTTAGTACAAGTGTTGGTTTTATTTCATCTAATTGCATCATATTAATTGTATTGATTATTATTAATCATAATTAAGCCTTTTTAGAACAAACTACATCATATTTGATGGTAATCACACCTTTGATTGACCTTAATTTGTTCTTATTAGTCAAAATTAGCCTTTTTTGGTACCACCTAGTCATCTCTAATAGGTTCAATTTTCCCTTCTTATTTAAAAATTTGTTTAATCTAAGCATAATCACATATAATTAACCCCAATTAGTCATTTTTGTTCCCAATCAACCCTTATCAGTGTAAACATTAGTCAATTTGGGATTGATTTCCCCCTTTATTAGCCTTAATTGGTTATTATTAGTTATAATTAACCCTTCTTAGTAGAATAGTTAGTCAATTTTGTGATAATAATACCCTATTGACCATTATTGGTTGAAAAATTAGCCCATATTAGTTTAAAACTTATTTTATTTGGATATAATTTCACCTTTTATTGACAATAATTTATAAAAATTATCCATTTTTAGTATAATATTGGTTGATTTGGTGATATAAATATCCAATTGACCTTAATTGGTTGTAATTATAAGGTCAAAAATCAATCTAGAAGGCCTTAAAACTAGAAAATAACCATTAGTTTTCTTAAAAAAACACTGTGTAAAAATTACACCTTGAAAACCTTAGGTTCAATACTAAAATACTTTAAAATTCCAATTATTAACTGGATTACATAGTAAAAATCTATTTCTTAAAGGGTAACTAATAAAATTTTGTGACCAATTCTTGAAGATACAAAGTGGTTATTGTTGACCATTTTTTACCACAAGTCAAAATGGGTCAACCCCCTATAGTCAATACTTGATATGGGGGTAGAACATTGTGTCATAGAGTGTGTTATGGTGTATTTGATGTAATTTAATTCCATTATAACCTTGGTCATGATCTTCTTCAGTCTTATGTCATTTGGAGTCATCTAGGGGGTCAGACCGTCATGTCACATCACATAAGAATGAAAAGGGTAGTCTAGTTGTACATTTTACAATTATGCTTATAAAACCTATTAGGTAAAAAATACTACATATAAATTATGTTTTTTGTGCCAAGATATCCCTCTAAAAATTTCATGTCTTGAAGAGCTTTTTATCTCAAGATATAAGCATTTGAAGTTGAACTAACAGAGATAGACATGCACATGAATGTCAAATTCAAGCCTCATAAAATAGCCATTTGGTTTTAAAAGTTCCTAAGGTTTAATTCAAGGATGAAAAGTGGAAATATATTGGGTGTTTAGATTAGATCTAATGATGTACAGGAAAAGGCATTGTTAGTAGGCCCAATAAATATGACGGTGCACATTTGATTTGCAAAAATAGATCAATAGTATAAATGAGAGTACAAAGTCAAAAGATCCTAATCAAACACAAAGATTCCAAGTGGAAAAATGACATTTAATTAAGCTAATACCAATGACACATGTTAGTTCATGTAGATAAGATATAATGGTGTGTGTCGAATCAAAGGTCAAGGAGCCCAGATTGAAAGCAAGATTGTCAATTGGCACAAGTGCATTAACCAAATGGGATGAAAAAAATACATAGATTGAACATGATGATTCAAAGTGTCATAATATTTGGACCCTAGATAAATGATCAATAGGCAACATTAAAATTTGAATCAAAGAGACTCCATAGGATATTGATAGAGCAAATTCAACTAGATTTTAGATGGATAAGATGAGACTACATGTCCAAATGATGACATGCATATTTTAAAATGGAATGAGTGACATGAAAAGGGAATAATTCATAGGAATACATATAGGATAAAAGGATTATATAGTGAAGCAAGCCCTTTAGACTCATACACTACCATGAAAGCTTAGTTGATATCTAAGATAGATAGTGACTACCAGATGTGAAGAGTCGAGGTCCAAAAGACCAATGAATGACTAAAATGGTAAATACATGTATCTAGAGGATAGATAATAGTTAGGATAAAATATAATTATTGTCATAGCATGTTTCAACCTCCCTTAGATAGTGCATATGTGTCAAATCTCTCTAACTTAGTTTCAAATGATCGAGACATGATCCATGATGAAAGATAGTTTCTTGTGTATAATAAAAGGAGTTCTATGCCACATTTTAGGAGTTTTATGTTTCAAGAGCCATTTATCCCATTATACCTTTCATGTTATATTTATAAATTCATCCTCCTATATGTGTAACTTCTCCTATCAATTGGGCATGTGTTCTAGTGACCTTTGAACTTCATTCTTTTTTCCTCTCTCTAAAATTCTAAAAGTAGCTACCATTTTGGCCTTTATAATCTAATACCACACCATGTATGGTGAATCCTTGTTGGTTTTGAATTTTTAATTTACCTCAGAACAATAAATGCAATCTATTTTGAGTTCATATCTCATATTGTTAAAGTGTGTGAAGATATGTATAGTGAATAGCTAAGTGATATCAATTTATCCTTACTTTCTCTCAGTCCTTCCATGTCTAATGCAAGTGATTTTAGCCTAGCAGGTCATATGAAGTGTAGTTAAGTGTATGAATCTATATTAAGTGTATAATTAGCCTTATAATATGTAATTGATCTATGGTTTTACTTATCTTGGACAGTCTTCATGCATCTCACCTTCATATTGAAACACTAATGCTAGTGCATTCTATGAATCTTAGACTAGTGTTGTAAGCATTATTTATTTGTGAAAGAAGTACAAAGGTCATGTGGAAGACATCTTGGTACATCAACCTTTTATAATAGGTTATTTCATGAAACTTATATCCCTTTCATCCCACAAGTAGATATTTAGCATAGGTGAAAGTACTTCAAGATATATTTAGGGAGCTAGCCCTTAAATCTAGAGGCTCATTTACATCATAGGTACACCCAAATAATTGAAAGTTTTCACATGTTTCCAGAATATGGAATAGGATTGAACACTATATTTTAGGGTGAAATATTTTGTGCCAATAGTTCAGGTATTCCTGGTGGGACACATTGCCTTCAAGATAATTTATCAAGGTGAATGTTGATCTTGAAAACATCAATTGTAAATTAGTGTGCTACTCAGCATTTAGCAACTCTATTAAGGTAAAATATAGTTCAATACCATTAACCTATTATAAAATTTCTCTCATATTTCATGGTTCTCACTATTTCATCCTCTATTAGAGTGCTCAACCCCATTAATCCACTTATTCATCTGAACTTCCCCTTGAAGTTCAATATCCTCAACCTAAGTTGCCCTTTGGAGAACTAGTAGATTTTGATAGAGAGGAAGAGGTTGAATAAATTGAATATTTTTTATAAGATATGGATATACCTCATGCCTTCCCTACCTTTAATACTAAAAATGTAATTGATCTTCAAGTATATGATGTCATCCCTCCTAATTCTATAAAGGTGTGCCCCTATTCAATGGTGAAAGTCATGTTACACATAGTGAACACATTAGGGATGTATCCAACTTTTGTATCTTTTATAACATCACTAAAGATAAAACTTACATTACAATCCTTTCCTTGTCCCTTCGAGGGAAGGATCTTGATTTGTATATGACTCTAGAAGGTTGATGCATCACATCATGGGATGAGTTTGGAGTGTTACTAACCTCAAGATTTGGGAATGAAAGTGACCATGCTTCTCTTATATATCAACTTAATGTGATCAAAAGAGGCCCTAAATAAACAATTCATAACTTCAACAAAATGTTTTAAAAGACTTGGAATAAACTACCTCCTAGTTTTGTGTTTCCTACCTACTTAAGAGACACTAGTATTGAAATTACTATCATGCTTCAATCCATGGGGGGTTCCACTCTTACCAAATCATATGATCTTACTATAAAAGCTGATAATGGTCTCATCCAAGTTGGAATATTACCTCCTAAGTTTATGATTCCTCCATTATCTCATACTTCTGATAATACTCTAGATATGGCCCAAATTCTCAATGATAACACCAAGTTTAGAGCTACTCCTAAGAAGGAAGATAATTCCATGGAAAAAGATGCATATATTCAATGGTCAAAAGGTAATCTTGGGAGAGGGAATATGTAAAAAAGTGCCTATCATAATCCTTACTCATATCAACAAAAATATGGTCAGAAATATGGGAGAGGAAGAGGTCAAGGGTAGCCTAACTTCAACAAGCCTACTAATGTGCATGACCCCAACTTCACCACCAATGTGAGAGAGATGGTACCAATTCACAATAACTTAGTGCAAGGTGAAAATTGGTATCAAGGCCAATTAATGGATGTTGATGAAGGTGGAGAGAAAGATATTTTTTCTCAAGGAAGAGTTACTCCTCTCTTATCAACTGAAGATGAAGTCATGAAGCAAATAGGTGAAGGTGGATAGCCTCAAGGAGAGATCTTCACCAACTTCCTAGTTGAGGACACTTTTATGCGTAATCAATGAACCTATATTATATACAAAACTAGAGAAAAGAGAAAGGATCTAGGTGGTAATATTAATGTGCTTACAAGATCATTCAATCCTCATACAAAACAACAAGGTATGGTTTTAGGTGTGGCAACCTCAAATAACTCTACACATCTTCCAAATTAGAATGTTGGAAGGATTGTTCAAGGCAATCCAGCTTCTTAGTTTCCAATCACTACCTTTACTTTAAGAATATAATATAAAGTAGGTATGGCTTATTTAAACATTATAGATTCATCTAAGAGTACTAATACATCAATTTCCCTTTAGGATGTTCTTCATATGCCTTGAAAAAGGAGCTTCTAAAAAATAGTTATCTATTATCCCTACTAGTGTCCCTCTTTTAAATAAAATTCATGGCCATGTTGCTTTTAAAAATTCTCCTAAGACTATTGTTGAACCATCTATTAGGGCTGATAAACCTCCACCATTCTATCTCACTCTCATAGTGGGTGACAAATTAGTCCATAACTGCATAGTTGATAGTAAAGCTTCTACTTCAGTCATGCCCAAAGTGGTAGCTAATAAATTGAACCTAAATTATGAGCCTCATATTAAAGGATTTCTATAAATAGATGGTATAGTTTAAAATATTATATGATTAATAAAAAAATTGAAGTTTTTCTTGCATGATTATCCTAGTTTTCATATCCTTCAAGATATAGTTGATCTCCCAGCTCACTTTGCAATCTGCCTATCAAGAGAATTTAAAACCAAGATAGGTATCTATCTCTCATCTAATTGGTCTTTCTTGGATTTTAAAATAATATATTTAACCAAGATAAACATAAGGACTTAGCCTCTTGCAAGGTTTTATATTGAGCCCTACATTGAGATAATTTCCAATTTGAATTGTGTTGTTCATGAAGAGAAGGTTTCTATTGTAGATGATGGTAATTCTTCCAAGACTAAAGGCATTTCTAATATTTTTATTTATGAATATGTTACCAGAACTTATGATCATGATCCTTATACATTCATGGAGGAAACTAATCTAGGAGTGTATTGTATACATGAAGAAGGGATACCAACACCTCTACTTCCCAAAGAATAAGGTGAAGATGATGAGATGTGAAAGATGTTTTTTGATGGTTTAAAAAGTAAATTTGGTGTAGAAGTTGGTGTTATGATGGTATCCTAATATAAATAAAAATACTATGCTTTATATATATTCCATTTTAGTTGTACTTATAATGTGTCCAAGTATGAAGGTTTAATTCATGGCCTTTAATGGGCAAGGAGAAAGGAATCAGGAACTTGAAAGTATATGGAGATAGTGAATTGGTTGTTCATAAGGTTAGGAATGTGGTTGCTGAAAATAACCCTTTTCTGAAGTCATATAAGCATAGGTTATGGGATTTTCTTGAAGACTTCAATGCATTCAACATACAATCAGTCCCAAGGGAGCAGAATAATCATGTTGATAGACTAACTACCATAGGAGCTCAATTTGATACTCCTAATACCATAAAAGAATAGGGGAAACAATCTCATATTAAGATCATTATCAAACCTTCTATACCTGATAATGAAGTGTCTTGGTGAGTGTTTGATAGTGACAAACACATTGCATGTTTCCTATAAAATGAGGCTAAGTTTTCTTCAAGAAATCAAATGAGACTCCAAGAACAATTCAGTGATCAAATTGTGTAGCTATGGAAAAACAAGATACCTAAGGGTCTAGTGACCTTATAAATTATCTTCAATGAGAATTATCAAAATAAGAAGGAAAAATTGAGCATGTCTACAAAAGAGGACAACTATGAAAGAGTTTTAATCTTCAAGGATAAACTTCTCAAACTAGACAAGGTATGTTCTACATTAGAGAAGCAAGCATTCATTGAGTTGTGTAAAGATTTCCATGATATCTTTGCTTGGTAATATGAGGATCTTAAAAGATTTGATCTTATCCTAACACACCATACCATTGAATTGGAACCTAGATTTAAACTAGTTAAATTGAAATAGAGACCCATTAATCCCAAGGTTAAGCAACCCATGAGGTTAGAGCTCACTAAACTCCTTGAATCTGAAATAATCTTTCCTATCAAGAATTCAACATGGGTAGCTAACCTTGTTCTTGTTAGAAATAAGAATGGGAAGATAAGACTTTGTTTAGACTTTAGAGATATTAATAGGGTGTCACTTAAAGATCACTATCCTCTACCTTCAATGGAATATATTTTACAAGTTGTTTCAGGATCTCAACATTTTTTCTCTTAGATGGATATTAAAGTTATAATAAAATTATTGTGAATGAAGATGATTATTTTAAGACAACATTAACTACTAAGTGGGGTAATTTTTCTTATATAAAGATGTTATTTGGTTTGTCAAATGTTGGTGCCACTTTTCAAAGAGCAACGGACATGGCCTTCAAAGGTTTGATCACTAAGATGTTGTTGGTTTATCTAGATGATATAATAGTGTTTTCTAAAGATTATAATGAACATATCCAACACTTTAGACAAGTGTTTGAAATATGTAGGTAGTATGGAGTATCTCTTAATCTAAAAAAATGCATCTTTGTTGTCCATGAAGGTAAGATCTTAGGACACATTATTTCCAAAGATGGTTTGGCTATTGATCCTAAAAGGATAGAGGATATTTTAGGCCTATCATTGCCCTTACATAATAAAGGTCTCCAAATTTTCTAAGGTAAGATAATTTTTTTAAGGAGATTCATACCTAGTTTTACATCTTTAGTGAAACCTATCACAACCATTCTAAAAAAGAATAAGGTCTTTTCTTGGACTACGGAAGGTAAGAACAGTTTTGAAGCCATTAAGAAAGTAATTACCCAAGCTCCTACTCTAGTGAATCCTAATTTTGATAAATACTTCATTTTGTATTCATTTTCTAACCTTGATAACAACTTAGCTATGCTAATCCAAAGAAATGAAGAAGGTTTAGAGCAATCAATTGCATTCTTTATTCAAGGTTTGGAAGATTATGAAGTCAAGTATAAATTTGTTGAGAAGCAAGTCATTACTATTTTAAGAGGATGAAATAAGTTTAAGCATATGGTTTCAAAAAATAAAATTCATTTTATGGTCTCTCATCTTAGTACCAAGGAGTTTTTTTTTAGCAAAGACCTTAATGAGAATAGGGCAGGGTTGATCACTAAGGTAATGGAATATGATGTTGAGATAAAAGTAACAAATTTGATAAGAGGTAAGGGCCTTTGTGAACATATAGCTTCATATCTTCATGATTTAAAATAAAAGGTTTTAATCAATCATGATTTTCCCCAACTAGTTGGTTCCTTGCATACACAAAGTTGGACACAAGATGTGATCATATTTCTTCAAAATGGTGAGTATCCTAATGATATGAGTACATCTTAAAGGAGATATTTTAGATTGCAAGATATTATATTTTTCCTTATAGATGGTGTGCTTTTTAGAATATATACTAATGGTGTACTATTGATGTACATTGACAATGACCAATTCAGAGTGTTGCTTGAGAAATTCCATGATGGAAGAGTAGGAGGTCATTTCTCCCTAAGAACCACAACTACCAAGATAATGTCGATAGGATATTATTGGCCTAGCCTCTTTATGGACTGCCATGATTGGGTGAGAAGGTGTGTATAATGTGATTTATTTTTGGGAAAACAAAATCTTGCAGCTCTTCCTTTGAAGCCTATCTAAGTAGATCAACCTTTAATGCAATGGGGTCTTGATTTAATTGGCATGATAAACCCCCCATCAAGGGTTGGTCATAAATGGATACTCACATCAACTGATTATTTTACAAGGTGGGTTGAGGTAGTATCATTGAAGGAAGCTAATGAAAATGTTATTTTGGAGTTCTATGAGAGCATCATAACAAGGTTTGGCACTCCTACTATTATTTCAGACAATGCTATTACTTTTATCAATGCTAAGACTACTGATTAGGAAAATAGTAATGAGATATTACTTACTAAGTACTTCATCTAACTATTACCCTTAAGGTAATGGGTTTGTTGAATCTACTAACTAGAATCTGATCATAATCATCAAGATAACCTTGGAGCATAACTAGAGGTCTTGGCACACCAAATTAAAGACAAACTTATGGGCTAGTAGGTTAACTCCCAAGAGGTTAGTAGGGAATTCTCTTTTTATTTTTGTCTATATAAGAGATGTTATGCTATCTATCTCTCAAGAGCTACCTACCTTAGAGTTAGCACATCAATTAGAATTGCTTGAAAACACTCCAATGGAGGTGAGATTGATAGAATTGATGGAGCTACAAGAGACTAGAGATAAGGCTCATCAAGTTATGGAGCATTAATGAAGAAGGATTTTGACAAAAATGAAACTCCAAGATCATTTCAAGAAGGTGAAATAGTATTGAAATAGGATGAAGATAGAACAAAACCAAGGAGGCATACCAAATTCGACACCCTATGGAGTGGACCATATGTCATCATCAAGTGTAAGAGAATTAATTCTTTTCAATTATCAAGGATGAATGGAGAAGAGATGCATATCCCTGTGAATGGGATACATTTAAAACCTTGATATTGAGGAGTAAATTTCAGTTTTGTAAATAATATATTAGTTGTGTTTTGTTTCAATTGTGTGTGTTGTGTTCCCTAAGTGTTCTAGTTAAACATGTGTGTTTCTACCTTATGTCTTGTTTTTGTTGTTTTCTATTGTTTGTTGTGTTTTTATAAGGAAAAATTGTGTGTAAAACCTATTAAATGTGACTCTATATCCTAATAGATAGGATTAGGCAACTGGTTGTGGCATAATAAGCATACCACCCTTGGGAAATCATCAAGAATGTTGACCATTTTTTACCATAAGTCAAAATGGTTCAACCCCCTATAGTCAAGACTTGATATGGGGGTAGAACATAGTGTCATAGGGTGTGTTGTGGTATATTTTATGTCATTTAAATCCATTCTAACCTTGGTCATGATATTGTTCAATCTTATGTCATTTGGAGTCATCTAGGGGGTTAGACCATCATGGCACATCACATAAGAATGAACATGGTAGTCTGGTTTTACATGTTACAAGTGTGCTTAAAAAAAAATTCAAGCCAAAAATATTACATGTACATGATAATTTTAGTGCCAAGATAACCCTCTATAACTTTTGTGTCTTAAGGAGCTTGTTATCTCAAGATATAAGGATTTAAAGTTGAACTAGTAAAGATAGGCATGCATGAGAATGTCAAATTCAAGCCTCATGAAATAACCATTTGGTTTCAATTTTTCCTAAGTTTTAATATAGGGTCAATAAGTGGAAAGATATTGGGTGTTTGGATCAGATCTAATGGCATGTGGGTGAAGGCAATGTCAGTGGGCCCAATAGATCTGATGATGCACATTTGATCATATAAAAGTAGATCAACAATGTGAATGAGATTCAAAGAGTCAAAAGATTTTGATCAAATTCAAATACAAGTGGAAAAATGATGTTAAATCAAGATAAGATCAATGACATGCATTGAGTCATGCAGATAATATCTAATGGTGTGTGTTAAGGCAAAGGTCAAGTAGCCTAGATCAAATGTGAGACTACCAAGTGGTACAAGTGTATTAACTAGTGGGCTAACAATAGTACATCGATTAAATGTGATGATACCAAGTGTCATAATATTGAGACCCTAGATCAATTATCAATGACTAGTATTGAAAATTGAATCGAAGAGACTCTAGAGGAGATCGATAAAGTAAATTTGACTAGATTCTAGATGGGCAAGATGAAACTACATGTCCAAATGATGATAGGCATATTTTAAAATGGAATAAGTGACATGGAAATGGAATGACACATAGCCAACCATATAAGATCAAAGGATTATATAGAAAAGTAATCCCTTTAAACTCATACACTGCCATGAAATCTTAG
>JARHVA010000276.1:647500-657500 GCA_037957365.1 Torreya grandis
TGTTGAGACCTAAAGGAGAGAGCTTTGAGGGAATATTTACTGTTTATGCCCTAGAGGTGTGGGAGCCCTAGAGGTGTATAAGGAAGAAGAACTGTGACAGCCTTCTTTGTTGTATTTCCTTTTGAAAGAGTTTTAATACAAGTTGTGTATTGTCTCTCATATCATGTGTTATTTCTAAATTCTAGTTACTTGTGTATTTTGGTTAATTTCCACATGTTAAGTTGCTTGGTAATCAATTGCGTGCTTCCATTATTTATATCCCAACACGTGGTATCAGAGCTAAGGTTGTAGGGAGCAGGTTTTGTGTTTGGTTACAGGTCACTCTCAGGGGTTTTTGATTGAGTGGGAGTAGAGCAATGGTAGAAGAAAGTAAGCTAAGAATGGAGGAGTTTAAAAGCACAGATGATCACTTACGGTCCTATAAAAAGAAAGAGCAGGTAAAAGAAGATTGTTGGTTGGTAGCAGATCAGCATGAAGGAACTGAAGATGCAGATGTTGCAGGTGTTGTTGCACAGAATGATTTGGGAGGTTTCTTGGATAAAGTTAAATCTTGGATAATAGATTTTGTTGCCTCTTTCCATGCAGCCCCAGGGAGAGGAGCTGGTGAGCCTTGCCAAAGAACTGGCAAAGGGGAAGTGAAGCTGAAATTGCAGGTGGTCAACACATGGGTGTTGAAGCAGGTCATGCAGGTCCCAGGTTTGGAGATGTGGCTAATTTCTTTAAAAATTTTGGGTGATGAGAGATGCACAAGAGCTCTCACAGCGGATGCACTTGAACTAGCTGGTGGTAAGAAAATAGGTACTTTTTATCTACTTATTTATATTACTAATTCTTATTCTGTTGTGGAGACGTGGCTTTGTAGGCTTGGTCACATGAGCAAGAAGGAGATGCATGTTCTTAAGCAGAAGACAAATATATTTGATAAGCTTAAGAACTAGAAAGCCTTGGTGTTTATGGAGGAGATTGTTGACAGAGACCAATGGATGGGGCTGGATACTTCTGAGCAGGGTAGTTTGGACATGGGTTTTGATTCAAAGGAGCTCGCGGGTAAAAAATCATCACTCACAGGAAAACACAGGTACCGGCATCGGTAGGAAAATTGGTGTCGATAGTAGGTAAGACCGATGTTGGTCAGAAGGATCGACATTGGCAGCAGGGGACACTGACGTCGGTAGGGTTGGTAGTCAGGACAGGCGCACGAGAACCAACGTCGGTTGGATGGAGACTATGTGGTGATCGAGATCAGTCACTGTAATAGATTTTGGGTGGACAGTAAGCTATCAAGGAGTCTCAAATGCCCATATGGAGGACTGAAGGTGGTAAGTAACCCTCAAATTCATTGTTCCTCTTCTTTATACTAGTTGCTGACTGGAAAGCAGGAAGGATCCAGGAAACAGTGGGAGAATGGCAGGAATAGTATGTAGAACCAAGCAGGAGATTTGGTAGGGTTGCTAGCAGGTATGAAAGCACATAGATGAATGGATACCTTAGTTGAAGAATAAAGAGAACAGACACATGAGATGGAAGACCAGGGCATATGGTCTTGAGGAAGCTGCAGGACAATGGTATAGGTTTTGACAGGTGGATGACAAAGCATGACTTTAGTCAACGTCAGGGTAACTACTATGGTTTGTCTTACCAAGTGGATGATGGTCATGACATTATCCTATTATTGCATGTGGATTGTATGTTTGCTAGCAGGTTTATATATACAGGGTTTTGCTGAGCTAAGGGTAAGATTAGTTCAGTGGTTTGCTATGAAGAATTTGGAGCAATGAAATTCTTTGGCATGGGAGACATGGAAGATCACAGGTTGATTTTGTCTCCAGTGGGAGCTGATGTGAATTAGGTGTTTCTGAGGTTCAAGATGCAAAATTGGAGCACACCAAGGGCTGGACAGTTCAGTGTCTGAAATCACATGAGGTCTGGTATAGACCTGAGTTTGCCCAAGCAGTGGGTGTTGTCAAAGAGTTAGGAGCCAATTCGGGGAAGTGGGTTCTCAGGGATGAAGAGGGACCAGCAGTAAAGATTCATGATATTCAAGGTCAGGACTTCACTACATGGGTTTATAGGTTCAGATGTGACAGGGTACTCGAATGACAAGAGGTGCACCACAAGTTGTGTGGTGGGTTGTCTTTAGGATTGAGCTTGAAGAGGGATACAAGCCAAGAAATAGATTAAATGGAGTATAGGTACAGGTACAGTGTAGCTGTTTATCTCAAAGTGGGAGATTGTTAGGTTATGGAGCTAAAAGCTTCACTGATGCAAGTAGGGAAGGAGGTTGCGAAGGGTTGCGGAGTGTCATAGACACTGGCATTAGTCAGGCTAATCGATGTCGACAAGATAAGGTAGGAGAGCAACCGACGTCAGTCAAAATTTGGTCGGTGTCGGCACCCCCCAAGCAGACAGGGACTGACGTCGGTCACCTGTGTGGTTCGGACTATGAATATGTTACAGGCAGTTAGCTAACAACCAAGTGTTTGCATGTCAAGAGCCAAATTTAGACTAGAAGCTGTGGATCTAATTATTGTAATTAGGTGTCTAATTATTGTTTGCATGAGATCTATTTAAGAGACTCATTGGTTGTATTGTAAATGTGTGCTAGAGAGTAAGAGAGCAATAATATAAGCTTCTTCTGTGTGTGAGGTGAGCATGGTGTGTTCCTCCTAGTGCCACAGTACCAAGTGTGGGTGTTGGATTGGAGAATCAGCAGGGTTCTTCATGTATGTATGATCTTGGTCATCAGGTGAGCATGGCTTCTATAGGAGATCTACATGGTAAGTAAGATCATTGATTTGCAGGTGTATGTGTGTGCAAGGTCAAGGTTCACAGGTGTGCAGAACCAGATTGATTTGTAGGTGTATAAGATCATAGAAGACAACAACACAACAGGGAGCAAAATTAGGGGAGATCTACTTAGAGTATGTTTGTGTACTTGTGGAGTGTGTGGAGCACTTGTGGAGTGCGTGGAGCATAGGTGTATTGGCAGTAGTGGATACTAGCTGGTTGGAGGTGAACACCAAATTTGTGTTTGAGTTGGGTGTTGGGACTTAAGGGAGAGATCTTTGAGGGAAGATTTATTGTTTATGCCCTAGAGGTGTGGGAGCCCTAGAGGTGTGTAAGGAAGAAGAACTGTGGCAGCCTTCTTTATTGTATTTCCTTCTGAAAGAGTTTTAATACAAGTTGTGTATTGTCTCTCATATCATGTGTTATTTCTGAATTCTAGTTACTTGTGTATTCTGGTTAATTTCTGCATGTTAATTTGCTTGGTAATCAATTGTGTGCTTCCATTATTTATATCCCAACATCCCAATATGAATAAAATAGTCAATGACCTTCAACAATTGTTGTGTGTGCCATTGCCTTTCTACTTCCATCAAAGAAAAATAATCCATCTATTGAATTCAATCAAAGCTTCCTTCAAATCAAAAACTAACCTCGAATATATTTATACCAAAATATATTATCCTATTTTAAATTATGAACTAAACCGTAAATAAAGCACACCTAATTTTAGACTGTTAAAAAATTAGGTTAAAAATATACTTGACATGTGCTTTGTGTCATCTAGAGAAATTTATGTTATATTTTAAGGCTTTTTCTAGATGGTATCAAATTTATATTCTCATTTTTATTAAAACTATTTTACAAATAAAATTTTTCATCTTCTTGGATATTATCAAGCTATTAGTATCTACCAGGCTAGGTACTATTATTAGTATCTACCAAGCTAGGTACTATTATTTTCACTTTTGCAAAATAATTAGTATGGGTATGCGTGACAATTAAATGTAATTTTCATGGCAATTACAAATTAAAACACTTTTTTAATATGATAATGACATATAATTTTAATATTTTTTTTCTTGTTAAATTACTATGTTACTCTTTGCCCAATCAAATCTCTATTTTTTAATTTAAAATTGGTCAGCCAAAACTAAAAAAATAGTCTATAGCAGTTTCTCATAGCCTATATATATAAAATAATTTCATTTGAAATAGACACAATTCATATTAACTATAATCCCTTAAAAAAAACACGTGAATAACCAATTCCAAGGAATTTGTCTCTCGTGTTTTTCATTCATTAAAAAAATGTGCTTGGTAAATTCAAATAAAATAAACAAAACCAATTACATGTCTCCTAAAATAAATAAAAATAATAATGGTATTGTAAACATTTTTTTTTTAATGAAATATATCTATATATAAATTTACCAAAATAAATATACAAATAATTCACAAAAAAGTAGGTGGTATGGATGTATGCCATAGAGTTACACTAGGCAAAGCCTA
The DNA here is from genome assembly GCA_037957365.1 of Torreya grandis. NCBI lineage: Eukaryota > Viridiplantae > Streptophyta > Pinopsida > Cupressales > Taxaceae > Torreya > Torreya grandis. Next base: position 651,797 of record JARHVA010000276.1, read on the forward strand.
GGAACCAAAACTAGAAACATAAAAAAAATTTAGGCCCCACCTAAGAACAAGTCATAAATTCATCATAAAAAGTATTAAGTAGAAAGAGAAAGGATAGAAGGTAAATGATCCATATCATCAGAACCCTATCCTGAGCTTGGCAAGTCATTGTCATCTAGAATTGGCTCCCAACTAGTAGTTTGAGTAGTGTCCTTATTATCTTCTTATTCCTGTGTATAAGTGGATGAAACTGATAGAGAGAGCCTAATGAACTTATTCAACACATCTAACTGAACTTTAGGTGGTACCCCAAAGCATTCAAGCATAGAGGATGAGGAGGAGCATCCAAACCATCCTACCTAATAGGGGAAGGAGGTGGAGGCTACCACCCTTATTGCTACCTAGGAGGGGTCATATGTTGGTATGGGGTACCACTATGAGAGCAACACTAAGATTGGCTATGTCAGTGCCCACCATGAGGTGGTAAAGCAATTTTATCCTCTAGTATATATTCTCTTTGTGGACATGATGAAACTTGAGCTATGGCACAAGGAACATCTCCCCAATGGGAGAAAATATCTTGAAGGTGACCAAGCTCTACAACAACTTTGTTGGCTTGAACTTGAATCTGTAAGAGAACATTAGAAATGATAGAATACTTTCTCAAAGTAGAAACATTAAAATATGAAGAAGCATTATTAAATACAACATTATTTCTTTCTTTCCATAGCCAAAAGAGAATCTCCACTCAAAAAGTATGCCTAACTTGTGTATATTAAAAAGGCAATGCAAGTTTATCTTTGAGGAGGATATGCTACCAATGAAAGAATTTCGGTTAAAAAGGTTTGAAGATGTCATGAATCCAATTTTAGACCCTTTGAGCTTTGGATCAATACCAAAAAAGATGAGGGAGCATCTCCAAATGGTCATAGAAAGGGCAACTGAGAAGGGAAACTCCTAATTGAATGAGCCTTCTGCTAATAAGTAAACCCTAGTATAACATACACCAAACAAAATGAACTAGCTTAAACTCCACACAAGCCCCCCAAATAGTGTTGGGGTGTGGAGCTAAAAGCTTCACCTTGTTGCAAACAAAAGGAGGTTTCTGAGCATGACAGTCATTAGTGTTGGCAGGCCACAACCGACGTCAGTCAGGGGAAGCACAAAAGGAAACTGGCATCGGCAGGGATTGGCCAGCATCGGTCACCTCCAGTCAGATAGGGATCAACGTCAGTTGCCTATGGCGGTCAGAACGGCTATTGACGAATAGTTAGTTAAGTGAATAGAGAGTTTGCATGATGAAGACCAGTTTGAGTCTTGAGCTGATTGTCTAAATTAGTGTATACATGAGATCTATATAATAGACTCATGGGTTGTATTGTTAAGTGGAGAATTTGTAGAACCCAAGTGTAAAACTTGGAGAGTTCTTCCCATGGTGGAATCAAGTAGGATTCCTCATGTATGTAAGATCAGGTTTGATATGCAGGGTGTTGCAGGGTCATGGTGGAGATCTACATGTGATAAGTAAGATCAGGTTAGTCTGCAGGGGTGTGTATGTGCGAGGGTCAAAAGGAGATCAGTGGGGGAGTAGGATCCAAGGTGACAGCAATACATCAAGGAGCAGGATCATGGTAAGATCTACTTGGAGTACCGGTTCGTACTCGATTGTACAGGCAGTACAATGAGGTGAACAACAGCTTGTGTTAGCTGTGTGTTGTGACCTATGAGAGAAGATTACTCAAGTGGGAAGATTACTGGGAGCCCTTGAGGAGGAAGCCTCACAGAGGTGGAAGAAGAGTGTGATCTCTTTATTGTAATTTCCTTTGTAATGAGTTGAATACAATTGTGTGTTGCCTCTCATATTCTGTGTGTTTTCTCATTGATAGTTATTTGTTCTTCTAGTTATTTCCCAAATCTTAAGTTGCTTATACAATGGTAATCATGTGTGCTCTTAATTTTGACAAGTTGTGTCAGAGCTTTGGGGAACTTAGGTCCTATCAAATGGTATCAGAGTGAGGTTGGATGTTCTCAAAGCAAGTTTGACTAACAGATGGCCAGATCTGGTTAGTGGTTTGTTGATTACAGGTTACTCATAGGAGTTGCTGATTGAGTGGGAGTATAGCAATGGCAGAAGAAGGTAAGCTAAGGATGAAGAAATTCAGGCACATGATTAACACCACAAGGAGTGTGGTGGGTTATCTTCAAGTGAGAGTTTGAAGAGGAATACAAGCCAGGATGCAGATTAGATAGAGTACTGGTATGGGTACAGGTGCAGCTATTTATCTCCAAGTGGGAGATTGTTAGGGTGTGGAGCTAAAAGCTTCACCTTGTTGCAAATAGAACAAGGTTTCTGAGCATGATAGTTGTCGGCATTGGTAGGCCACAACTGACGTCAGTCAGGGGAAGCGCAGAAGGAAACTGGCATTGGTAGGGATCGATCAGCGTCGGTCACCTCCAATTAGACAAGGACCAACATCGGTCACCTCTGGTAGTTAGAATTGCTGTTGACAAATAGTTAGTTAAGTGAACAGAGAGTTTGCATGATGAAGACCAATTCGAGTCTTGAGCCGCTTGTCTAAACTAGTGTATGCATGAGATATATATAATAGACTCATGGGCTGTATTGTTAAGTGGAGAATTTGCAGAACCCAAGTGTAGAACTTGGAGAGTTCTTCCCATTATGGAATCAAGTAGGATTCCTCATGTATGTAAGATTAGGTTTGATATGCAGGGTGTTGCAGGGTCATGGTGGAGATCTACATGTGATAAGTAAGATCAAGTTGGTCTGCAGGGGTGTGTATGTGTGAGGGTCAAAAGGAGATCGGCGGGGGAGCAAGATCCAAGGTGACAGCAATACATCAAGGAGTAAGATCATGGTAAGATCTACTTGGAGTACTCATTTGTACTCGATTGTATAGGCAGTATAATGAGGTGAACAACAGCTTGTGTTAGCTGTGTGTTGTGACCTATGAGAGAAGATTACTCAGGTGGGAAGATTACTGGGAGCCCTTGAGGAGGAAGCCTCACAGAGGTGGAAGAAGAGTGTGATCTCTTTATTGTAATTTCCTTTGTAATGAGTTGAATACAATTGTGTGTTGCCTCTCATATTCTGTGTGTTTTCTCATTGATAGTTATTTGTTCTTCTGGTTATTTCCATAATCTTAAGTTGCTTATACAATGGTAATCATGTGTGCTCTTAATCCTGACAAGTTGTGTCAGAGCTTTGGGGAACTTAGGTCCTATCAAATAGTGCTAAAGTAGAATCCCCATGTACTAACAAAAGAATGTAGACCCTAATAAGAATTTAGCTCATCCACCATAGGCAAGTGGGGATTAAGCCATCCATACCCAAGTTTGGGGGTGTAGTTGTGAAAGGGAGTTTCAACATACCACTTCCAATCCTTCCACCAAGGATGAGTGCAGTGAATAGAAATTTTATCTAACATGATAGGTAACACAATGTTGAGTATCTCTTGGTAGGATTCTTGATCAAAATTGGCTAACCCAAATTTGGTTTTCACCTCTTCTTAGGATAGCCAGGAGCAAGATCACCTATAAAAAATATCCTAGACAGTATGAATGCCTTTAAAAAACAAATTGAGAGCATTGATCTAAGGGAATTCAACTAGAGGAACTTTATTGAAATTAATAACAAGTGACCACCATAGTAAGTGGATGTTAATAGACAACCCATCTTAGAACCCTAACGCATTCTAGAGAAGCCATGGTTTGATATTTTCTCATTCCTTCAAAATGATTTTTTCTATAAATAACCATATGATTTTAATGAGAGATCTAATGATAATTAAATTAGTGAATCCAAGCCCTTTCGAAGCTTTCTTGCCCTTCGGCAAGCCCAAAGAGATGTAGTATCATAACAACACCTTCCAAACTTCTTTTTCCTCAATGGCCTGCACAATCCATTTGGCACATAAGGTAACTCATCCTTGAGCTATGTCAATGAGCCCCATACTTATAACATCCTACATGAGGTAAAAATATTCCTAATCCACCCTATGTAATCTATTACCATGAGAAGAGTTGGCCCAAAGAAAATCCCTAAGCAATTTCTACAACTTTTGATAAGATTTCTTATAATGAACCCAACATAAAGAGTAGTAAACATGGGTGGTTGCAAGCACTTTCAAGTAGATTTAAATTTTTCATACTAATAATAGGGCCTTGGTTACCCAATATTCTAGTTTCTTAACAACTCTGTCAACAACATATTGCCACAACAAGGGTGGTGAGGCATTAAAATCAAAGTGGATGCCAAGCAATTTTAATATTTCATCATGTTGGATCCATACCCAACTGTATTTATCATCCCATATTGGTAGAGGGAGGTATGATTTCTTGTATCAATGAGTTTTCTACCATTGGATGTTGGAGCCAAAGGCAAAGTAGAAGGTGTTGAGATGCTGCAAGTTATTGTCCATATTGACCTCATCCTCAATGAAAGTAAGGAAAGAATCATCTACAAAGTGACCATCAATCAATTACATATATTCATGAAAATTTGTTGTATATTGAGGGAGATAAATTCCCTTAACAAGGCCCCTATCTTGGGCATTGTTAAGAAGATACCCAAAAGTATCAACTCCTATCACATACAAGGTGGGAGCCAAAGGGCACCCTTGGTGAATGGAGAGGAACAAATCAATAATGCAAATATATTTTCATGTAAGACAAAAATAGTAAAAATTAAGGGAAAAATGAATCAAAAAATAAAAAATAATAGATATTGCATTGTTTAAAAAAACAAATTTTGTAGCAAAGAAGAATACCATACAACACAGAAGAAAATAATAACAAAATTATTAATATGAACATCGATAAAGTTCTAATACTTATAATAATGAAGAAGAAAACAAATGCAATTAAAATATAATACAAAATACAATGCAATACCAAATAGCATATATCATTACACTATTTAAAAGTAACAATACACAAAGTGAAAAATAAAAAACATGTAATGGAAATTAAAAATGACAAAATAGAAAAAACATATTTACAAGTAATTAAAGATACACCTACTAATGTTTATCAGCTTTGTGAGTGTTTACATTTAAAAGAGACCTAGTTAACATTGACAGCACTATTGTTAACATCTTATCTTTGATTACTATTGATTAATAATTTGAAAAAATAATAAGACAAAACATATGTAAACAATGAAAAAATATGCTTGAAAATAAAAACATCCGATGTTTGTTGTTCCCTTTTGAATAAGAAGAAACAAAACAATAGAAATAGTTCAAAAGTTAACTTCTTTAGAATAAAGTCTAGTTTCATGCATATTATTTTTGTACAAATAAAACAACTTGGATATAAAAGAGCACAAATAGGACTACTTGGGACAATTATATATTTTCTTGTTAATTTTGACCATATTCAAAAAGTATTATCTAAAAAAAAATTAAATGAAAATCAAACAATTGTAATTAAATTGAAACAAAAATTAGAATATGAAAATGCATATGTAAGAGGAATTATTAGGGATGGGAGGGCCCAACCGGTCCCCATCTATATATAGCACATATAGATAATTTAAGGCCCAATCGAGACATGTTCGACATCCTAAGGGCCGAACCCCCAACTCTAGATCCCTATATAGATTTGGTGTAGTCAACTTCCATCTATCTATCTATAGAGAAGAGTGGGTAGACCCTAGATATGCCATGCCCTCTAGTCTATAGTCATCTTTCATCTATATCATATT
>JARHVA010000276.1:1267500-1370000 GCA_037957365.1 Torreya grandis
AATATTGATAGAGTATTTTAATAAGAGAAAGTGTTCATTGATATATATTGTAGGATTGAGTTAAGTTTTGACAAACTGTCAATACTCAAGCCTAAGTTTCCATTTAGATAACATGATCCCCTCTATGTATGTACATATCCCATATCTTTATATTTGAACACATAAATAAACCACTTAAATGATTCCCTTTTTTATTAACTATCATCTTATTTTGATTTTGAATTATATTATAAAAACCAAATTGATATCAAGATAAATCAATACTCATATCTTATAAAAAAACTAAGATAGCTATCTTAACCTCTAATTGATTTCAAATCATATACCAATTTGAATGCAAGGAGTGGTAAATGAATTTCTTATGCATACATTTTGGTATCTATACAAAACATATACACTTTTAGGAATTCTGTTTCAAGCACTCAAACATATAAAATTAAATGGATATCATTTCCTTTATCAACTAATGTCTTTTCCATGTTCTCAAGCTAAACCTTATAACTAGATAAGGGTTGAAATGCATTCATAATAAAAATCATAACTTACAACATATTTGAACCACTATATAAACTTAAACACAAATTAATTGCAAATTAATATAGGTTTGCTTCCACATTCACAAAAATATATGCACATATATTTATATGTAACAAAAATGTATGGATGCATATGTTTATATTCATGTACAGACAATCCAAATGCATCCATACCCCTAGACATTAGCCCAAGGTTTTCAAATAGGGCCTATAATATAATTAAACAAAAATCATAAATAAATTACACATTCTAAGTATCTTAATACTTAACTTGGCACCCTGAGTCTTATAGGCCTGAGAATGGGATTCTAAATCCCATCCTCAGGTATAGAAGTTTGATAGGCTAGGGTTTTATAAAAGAGATCATTCAAGTTATTTTATATAAAAAAACATAATCCCTTACATTCCAAAACCCCATAAACCTATTTAAAATAAAGTCGAGTAAATGACTGACCTAGTATTAAAATGAGCCTATAGTCATCTTATCTTTTCTTTATCATAGTCGAGCCTCCTATTCTCTCTTATTCCTTTTTCCACTCAAAAATAATGAACTAGATGTAATTTTATTTTTCTTTCTCATATTAATTATTATCTTCCCTAAAATATGCATTCTCAGCATGACTTTCATAGGACCCCTAATGTTTCACCCACCAAACCTCATGAAATATTTTTCCATTAATGCATCACTCTACCATTTTCATTCCACTTGTAGTTCCTTTCCCTACATGTGAGATCAGTGGTTGAGCTATTTCCAAGCTCATGACAAGCAACCCTAAAGAATCATGATATCCAAAACCTAATTCAAAGCCCTTTAGCCTTTTTTTTCAAAACATCTAATGATAAAAATTAACTTGAAGCTTCCACTTAATCATAACTTTTAGTTTAACATCAATATTTACACCAAAACAAAACTTTGGAAAATAGTTAAACAATTTACCTTGGAGGGGGGTATTTTCCCCTAATTACCCCTTTTATTTTTTAACTTCCAAACATGTCTTAATATATTTTAATCCTATTTGGTCTAGACATCAAGAGTTTAATGCCATCAATAATATTCTAACTTGGATAGTAAGACAAATAATCCTCTTAGGCCAAAGTAGTCAAAATTTTAAACAAATTATACATGGGCAACTAGTTAGGATAATCAAATGCCATAACTTAGTATTTAACTTATATGTATAAGTTAAATATAGCCAACAACCAATTTTGATATATCTTTTAGCATTACATGATTAATATAAGTAATGAACCATATTGACACATTACATTTTCTACTAAGCCTAAAATAGTGAGGAATAACAACAATCAACACACACATATAGTTATGAACTTAAAGTGAAAAATGTTTAAAGCATTAAATGTAAGCATCATGTATTTTATCCTAATCTAAAAAAGTGGTGTGTGTATGGGTCTATTTCAACCATCTCTCTCAATACCTATTTTAGTTATTTTCTCCCCCCTCTCTGATGATACTCTCCCTCTGCACTATCAATGAGGGTGGAAATATCCTACATCCAACTCATCAACTAAATTCGTAGTTATCTTGTATAATTGTAATAATCAACATATAACCATAACAACTACTAAATGTATGAAATATATATAAATAATGACCATAAACATAATAAAATAGGTACCAAAAGTAATATATTTGTTAACCAAACAACATATATAAATTCTAACTCAAAATAAACATCAGAAATGCTAATGATTAACACATAATCTACTAATTAATGCTTCAAATATCCATAGAGAAAAACTAGATGGAATACGGCAAGGTAGTTACATCAATATATATGTGTACTCCTAAGCCTTTCTCTTTCAATTTAAATATGTTTCAAGTACTTTTGACAAAAATTATATGCATTGATTATACACTATAACATGCTCTTAGTTTCAGGTCAGTCACCACCAAAGCACTCAAATATAGCTCTATCAAAGCACTCAAATCCAAATCAAGAAAATATAAGGTGTGTATACACACCTAGGTACTTATTTATTTCCTTTAAAATATCAATTCCATTACTAGATTAAAGGGGGGGATTAGATGATATTTTGTGATTGCCTTAGCCTTGTATACTTGGAAAACTCATGACCTAGTTGTTCCTCTTAATTCTACACATGCCTTATTTTTACAAGCCTTATATTTACTCTATTGTGTGCCCCTTGGCCTATATCTTAGATTGATCAGTCTTATATTGATGACATAGATATCCCATCTTTTCTAAAATGCTTAAAATGTACATATATTATACCTTTACAATGTTTTATCATATGCCTCTTTAATTCTTCCTATACACTAATGTTTGGGATAACTAGTAGCATTAACATTACTATCCTGGCCCATCATAAGTGTCTAGTGCCTCAAATTCATCCAATTTTCAAATTAAATGTATTATAATGGTCATCCTAAGTGATTTAATGTGATTTGTTTTGTTATAAGATTGGTATAAATACAATATCAACCCTCATTCATACCTAACCTATGGACACCTAACAATTAGACTAAAAGAGCACACAAGAAGCACTTAAGAAGCACTCAAGTTACCAAAATATTTCATATTCTTCCCTATTATAATATCAATAAAATTAATAGCCCATCTACAGGTCTAAATTATTGAAGGAGTAGTCATAAGGTCATCTTTGCCAAATTACAAGTTAGGTCATGATTGTACTTACTTTACACACATTGCATGATTCACACGCAAGCCAACATAGAGGGGAGAACTACATGAGTCTGAGACCCTCTTCTGGAGTATTGGCTATGTAGGTAGCACTCTTTGATAGTATGGTCATTATGAGTTAGTTTGACACCATGTTCCCACTAACTCATTTTTTGCCAAGGTCACATTAAAGATGAAAAGCTAGGGTTTTGCCATTTCACCAAGAGTGATAGTCCATGACCTAGATCTGAATAAACCAGAGTGAATTCAAAGCCAAAACCAAAAGCATCCATGTGGTATCATCCTATTTTAGCTAATATTCTATATTGGAAACTAGTGTTGACCCCAAATAGTAGCATTGATAAAACCATCCTAAGCTAATGTAACTATCTAGAGAGCCAGAGGTACCAAATCTAGAATCTAATAATTGATCTAGATATCTTCCTACTTGTACCATATATAACATTGTATTAACATAAAAAATAGTTAAGTACTCTCTTTTATGTCATTTATATATCTAGCCTATTTGTAATTTCTATTAATAGCCTATCTCAATTTTATAAATTCAACATATGGTACATTTGATTTTAGCACATTAATTGGCCTATTGTAGATATGATATTCACCCTTGTGCCCTATCATTTATATGTCTTTACCCCTATCTACACAAGTATGATTAATCAATCCAAATTAGGGTTAAACACAAATGTGCAAATTATCTTTCAATCCCATTTATGAAGATGAAAAGTTATCCCATTCTTTATTTACATCAATTGGAGTAGGTGAATACAAGGATATATCTCCTCTAAAAAATAATGGTGAAGTAATATTTTTTTAATAATAAAGTACTTAAAATACCATATCAAAAATCATTTCACATTCTTCTGATTCAAGCAATTCTAATCATACAATGATTATATATTCTAAGGAAAAAGTGAAAACTCCAAATTAAAAAGTAAAATAATCAAAACAAGATTGTGGTCTATTAAAATAGGAATTTATTAATAAAATTATTTCAAATCTAGAAACAAATAATCCCTTTACTAAATTGGTCATAAAAGAGACCCCAAAGTAGATTTATTCTTATCTATATCCTCTAATTATAAAACCATTTATGGATTGAAAATAATGTATTAATGTTGTGGTAAAATATCTCTAAGAGGATAACATATGTAGTATTAAATATCTTGGATATGGCAGACAACACCTCCATCATATTGTAGGTCTCACACATTACATTGGATATATTACATTATTAATCACATTGGGTACAAAACCATTTTTTACATTATTCCATATGTATCTTACCTTACAATAATATAATGTAATTCTTAGGATATCATGGAAATAACAATAGGAGTTACCCTCGGTAATAATTATGATGCAATTACATTTCAGCATGATAGTGAAATGGTTACATTTTCTAAGGAGAACACAATTACAATAAAACAACACACTGTTAATCATATCTCATCAGAAGGATATAATGAAAGTATGGCTCATACACACTCTAATGAATCAAAAAAAAATTACACATGGGAAACTTATTCAAATAGGTGGGTTGTCAGAAATTAATGTAGGTACATACACTCTTTATGCAAGTACTCCATGGGATCTTTCTTCAAACCAAATAATTGGATTAACATACTTTCCTAGTACCTATATTTACATATATTTTTTGATTTTTACTTTTGTTCTATACTCTTCTATACCTCATCTAATTTTATTCTAGCCCTAGACTCTTTTTTTCATTTTGGGGGCACTTTTCCCCTTATCCTTTGCAACCTAATTTGAACAACCTAGGATATTTATCTTACTAAGATTTCAATGAACATTTCTCATGGAAACTATTTTCTCATTATTACATATCTACACATGCTCTAGTTCTCATTTATACTTTCATGCTCACATATATCTACTTTTACATGAGGTTGCATGTCCATTTTTTATACACATACACCTCTATTTGGGGAATTTCACTTGCCTTATTAATTTCCATGCTATAATTCAATTTTTTTTTTAGTGTTGTTCAAATTTCCATCTCTTTATTCCTTCTCAAAAACTTGTTGTTTATCTAGTTTTTCAAAGATTTTTCAAATTTCACTTATGCACAGTCTCCTTTTCAAATATTGAAAAAATACAAAAACATGCATATATTTCTAAAAGTACAAAAAAATTAAAAAATGAAAAAATTTAAAAACAATGACCTCTAAAGCATATTTTCATGTTGTTGAATTACATCTTTGCATATGCCATCTATATTTAAAATACACAACATACTTCATTACCTTTTCAAAAAGTAATGCTTCTCACATGGTATTTGAGTGTGCAACAAGACATATTTATACAAAATAGTCATGTATAGAAGAAGTTATCCTGATCAAAAATTCATGTACATAATTAATCAATACAAATTCACACTAGCTAGATAACAATGCATTGTACAGTTGTCATCTACTATGGACATATCCCTATGTATTCTACATCATTTTTTGACTATTTAAAATAGTCACATGGACCTCTTATACATTTTTTGATCACAAATCATAAATCATATTCAGATATCAGTCAAAATTCAAGATTAAGGCATACCTTTACATGGTTTTTATGCTAAGTAAGTCTTTTACACAACATTTTTGCTCATTAAGGGCATCTCATCACTGTAAACAATCTATTTTACAATTTTTATTTATCCATGGTCTCTTTCTATGTAGATATATAATGAAAACAAATGTCTTGTTCTCAAATTCATATATTACATTTGTAATGATGAATATGTTATTTTTGAAATATTAGACATAGACACATATGATCAAAATATATTAGTTTCAGCTTCTCTATATGTTTATTTCATTACATATCATACTTCAACTTTATTTCTAATTGTATGTGGCCCTTAACTTTGTGTATGTTCACCATACACCCTCTTTATTGAATGGAATCATCATTCCATGTTTGTGTGGTCCTTAGCCTCCTATGTTTGTGTGACATTTACATGTCCCTTGTATTCATCCTTTGGGTTTTATGTGTGACATGTATGTAAGCTTTTTAACTTTATGTAATATATTACATGTCCTTTTTGTGTCTATCGGGCCTTTTTGTGACACTATGTGACTTTTATAATATGTTCATTACTTGATAATATGGTTATATGATTCCTATCATGCACTAATAAGTATCTATTACATACATATATGGTGACATGATACATATCATGCATATATTACTTATGTGATTCAATGCTTTATGTATTCAATACAATGCTTAAAATACGTATACAAGACTTGCAAGTTCTTTTCATGTTTCATACACTATTTCAATGATATATTCAAATTACTTGATTAAATGCAATATGCAAGCTTTTTATATGCTTCAATGTTATATTTCTATGATTCCAATATATTTCAAATATTCATATGCTATTACATTATTACATCTTTTAAAAATGTTCTCAATTTTAATTTTGATACAAGTGATTTCTAAGAAAATTTCCCTTGTCTCAAATAGGAGAATCATAATGGATTATCTCCAAACTTTCACAAATAATAAATTTCTTATTTTATAGCTTACAATATTTAAAAATCCAATTTTTGAAATTATAGGCAGATTCGACTTGCTTATATACTCCACTCTTACATCTAATCAAGCATAGATATACTTGTAAAAATATAGTTACAAGATTCCAAATAGTTTTCAAAAGATCAAAAAGGCACTCTATACAATACAAAGGGTATGATATGCATTCATTTCTAAGCAACTACTCTACAAATTTCAAATATCTCTTTTTAAATTTCAAAGTTTCAAAAGTTAATAGTTTGAATCTAAATCTATCTACAATAGTGTGAAACATATTTTTTAAGTGGGCCATAGTTGAGCTTAGTGACATTACACATCTTGATTTCACTTTAGTGATCCATGCACTAGTTCCCACATCTTATTTTTATTTTAGCAAGTGATCCATGTTTGAGCTTAATGATGCTCCATGTCTTGGTTACACTTTATCAAACCACTTTGTTGGTTCCTATCTCTTAAATAATTATAGAGTACTCTATGAGGGTTGAATAATATAATATTTCCAATCAATCATATTCACTGATTCTTCTCATTCAGACTTGATCACTCTCAATTCACCATAGGTTCATTAATTCTCCACATACCTCAATAACAAAGCATACACATCTCCATGACAAAGATAAAGTATGTGCACACACTTAATATTTGAATTTTATTTACTCTATTAATTATATGAATCACTATAATAAATGGGGGGATTTAGACATTGATATTTAATCAATAAAATCTTTAAAAAATCTTGTTCTTAACACTTTTATTTAACTTGGCCATTTCACCATTATGATAACCTATAATCTCTAAGAAAGTCTTCAAAGTATTTAAAATACTAATAACATATTCTAGACTTCCATATTTTATTCCTATCCATCCCTCTTCAACATATAATTTACTAGCATTCTTGTTTTAGAAACTTATGTTCTTTTTGGATAAGTGTGCACTAGGGAGATAGAGGCACACTATGCACCTGTCTAGTAGTGTAGACATATATCTCATGCTTTAATGGTTATATTTTTAAAATGATACATATCCTAATAGCTTTACCACATATTTTAATAGGTTGGTGATCAAAAATATTTGAAATATCTCTCTATAAAATCACATTAAGGGTCACACTTGAACCTATGTAACTCTCACTTATAAAAGCATCTTTTTTATGATTTCAAAATATTTTATCTTCTGAGTAAATATTTATATTAAAATTCTACTACAATTTTACAGTACTTGGCCAAGTCTAACATTTTTTATTTCAGGTTTAGGGCATCCTTTTTTCAATCATTTTAATCAAAATTTGTAATTACATTCATATAGTCTTCCCTAAAGGGATAACTACATCAACCTAAGGCGCTTTAGGATATGTAGTTAGTACTCTTTCAACAAGGATTTTTTTTAGGATATCTTTGCCATTCTCACATCCCCCATTTTTCCCATTTTATATTTGATCTTATTTGTTTTCTTATGTAGGACTAGGGTTCTAATTTTATAAGTCATCCACATGTCAATTCAAGCTCCACACATATATAGATAACATTAAGCTGCATGTAAATAAACCCAAATTTTTATATCTAATGCATTATCTAATAGGACAAAGTCATAGTATAAGACAATGACACATTGCACTCCTATCCACCTCCTACAAACTTGAACCAACAGATAACAATCAATTATTTTTTGATGCATTTGTGTTTGTATGTTATCTCATATAGTCATAGATTACATAAAGTTAACATGGTCTAAAATAAATTAGTTGTAAGGATAATTCTCTAACCCTAGCCCTAATTTTCTATTTTTATCAATTTACAAATTCTATAATTTTTTTAGATCTTTATATTTATTATATTTGGTCTTATATATCATCCTAGATCATATTTTAAAATTTTACATTTCCAATTAGATTTAATTTTAATTCATAAGTAATTCTAATGTAAACACGTTTGTGCTTTTAATCATGTGTGTGTTTCTCTTTGACATCTTGTCTAGTGTGTCCATGAAGTATCCTCTAGTTTTTGTGTCACATCATTGTTTATTTTTGGGTATTATTTCTTAATCAATCATTTCCAATTATACACATTATTTTCTGACTATGTCTGATTGTATTGCATTTACTATGTGATTTATTATGGTTGGTGCCACGATCCATATCACACACACTACTAATTAAAATAAAAATATATTTTTTCCTATGCTTACATGGTCTCTACCATGTATATATTGGACCATACTACTACTATTTTTTGTGTGATTAATTTATATATATAACCCACCAAGGGTCCATTCTTACATTAGTCATATCCTTTATCATAAGCTTATCATGCCATTGAGGTCATGCTACCTGAACATATAGTTTAAAGCTTATAATTTATATATTATGCATATTGAGATTACTATACCCATGTGCTTATTTAATTTACACTAATTATATATCATCAATGCCATTATTCAAATTTTATTTTTTTATTAATAAGATTTCGTAAGATTAACACCATGGTTCATGTATCACTAGGTGTCTTAAATCCTATACTCATTTTCCTATTATATTTTATTTTGATATATTCAAACTAATTTATTATGATGTTGAATACTTCAATACATTTTTAATTTTTTTTAGTTACATTAGATTTACTAAGACATGAGTGAATCCTATCCTAAACATTGAGATTATTCATCCTTCCATCCCTCAGGTAATGTTTATGTACATGCTTAATGGTTTTTTAATTTCACATGTGTATGTATTCATGTACATGAAAATCAAAGAAATACATTATGTAGACACGTAACAATTTCAAAATATTATTTTACATTGTTTATTTGTCATGCCTTACCACACTTGGACCATTTGTGTACATTTGGTTATATTCATATACCTTCAACTCACATTATACTCCCTCATATTTGACTCATCTAAATTCCATTATAAACACCTCAAATCTATTAGTTTTCAATATTGTAATCCCTGATAGACATGATTTTTCCAACTTGATATTCGTTTTTATCCTTTTAGTATTTTGGGTTAGAATCATTCAACTATCAATTTTTAACCTTTCCCCTTTATGGGTCATTCCATACTTGCCCTTACTCCTCATGCCTTGAAGTTCACTTATCACTATCTTATAGAATTGACATATTTGTGAAGTTTCCTAAAGAGTACTATATATATATATATATATATATATATATATATATATATATATATATATATATATATATATATATATATATATATATATATATATATATATATGACCTTGGTCATTTCACATTGTCTCCAAATATTCAAATATATTTTAATGCAAGTATCTTAAGTAAAATTATAAATCATTATTAATAATTATACACATTTTTTAAATGGTCCTATACATTGAACTTACATTATGTATTCATGGGCTAGGATGACCTATAAAAAGATTCTTTCTCTCAATAGACTAGGATAAAAATAAGGTAATAAGAATATATAATGTATATAATTGGAAGGGTGAGTAAGAATAGGGTAATATACACTCAAATTTCAAGAAAAAATGGTTCCAAATCCTAATCCTATAACATGGGCTATAGTTCTCACTAGGGCTCAATATAAATAAGTGATTGTAATAATGATTGTAAATGGGTGTATCCAAAATATAAAAGGGATACCACATACAAGGAATTGATGAAAAGGGATAACCTATATATAAAATATTTATAATTACCAAAGTAATATGAAGATATGTGGTGCAATGGTCAACCAATGGGAGCTCTATGCAACCTAAGGTGATAAATAGAAAATCTACATAGCCCTGTAGCTGTACCATATTATTCAATATAATGGGGAGTATAAGAAAGGATAAACAAAAAAATCCATAATAATAATGAGAATAAATATCCAATATACTCAATAGATAAAGGAAATATAGTAAGGATATAGATACTCACCTTTGGGTGGACTCACCAGCACCTCAATCTCCCCCTCTTTCTAAAGTGATACTTTGTAAGAGATGTTTTGGTTGAAGATCTCAAATGGAAATAATAATAACTACATGTCTTTAGTTGGGAACTTCAAAGATTAGGACACTTCTTTGGCATGACTCATATTGAAATTCAAGGACCATAAGCAAGACTAGACCTCAAAGATAAGACTTTATACCTATAACTCCCCTTTTTAATACTTAAGCATGGAATTTATAGTGAAAAATAAGAGTAAATGAGTGTGTTATATGGTTTAGGATTAAAATATGACCCCTATATGTACAAATCCAATACCCAAAACCATCCCTAAACTTAAGTTGATGGTATTGGCTAGATCAATATATTTGGAAATATATCGATTGAAATAGTACTATATCAACCAAGATGATATAGTATAATGGAAAATCTTAGAATTATAATTATATCAGATAGAATGATACAGTATAAGGAGAGACAATAATGAAATAGACTATATTGGTTGTTTCAATATAATAGGAATATAGGGTGGCTAGCAAGACTAGATAGAAATTAGATAAAGAGGTAGGAAAAAATACTTAGAGGAGGTCAAACTGATATTAATGAAGGTATGATTTTGTAGTATGAAAAAATATCTCATAAACTATCTCAAGTTGATCCCACCCCATTCCCAATACACCCTTTAAGTCTTTCTCTTACGAAGATTGATTCTATAAAATTACTTTGCAAGGTAAACTATCTTTAAAGTGATAAAATTAAAAAATAGTAGGTGAATATATATTATCCACCTAAATCTCATCATATCTCACAATAGTATAGTAAGGGATTTTGCTTTGGGATAGATAAATAATAACACAAAAAGAGCATAATTGAAAATAAATACTCAAAGAATTGAAAGTAAATAAATGAAAATGTGTACCTTCACTTATATTGTTGATGTAATCAATGACATTGAATGTGATATATATGAAAGAAGGTGCCAATCTATATGCTAGATGGGTAGACCTGAAAGATAAGAGAATTTTATTTTTTTGTAAAAAAAATAGTAACTTAAAAGTTCTTACTTCACTAAGATCCTAATGCTTATTTAGATTCATGAAAAGGTCCTATGAAAAAAAAATGTGGGAAAAGTATGAAATATAAAGGAAAATAAATAAACATTTCAAAATTTGAAATTTTTATTATAAATAGGCTAATTTATTTCATTTGTCCATTTTATATTTTTATAAAACCATAGCTCTATTATCCTAATCTATCATAATGGGAGATGTTGGCTATAGGATGGTGAGACATACTAGTATAAGGTTTCTTATGAGTAGTCACATGATCCATGTAAGTATGTGATGCATTAATTACTTCATTTATTAAACTTGAATAGATATACTATATCTAGGAAATTTAGAAACTACCGTAAATTCATGTAGTGAAATTTTACCTAAGGGTCAAAATTTAGATAAAATTATGATGGGTGATGGGTAGGAAATTGAATGTCAAATTTAGTGGGTAGGAAATTGAATGCCATATTTAGGGCCAAGTATATTTATTAGGCCAAAATAATTATGTTGGTAAATATCATAGAAATGGTTGATACCACCCTAGGTGGCCATTATAGTTATGTCCAATAGCTACTGAGAAAGGTTTATACCAATTTGTATTGTTGATGTAGTAGGTTAGGATAAAATAAGTGGACAATACATTATAATAATCGATGGTACTATGATTGCAAAAATTCATGGTCAATACCATCAAGTATGATTGATATAGTACAAAATATAGAAAGTGTGTCCAATAAATTAGGAACAAATTACATGGTTGATATCATACAGATGTGGCTTATGTAGTAGAGAAAAATAAAAACATAGTTGATACATCTAGTATTTAGATGATATCATAGAAGGAAAATACATGGTTGATATATTATAAGTATGGATGAAAAATTAGGATGAAAAATACATGATCAATATGGGTAAGTGCACAAAGTTCAAGGACAAAAAGTGGCATGCCCGTGGACATGATTTTCCTAAAACTTCAAAAATTTAAACTTCTATATATAATTTGAGATATCTACACTCCAAATTTGAAGATGGTGTAAGAACATGAAATGTAGAAGTTTGAGTCTAGTTTCCAAAACATTAAAAATGGATAAGCCTAACTAGGTCAAACATCTAAAATTTTAAGAGGAACCCCAATTTTTTAAAGAAAATAAAGTAGATAGACGGTCATGTAACACACCATTTTTTAGCAATTTTTAATCTTTTTTAAATAATTAGATAAGATATTCTATTTTTTTACCTATATTTATTTATATTTTTTTAATGAATACTTTTTTTATGAATTTTTCAAGTAAATAGATCCTGAAAACTGATAAAAAATGGATAGCCATCCGTGCGGCATGCCTAACTACCTCAAAAAAAATGAAAATTAATTTTTTTTTAAAATTAGTGTATAATTAGGCCCAGTTTGTGACCATATAACTTGTTTTTCACTTAGATTAATTTTAAAAAATTACATGAACATGTATAGGCATGTATGTTTGTGGCATGTAGTGGCCTGAAAAAGGTATAGTTAAAAATCAACATACTTTGAAACCTTAAATTAGACAAAATTTTATAAAAATAAAAATTTTGGAAAGAGAAGAGCATGCCCGTCATGATGGTATTAATTTTTTTAATTTTAACATTGAAATTCATAGTGTATTTGGTGATCAAAGTTGAATTTTGTTGTTTTTTATCATAACTCTCAGACTCGGTTGTAGATTGATAGGTCTAAGCCTTTGGCTTGGGAATCTAATCCATTCTCGATCCAAAAGGCATAGGATTTGAATTAAAATTCAAATAGCATAATCACATTAATGTATAACATGATTAATAGATAACGTGATCATGTTGTTATAAAATTAATAATGTGATTGCATTACTATTGTTTTACACATTAAAGTAGTGAACATGTAGATGGAGTGAATCTTGGTTAATAGATAATGTGATCGAATTGTTATAAAAGCAATAACATGATTGTGTTCCTATTATTTTCACATAAAAGCATGTGGAGATGCAGATGAAGACAACTTTGGCTAGAAGCTTATATTTACTACTCTAAATGTTAAGTATAAGTAAATAAATGTCTTAAATTTTTTTTAGTAAATATAAGAAATTAGGGTCACTTTGCATCTAATAGAGTTGGTCTCATACTTGTATGAATTATTATGTGTAAAATAGTTTTTCAAAATCTAATTTGCTCAATACTTAGGCATTTTGAGGGTCTAAGTATTAAACCTAGGTATTTCAATACATAAATTTTATAATTGATATCCATTTTTGGTAAACATATAGTCATTTTTTAGGTTTTTTGTGCCTTCTAGATTGATTCTTAGAATTTACAGGAGTCCTAAGTTTTTAAAATTTGAATTTTGAAAACTAATCACTTTGAAATTGATATAAAGTGGTGTCATTAGGGTAGTGTAGGTCATATTGATGACCTACACACATCAAATGACCACTTTGTGTTAATTTCACTTGTTCATCATCCCTCCCTCATCCTTGATCACTTCTTAATCATCCCCCATTGCCTATAATCACTCTATAATCATTCCTCATTATCTTTAATTACTCCTTCATTGACCCTCACTATCCCTAGTCATCTCTAATTGATACCTTATCATCCATAATCACTCCTCCATTGACCCTCACTATCCCTCATCATCCCTAATCACTCCTTTCTCATCCTTAATCATCCCAAATCACTCTTTCCTCATCCCTCATATCCATAATTTCTTCCTCATCCATATTCATTCCCTCTTGATCCCTCCTCATTCTTAATCACTCCTCATTGACCTTATTTATCTCTAATCATCTCTAATAACTTAGGTTTATCATACCTAATCACTCCTTAATTGAATACCACCATACCTCATCATCCATAATCACTCCCTCCTTGTCCCTCATAATCCATAATCAATATTTCCCCATACCTCATCATTATTAATCATTCCCTCATTGACCTTCACTATCCCTTACCATCCCTCATCACTCCATCATTGGCCCTCACTATCCCTCACCATCCCTAATCTCTCCCTCATCATACAACATAAGTATATACTCTAAAGATATCTTTGATTCCAATCATATGTTGTTTAATCCATTATAATAGAAATTAACTATTTTTTAGGACTTGTTGTGTTTCTAATACCCATTTGTGATAGTCAATTTTATTACTGAATGAATTGGATGGTCTTTCAAATTTGGTAGTTAAGTAACATAAGTACTAACACAAAATATAGTCTAAATTTTAGTTCATCAAATTATCTTTATTGTGAATCTGATTAGATAAAAATTTATTTGGTACCACCTTTAGTAGCTTGGTTTAAAAGATTAAAATTAAACACAAATATCTTGTATAATTGTTTAATTCTGAGAAGATTTGAATTAGATGAAAAGTTATTTGGTGTTTCCCATTCCTATATTATTTAAATATTGGTTAATTTCACACATGCACTCCTTGTTTGTGTAATGTATCCCAAATATTTTATCTCTTTCATGAAAAAATAACATTTATTCATGTTATCATAAAATATGTTTCTAAAAAATATGAAACACTAGTTCAACATGGTGTATATGTTCATCCCATGTTTTAAAAATTAAGATGTCATCAAGGTAGATTAAAAAATTGACATAGGTAAAAGGCTTGAGGATTTCATTCAACATCTCAATGAATTAATTCACTACATGATTTAACCTAAAATTCATAACCAACTAGTCAATCAATCCTTCCTTTGTTTTTAATACTATATTCCAAATGTCTAGGGGTTCAACATGAATATGATAATACCCAAACTTAAGATCAATTTTGGAAAAGACTTATACACCATGTATATGGCAGAAAAAATTCCTTAATATTTAGATGAGGATAATAGTTATTCACTTTAATCTTGTTAATATTTTTTTAATTGATTCACAACTTTGGCACAAGCACAATTGGGCTTCTACAACACAATAATTTGGGCATGATGTGTCTATTATCCATGATTTCATCGATCTACCACTTGATCTATTCATTATATCTAAATGATATGTTTTATATAAATTTTTTAGGTAGAGGTAGTTAAGGGATCAAATTAATAGTATTATTTAGTGTATAATATGTAGGAACTTATTTAGGTGACTAAAAGATATCCTTATATTCATTTAGTTTATGGTTCAATTATTTTGTCTTTGTTATTGTTGGATAAACCAAAATATGATATGGTTAAATAAGGATAATATTAAATTTATTTATTACCATCAAAATTATACTTATTACTATAACTAACAAGATTATTTCACTTCTTGGCACTAATGACTAAAATCGTATGAACTAGTTATGATATATAGTATTTTAGATCGTGACAATATATCACAACATTTCAAGGATTTAATTCATAGACTATATGTCAATGGTAAATATATGGTTTAACACATGTAAAACATCACACACCTCTAATGATGAGATGTCACAAAAGATTTCATTCTTAAAATTTTTGATTTTGTACACGAAGTGACACTACTAGGTGATCCATTTCAAGGCCTACACTAGAGCATACACTAGTGTATGGTTATGGATGATGTAAATATTTCAAGTTATATTTTTAAAAAATATGATTTAGGAGAAATTAAATTCTTCCAACTTCCATTGGAAATGATGAAGTGTATTGGCTCACTATTGATCTACATTTGTTAATGAAACACTATTTTTAATTCATATAATTTCTTATTGGGGGAAGTAGAGATAATTTTAATATGAACTATATAATTGGGTTCATAATATATAATATACTTACCTTTTTATAGTGCTAGATAACTTTTACCCACTTATCGATATGTGAAATTAGAGAGCTCATAATGTGACACTATTCATTGGATTGAATATTGAAGTTATGAATTAGGCACCACTTTCCAATCTTGGACTTCTTATTCTAATTATTTGAAAATTATTTTCCACTTTATGGTATGATGAATCAATAAATAAATATACAAATAGAAATGCCTTCAATATAATTATGTGGATCATAAAATGTCATCATATGGAATTCAATTGATTAGTTTTAATAAATCACATAGCTTTGTGATCCTCATGTATTTACTACCCATTTCTGGTGTTATGGTGGTTTTACTTGCTTCTCTTTTTCTAGCACATTTTCAATTATGAATTAAATAATTTCTAATAGGCCCATAGTTTTTAAAAGGTGTTAAATATTTATGTTTCAAGATTACCTCCACATCATTTTAATCATTACGTCTTATATTATATGTTATCACTCAACTCTCTACTTGTAGTTCCTAACATTGTTAAACCCCAACAAAATAAGACCATCAAGGTATTGGATTGAGTGATTAAGGATGAAGAGGGATGAGGATGAATTGAGTAGAGATGATGAGGTATTTAATAGGTATGATAAGGGATGGTGAGGTTTAATTAGGGAAGGATTAGAGAGGCTGAGGAAGTGATTAGGGATGATCAGGGATAATGAGGGTTAATAAGGGAGTGATTAGGGGTGATAAGGGACAAAGAATGAGTGATTAGATATGATGAGGTATGATGAAGTAGTGATTAGGTATGATGAGGGATGATGAGGGTCAATGAGGTAGTGATTAGGGATGATGAGGGAGCAATTATAAATGATGAAGAATAATGAGGGTCAATAAGCGAGTGATTAGGATGAGGAGGGATGAGTAGGGAGTGATTAGGTATAATGAAGCAGTGATTAGGGATGATGAGAGAGTGATTAAGGATGATGAGGGATGGTGAGATCTAATAAGGGAGTGATTAGGGAAGATTAGGGAGTGATTGAAGATGATAAGGGATGAGGATGAGTGATTAAGGATGATAAGTGATAGTGAAGGTCAATGAGGGAGTAGTCAAGGATGATGAGGGAGTGATTAGGGATAGTGAGGGTTAATGAGGGAATGATTAAGGACAATCAATAATGATTAGGGGTGATGAGGCATGAGTAAGAAGTGATCAAGGATGAGGTAGGGTTGATGAATAAGTAAATTTAACACACAATGGTTATTTGATGTGTGTAGGTCATCAATGTGACCTATTCTACCCAAATCACACCATTTTGCATCAATTTCAAAGTGAGTGGTTTGAAAACTTTAATTTTGATAAACCTAGGACTCCTAGAAATGCCACTAATCAATTTGGAAGGCACAAAAACCTTTAAAATGGCTATATGTCTACCAAAAAATGGACATAAATTACAAAAAACAATCCTAAAATCCTTAGGTTTAATAATTAAACCCTGCAAAAGTCTAAGAACTAACTAGAATGGATTTTGAAAAACTATTTTCCACATCATAAGGCATGCAACTGTGAGACCAAATATATCAAATGTAGAGTGCCCCTAATTTATTATTTTTAATAAAATTAATTTAAATTATAAGTATTTAATAACATGATCATGCTATGGAAAATGTCTACAAAATTGTCACCCAACTCTATGCACTTACCCATATAGTATACACTTTAGCTGGCTAATGCAGTAGATATACAATGATTTTTTTTGATACAAAGGGATAAAGACCATTTTTTATTTTAATTAAAATACTTATTTTCATTTATATTTTATTTTAAATTATTCAATAAAATATATAAATAGGAGTTTGATATTTCATAGAGATAGAGGTGCCTCTAAAGGATATGGATTTGATTTTTTATCAAATTTATTAGTCAGGCTTAAAAAGATAAACATAACATGCTTGATCAAATTAGGCTTTAGAGGGATAATAAAAATGTGTTAGATCCCATTGAGCATAGAGTTTAAATATATGTTCCTCATGATCCATAAAAGGATCATTAAAAAACTCATATGGGTGGTGGATAGGGACATAGTGGAGGTCATCATCATCCTAGAGGATGTGCATGTGATATTAGGTTTACTCATTGAGGGTATATTCATGATATATGATGTGTCATTATCTATGGTAGAGTATTAGGATCTATCTCAATGGGATATAAGATCTAATGAGTATTATCAGTGAAACATAATCATTAGAATCTTTATTTTATTAAGTCTCTAAATTCCTATATATCTATAATGCCATCATCAACCTTATTACCATGTGAGTTTCTTTTCATAATTTGCAATGGGGTCATATCATTTATACATTATTGCCTTGTGATGATGTGTGTTAAATCAAGGCACCCTGTATGATATGGTAATTACCATGTAGTTTTAGTTCATACATGATTTTTATCGGATGTTGAGAAAGGGTCAAAAAAAGGGTATAATGACCTTTTTTACATGCTTAACCTACCACTTGAAGTAGATTCGTACCTGAAGTGAGAAGATAGGAGTATGATCAAGTGTTGAGGCAAATTCCTTTGTATCTATCCATAGAGACTATTTTTAAGTAGTATACCATATGGATACCATTTATACACATAATATTAGTCACTTTATCATTTACTGACACTTTCTCTTATAGTGGATTGGTGATGCATCAATCTCCCTAAGTGCATGCCTTAAATGGTAAATTTTGAATTGGGTGAAAATGACTCTGGTACTTTGTAAGATATGTTGGAATTATATGCTATTACATTATCACTACTATCAAGCTGACCTCCTCTAGGTTTCTATCCATTTATCCTTTCTATCTACTTCCTATCCATATTTGTTAATTTCCTTATATTTTATGGTATTGACCTAGTTGACATTATCTATTTTGTGCCTTTATCCTTCATGCATTATATCAACATTCCCACTATAGTTCTAATTTTATCTTCTAAAATATATATTTTATGATATCTTTTATTGAGATTCAATGACACCAAAATAAAATATCTCCAAGATAAGATTATAAAATATTAAATCTCCCAAATACTCATTAGGGAAGAAATGAAAACACAAAAAGAGTGTATGAATTTTATATGATATGATAGGAATGAAATATGACCCATGTGAGTGTGTGTGTGTGTGTGTGTGTGTGTGTGTGTGTGTGTGTGTGTGTGTGTGTGTGTGTGTGTGTGTGTGTGTTTCCAATACCTAAAACCAATCCTAAGATATAAAATGATGATATTAACTAGTCTAATATAGTTGGAATATGTCAGTTGGCATAATACAATATTAGGATTTCTTAACTAAGGATATCTAGGTCTTCAATCTATAACATTTTCTTGAAAATATCCACTTTATCCAAGGTGGAGATTGAAGCATTGACGATTCCAACCCAACTAAGTATTTTTATCCTTGCACTCTTTCCTTTACTTACTTAGTAGATTAGATGTTGTTTATTTTTTTGAGAATCCATGTGTGTGTATCCTTTCTTAGGCTCTTCCTTATATATAGATATAGTATTTCTTAGCTTTCCATTTATCACCTTAGATTTCATAGAATCCCACTTCGTTGACCATTTCACCTTAACCCTTTACAAATTTGTAACCCATCATATACTTTACTTTTTACCCATATATAACCATTCACCTTATTTGAGGTCTGGTGAGAGATATATCCTTATGCCATAGGCTTAGGATTTAAAACCCTTTCCTATTGAAATTTGAGTTATAGGTTACCCTCTTTTATATTTATAGATATCATTGGTATTTATCTAATTATTTAAGTATAAGTAGGCTATATTTGATTGACCTTATTTTATTCTTAGTTTATTGAGATAAAAAAGATAGTTTAAGGTCATCCTAGCCCATGTGTACATTCTGGTGACCTCAAATAAAGTGGATCATAACATGAGTGATGATAACATTTTAAAACTCTTTTTTATCACTCTTAAGTTCCCTCTTCAATACAAGGTTAAGATGTTCTCTCTTTAAACTTTAGAAGAGGATTTAAATCAAACAAAAAGAAAATATTTTCTTATGGCTCAATTTGAACCATCTCAAAATACAAAAAATAATATTGTCAAACTACAACCAACATAATCACCCTTAATCCTTCTCCAAATAAGCCTTCCCAATCCAAAGTAGGAGTATCTAAATATGATAACCAACTTCCCTCATTCCCACCCTTTATTATACATGATATTAAGAAGTTATTATCTCCATCCAAACTATACTTTTACACTACTATGCATCCATTATGGTATGATCCTAATATGTTCTGTTGATTCTATGCCAATATTGGTCACTCTCATGAAACCTATCATGCACTCCAATAACTTGAAGTGAAAACCATCTTGGGGAACAACTTCACTCATGATATTATCACTAAATAGCACTATAATCAATACCTTAAATCATCTAAAAACTGATATTATAATCTTAAATCTAAAAACCAAAAACCTCAAAAATCATCTCAACTAATTAATCCAAATACATAACATTCCAATGAATTTTATTATGTTATTGATGTTGATTATGATCATAATTAGAAAATTTCCCAAAAATTGAATATTCAAAAGGTCAATTATCATCATAAACATACTCAAAAATATCTAGGAAAATGAAAACATGGAAAAATAATAGTTTTAGGAGAAACTAAATATTATGTGAGGCCATTTTTTAACCTCTTTATATGTAAACTAATCTTGAGATTCATGTGTTATTTCTAAGTTTTCTAATATAATTTCATAATATTGTAGTTTGATAATTTGATTAAAAAATGAATGGGAAAGATATTATGTTTTATATGGTATGCACCCACAACCACTCCAACAAATGCACCCACAACCACTTATTGTCGAGACAATGAGAACACAAATCACCTACAACCACTAGTTAGCTAGAAATTAAAAACATAACTACCTATAGCCATTATTTGGTTGGAATTTAGGGGGAAAACTACCTTTAGCAACTAAAACCATTTGTAGCAACTAATTGGGATCATCTAAAATAAATAATATATGTGAAAAAATTTCCATAACTTTACATAAGTAATTATATGTCATCTCTAAACTATTTCCATCTCATCTAAAAAAACTTAACAAATCGTGCAACATTATGAGATGTTGTTGCAACCACATAGGAACTCCATTATACCACATAATTATTTATTTTATTCCATAATAGTTTAGTTTAAACCACTTTAATTCTTCTTTGTCTATTCTGATTTCTTAGGCATTATGGTTGTAATATCTCATATTTAGACATATAGTTAAAAATGCCTATATACCCTATATAAGGAGAAGAGTTTTAGATAGTAGGTTATTATTATAATCTAGAGATAAAGAGAAAAAATAAGATTAGATTTATAATTATTGTGATCTATTTATACCCCATTATAGAAATCATTTCATTTCTACATGTATAATTAATGTAATCACCTTATTTGAAGTATAACAATTTTATCCAAGAAAGGGATTGGAACACAAGTCCAACTAAGTAGGGCCCAATCATAAGGATATATGGTGAAATTCATATCCATTAATTAGTCATGTACTTTTGTTTTGTGAGTATATCCATTTTAGTTTCTTTTATGCTTATTGAATTTATAATCATAAGTCACATGTTTTCATATATGTATGTGTTTTAATTTTAGATAAGTACTTTCATTCCAATATGATAAAATTCTAATTATAAAACAAAAAATTAGTTATTTTCCTATAATTCATTTCTTCAAGTATCTGTAGATGCTTAAATCTAGATTTATATGTTAAACTAGTCTTGTATACTTGACAAATATCTCTCAAGGTTATACCCCTCAGTTTGACCTTCCTTACATCCAAAAGGCTTTCACTCACCACTTCACTGGGTGTAATTACTTATTTCTTAGTCCAAACTTAATTATTATGATTATATATATCAATTGTGACTACAATTCACCTAAAATATGAAATATATTCATCACTGTCAATTATAAAACCTCAATAGTTTTCATCCATCCTAGACAATTGCATTCAGGATAGAACACTAGGGTTGATGCTACTATCCATACTTTGACACAAGTTTACTTACCCTAAAAACATTAAAATTTTCACATATTTTTAATTGTATGATTTTGCCTAATAATTTCATTAACACTTTTGTGATAATGATTTTAAAAGAACTAGTATAAATATAAGTCAAAGCATACTCATTATTCATCTAACAAATGTCAAGCAATCACCTCTCAAACTTAGACATACTATTTAATTTCAAAGTGATCAACTAAGATACTTTCCATATTCATCCCTATTTACATATCAATCATTAATAGCATTCGTATTACATGTTTGAAGTAATCAAAAGGTAACCCATGATCCATATTTGTTAAGTTGTAAACTAGATCACTACATGCAGCTTTATATAGTATATTTCACCCTTGTACACACACATTCCCACACATAGAGGATAACTACATAATTTGAGGCTATATTTAAAGTATTGGCTATGTAGGCAATACTCATTTATAGAGGTGTCTTTGAGGTCAACTCGACATTGTGATCCCACTAACCCATTTTTTGGTAAGGTAACCTAACCTAAGATGGAGAGCTAAGGTTTGAGATATATATAGTGATACAAAAAATAGGTGTGAGATCAATATACATAAGATGAAAATTGATAAAAGACATATAAATACCTAGGTGGTCATGACTTAATACATCAAACATTCTGAATAGGATAGTTACATTGAGATTTGGATATTTACATCGATATAAGTATCCACAGGTCGATGCAAGTGTTCAAGTGCTAGAAATAATATTTCTATAATCTGATGACTATTTCCTAAACATAAGATAGGTTATTTCCATAATTGTACATCTTAAATTTTTGTGTATCATTACATAATATAAATATTATTTCTTCTTTGTGATTACAAAACTAAAATATTATTTGGCATTATACTTTCTATATTTAGTATTTTTCATAATTCAGCACTCATATTCAATATAATAAATTAAAATTATTTAATTGGCCTAATTTTTAGGAATAGTTTATCTCATTATTAAATATCCTATTCCTTTAAAACCCTTAATCCTAAAAAGGGTTAAACATTTGGTGAACCCAACATCTAATTCTTCCTATCAACTCCTAGTGTGCCCTAGGTTTTTTCTAATTTTTTCCTAATTATTGAATTGTTAACAGTTATCACAAAAAATAGATTACTTTCAAGGTAAAAAGGTATAAATTATGTTTATCATGATGCATACATATTATAGTTTTTACTTTTTTGAATACATCATGATAATCATTGATTATTGTATTTCATGCAAGATGACATTAATCACAAGTATTCTTAAATGGAATCAACACATTCGTAAAAATAAAAAGAAAAAGATACAACAAGCTATATATCTAACACCTCTTCATGATTATTATTGAAATAAAATTGAGCCTTTTTACCAGGTGATAACATGCATGTGCTCAACCCTTTATTCCACTTAAATATTAATCAAGTGATAGCTATCATCCCACTCCCATTATTTGGCCATGACTCATATTGATTCTATATTCCATTTTATCACTAAGAGCAAATGAAAAGGCATTAAATTTATTCAACAAACTATTCATAAATAATAGGGTTCCTCATAAGACTAATCTCATGATCAAATATAAATGTTATGATATGATTGAGAAATTAAGTAACACCCATGATAAGACATCAATTCTTAAACTTTTGAAATAATCAACTATTTATAAGGATATCTTATATGAAGCCTTATGTGAAACTCAAGTACCAAGCGATATTGAACCAGCTTATTTTATAGATATTATACAAGATATTTAAAATAATGACAACCTCATAACTTTTGAATGCATATATTTACCCTTAAAGGGCATTATTTATCACGTTTTTCCTCTATTCGTACAAGTCAATGTTCAAAATAAGGTAATCAAGAGAGCATTGATAATAGATAATGTTTAAAAATTTTTAATATATATTTTGTTGTAAATTATGGATATTATTTTAGATGTTCTTAAAAAAATAGACATACACATCAAATTATTTAATAATTCATGTTTCCCGCCTATTGGTCATATGAAATTAAATGTGACATTGGTGCCAATAATAGTACAAGCTAATTTTCAAATAATCTCTCAATAATTTCATTATAACTTACTCTTAGGCATACCTTGGATACATATTATATAAGATATATCATCTAAATTAAATATATGTGTAAAATTCATACACAATAGGACATTATGTACTATGCTTTTCAATGATGAGCCCTTTAAATTTTGTAAAATATTACACTCAAACACATTGGTAGTTCCTCAAATGTTACCACCTAAATACTTTATTCCAATTAAGAGCATAACTACTTATGAGATACATCAATCAAGTAAAATAAAGCATGTCTCCAATGATATTCATAAATCACTAACATCCTAAGTACATATGGATGAATATGAATAAATTCCTTTACAAGAGGAAGAATGATATCACAACAACAAGAAAACAAAACATTTGAGCTAACTTTAGTGATAAATTATAAACCACAAGATGGAAAGGTTTCAAATTATTATGATAGTGATGATGAACTCCCTCATTCTATGACTAATTAAAATATATGAATGTTTGGCTTTGATCTACTTGAACATCTATCACATGATCTATTCACACCCGTGGGCCTTAATACATAATAAGTTAAATTCATCATTAGAGCATAAAAAATAATGTTGATAAGGGCAAGGCAAACATCACTGATGAACATGGGAATACTTTTTATACTATTCATCCCTCTTGGTCAAAATCTTTAAATCAACCTTATAAAGGGAAAATGTAAATTCATCATGTGAATAATGTGGATTCCTCTCATACATCTCCACAAAAAATATTATAGATATAAACAAAGCAAGATGTTCTACATGTAATCATTTCTATGTTAAGTTAGCATAATATGATATATTTACCTTCTAATAGGCACCAGTCATAAAATAGACTTGTGCTAAAATAAATATCACATTATTATACTTATCATTGGATCACCAACCATGATACTGACCATTGTGGTGCTTTACAAAGTAAAACTCAAATATAAAAATGTAACATAAGATTAATAAGACAATTTTATAAATATCTTGTTAGTGTATTAAGCCAAAACAATCAATGATAACTAAAATTTCAAGCCTAAGTACTAGGGTAAGCAAGTAATAAACAAAAGAAAGGCAATGAGAAGACAAAATCAAACACTTTTACCTTCTTTGATGATTTAAATTGTTAGTTGGCATAAGAGTGGCTTGTGCTCAGTATAATGAATAAATGGTCTTTGATGATGCCAATCCTTTGTGGTAATCACCTCCTCTTATCCCCTTGTAATTTGGCTCTTGGCTTACGTTAGCAATGAAACTTTCTAGCAATAATTTGGCATTATTTGTTTACACACAAAAGGTTGGTTAAGAATGGTCATGGCACTTATATTTATAGGTTTTTAACTAACTCTAACCCAAGTATAGTTAGGATAGTGCTAATGTTGGGAGTCCAAATAAAATTAATGATAGGTTTAATTATGCATTTATGGAGGCATGGCTCAACATTTCTAATGTTTATAGCATTTATGTTGATATTTTATAATTCATGACTTTGAGGATAATGACATCATCATGACCTCCTATTTTGTTGAAAAATCCATTTTAGAAATTACATATTCATTAATTCTATATGGTTTTTCACTTAATCATTTAATTTGATTTGATTGGTTAATTAATCTTGATTAGTCTTTTGGTCATTTCAAGAATTGGGTTAAGCACCCTACTTAATTGGTAAAAAATGTTAGTTTTCTACATCAAAACATGACTGGGGATGAATACACTATATTTTATCATTGTTTATAGGGTAATACCCCAAATACATATGCCTTGACACAATTCTTGGAACTTTCATCTAAGGTGTAGATGAATTTGGGATGTTTAGGGGATTTCTAGGCTTAATTATGCATTATTTGCTAGAAATTGATTTGAAGTCCATTTAAACATGAAAGTGGATGAAAAGGGGTATCTATATTTTTCCCATACTTGAGTAAAAATTAAAATACATAGGCATATTAATGTCTTATCAAATAATTAACAAGTCATTATGTTAAAAACTTTAATGTTTGAAATGTGATATATTGACAGCCATAAGTTATTACGAGCCAACAATCATAGGTTGATGCCCCAGAGGGTGGTTGATGAGCTTTGGATACCCTCTCAAGGGATATGGTGGAAAATATTTTTATCTAACAAGCCCTTGAAAATATGAAAAGGACATGGTGTAATGGTCTAAATAAGGAGTTTCCCTAACAAGGTAGTTTTAACCCTTGGCATAGTGAATGTGCCCCAATAGAGTGGATGTGAACATGATGCAATAGTATTTTTCCCTAGGAGGGCAGTTGTGATTACTGATCAACATAAATAATTTTCCCCATTATGGAATATTAGCAAAGGGATCTCATGCAGTGAATCTAGAACAAGGATTAATGATGAGCTGGTATAGGAGGTGGTATGAATTTGGGCTACCTACTAGTTAGAGATGCATGTCCTAACTAGTAGTGACTAATATTCATTTATGATTTAGTTACTATGTGTTTGGGTTTTATTTGGGTAGGTATATTAGAAACAAGAGGAAATACCACTAATATCATTGCTTGATAGATCATTTGTCCTAATTTTTATTATAGCATGTGACATTATGCATCATAGTTATAAATAAACCATACTAACAATGTGTGTCATATGCATGTAAAAACTTAATTTAAATGAGATTATAATCAACTTAGGTGTGATATATTATCAATAAAATCCCAAGTTAAAATATAATGCAATAAACTAATTTAAGGAGTGAATACAAATACTCGTAACTCAAGTACAAGATATAAAAAATCAATACTTAAGTATAAACATAATGTAATAAAGCTATGGAAAATGAGGGGAAGGGAGGTAAAAAAAACACAATCTAAATTAAAAAATTAAACAACTCAAGCCTAAGTATAAATCAAGACTCAAGTGTAAACTAATTGTCCATAAACACACAACACTCAAAATGAGAAAACATAAAGTACTAAATAAATTAATCTAAGGCAAATGAAAATAAACAAACTACTCTAAAGCATATAAAACAAACAACTAATATAATGAAAATGAAATTAAAAAATAGAATACATAAAATTAATGAACTAACTACTTATTGACACTATGCATTCATGTGTAAGAGAAGTGTTATTCTTGGAAAAAGGTTGCCCCTAGGCTATAGGGAAAATGGCATATGTATGGGAAGGGGGAATAGAAGAATAAGGACAAGGTTTTCAATCTGACTCCAAATTCATTAGGAAAATGGACATTACCTACATATTCCCATGGACACTAAGTCTAACATGGGCTTCAGGCTAAATGTATTTCTCTTAGGAATTAGGAAGAGAAGAAAAATTAATGACAATAAAAAGAGATTGATTTTATACAGGAAAATAGAAATGGGATCAAAAAATGGTGAAAGCATAAAAAAAATGGGTTTATCACTCAAAATTATGATAAATTAGGCATAATAACTTGAAAAATTATGATAGCATGGTTTAGGCTAAAACCACATTCAAAGATAAAAGGTGAGTGTTCACAAATGAAAAAGTTTGATCATTCATAGTGTTCACTATGTCTAAGGCTCAGAACAAGAATAAGCTCACAAAAAGGTGAGAACATAAGATTATATAACTCATAAAATAATGAGATAATTTTGAGACAAATAGAGGACAAGGAATGGCTACCAATACTGGTAAATGAACTTAATCACTAAGACAAAACGAGTTGACCCGAGATGCTCCATGCATCCAAACACTACCTACATAGTCTATGTAGACCTTAAGCTAATGTATTTCTCCCAAAAATGGGAGGAAACACAATCATAAAATGGAATATTATAAATGGTCATTATGTGACCCTTGTGAAATCTTCATTTATTCCTACCAATTAGGCAATACATGTCCTAAGTAGCATGGTTATGATTTGAATGACCTAATGTTTGAGGCTTGTTTAGGATTTTTTTGGTATATTTCCATGTTTTTCAGGGGTTTTAAATATCTCAACTCAATGGAGTAATATGATATATATAATGGGTTAACTCAAAACATGATGATAGTGTGGCTTAGGTTATTCATAAAATGGTGACAACATTAGCTTCGGTTGCTCATAAAATAGTGATAGCATTGGCTTAGGTTGCTCATAAAATGGTGAGAAAATTGGCTTAGGTTACTCACAAAATGGATAGAGTATTGGATTAGGTTACTCAAAAAATGGTTATAGCATTAGCATAGGTTTCTTATAAAATGGTGAAAGCATTGGCTTAAGTTACTCATAAAATGACAAGAGTGTTAGCTTAGGTCGATCATAAAAAAGTGAGAGCATTTGAATAAGGGTGGCTAAGCTAACCTCAAAAAACACTGAGAACTACCTAAATAGTCCAAATGAACCTTGAGCCAATGTAGGTCACCATGCAACAAGGAATTTGACTAAATAGTATCAAGCTTTAAAATAGGAAAATGGCATAACTATAATGATAAGACAAGGTATAATGGTAGAAAATCTAGTAAAATTGAAGGATATAATGTCCAAATTCACTGTTGTAATACTCAAAGAGATTATTACTTCAAAAATGCACTGGTTAGTCCCCAAGTCTAAACTTCCTATTGAAACTACATTTTAACCTTGTTACTAACATTGTCTAAAGTACCAATGGATTAGAACCAAGGTTAAAAGAGGGATAGGAGAGTATAACCTAAGGAAAATGGGAAAGGTATGATAGGATAGGCATATGGGATGGTATAATATCGAAGGAATAGTCACAACATAAATTAAATTATCCTCATAGATAATACCCTAGGTCACTTAAGTGAAAAAGCACTTGAGGTGGATTATGTTCATTGGTTCAACAAGGTCATTTATTTTGGCATAGCCAACATGTATGCCCTAAAATCATAGTTAGCAATAATGATATAAGGCCCTAACTAGTTAGGCTTAAAATTTACCTTTTTCTTATGATAGACATTGGTTTTTTTATGGTTTTATTTAAGTGCAAGATCACTAACCTTAAATTATTTTTTCTAGACATGCCTATTGTATTGACCATGTAGCAAGTTTTGGTATGCTTGAAGGTTATTAAAGGTTGTCATGCATATTTCATCTAGTAATCAACTTAGGTGTGATATATTATCAATAAAATCCCAAGTTAAAATATAATGCAATAAACTAATTTAAGGAGTGAATACAAATACTCGTAACTCAAGTACAAGATATAAAAAATCAATACTTAAGTATAAACATAATGTAATAAAGCTATGGAAAATGAGGGGAAGGGAGGTAAAAAAAACACAATCTAAATTAAAAAATTAAACAACTCAAGCCTAAGTATAAATCAAGACTCAAGTGTAAACTAATTGTCCATAAACACACAACACTCAAAATGAGAAAACATAAAGTACTAAATAAATTAATCTAAGGCAAATGAAAATAAACAAACTACTCTAAAGCATATAAAACAAACAACTAATATAATGAAAATGAAATTAAAAAATAGAATACATAAAATTAATGAACTAACTACTTATTGACACTATGCATTCATGTGTAAGAGAAGTGTTATTCTTGGAAAAAGGTTGCCCCTAGGCTATAGGGAAAATGGCATATGTATGGGAAGGGGGAATAGAAGAATAAGGACAAGGTTTTCAATCTGACTCCAAATTCATTAGGAAAATGGACATTACCTACATATTCCCATGGACACTAAGTCTAACATGGGCTTCAGGCTAAATGTATTTCTCTTAGGAATTAGGAAGAGAAGAAAAATTAATGACAATAAAAAGAGATTGATTTTATACAGGAAAATAGAAATGGGATCAAAAAATGGTGAAAGCATAAAAAAAATGGGTTTATCACTCAAAATTATGATAAATTAGGCATAATAACTTGAAAAATTATGATAGCATGGTTTAGGCTAAAACCACATTCAAAGATAAAAGGTGAGTGTTCACAAATGAAAAAGTTTGATCATTCATAGTGTTCACTATGTCTAAGGCTCAGAACAAGAATAAGCTCACAAAAAGGTGAGAACATAAGATTATATAACTCATAAAATAATGAGATAATTTTGAGACAAATAGAGGACAAGGAATGGCTACCAATACTGGTAAATGAACTTAATCACTAAGACAAAACGAGTTGACCCGAGATGCTCCATGCATCCAAACACTACCTACATAGTCTATGTAGACCTTAAGCTAATGTATTTCTCCCAAAAATGGGAGGAAACACAATCATAAAATGGAATATTATAAATGGTCATTATGTGACCCTTGTGAAATCTTCATTTATTCCTACCAATTAGGCAATACATGTCCTAAGTAGCATGGTTATGATTTGAATGACCTAATGTTTGAGGCTTGTTTAGGATTTTTTTGGTATATTTCCATGTTTTTCAGGGGTTTTAAATATCTCAACTCAATGGAGTAATATGATATATATAATGGGTTAACTCAAAACATGATGATAGTGTGGCTTAGGTTATTCATAAAATGGTGACAACATTAGCTTCGGTTGCTCATAAAATAGTGATAGCATTGGCTTAGGTTGCTCATAAAATGGTGAGAAAATTGGCTTAGGTTACTCACAAAATGGATAGAGTATTGGATTAGGTTACTCAAAAAATGGTTATAGCATTAGCATAGGTTTCTTATAAAATGGTGAAAGCATTGGCTTAAGTTACTCATAAAATGACAAGAGTGTTAGCTTAGGTCGATCATAAAAAAGTGAGAGCATTTGAATAAGGGTGGCTAAGCTAACCTCAAAAAACACTGAGAACTACCTAAATAGTCCAAATGAACCTTGAGCCAATGTAGGTCACCATGCAACAAGGAATTTGACTAAATAGTATCAAGCTTTAAAATAGGAAAATGGCATAACTATAATGATAAGACAAGGTATAATGGTAGAAAATCTAGTAAAATTGAAGGATATAATGTCCAAATTCACTGTTGTAATACTCAAAGAGATTATTACTTCAAAAATGCACTGGTTAGTCCCCAAGTCTAAACTTCCTATTGAAACTACATTTTAACCTTGTTACTAACATTGTCTAAAGTACCAATGGATTAGAACCAAGGTTAAAAGAGGGATAGGAGAGTATAACCTAAGGAAAATGGGAAAGGTATGATAGGATAGGCATATGGGATGGTATAATATCGAAGGAATAGTCACAACATAAATTAAATTATCCTCATAGATAATACCCTAGGTCACTTAAGTGAAAAAGCACTTGAGGTGGATTATGTTCATTGGTTCAACAAGGTCATTTATTTTGGCATAGCCAACATGTATGCCCTAAAATCATAGTTAGCAATAATGATATAAGGCCCTAACTAGTTAGGCTTAAAATTTACCTTTTTCTTATGATAGACATTGGTTTTTTTATGGTTTTATTTAAGTGCAAGATCACTAACCTTAAATTATTTTTTCTAGACATGCCTATTGTATTGACCATGTAGCAAGTTTTGGTATGCTTGAAGGTTATTAAAGGTTGTCATGCATATTTCATCTAGTAATCAACTTAGGTGTGATATATTATCAATAAAATCCCAAGTTAAAATATAATGCAATAAACTAATTTAAGGAGTGAATACAAATACTCGTAACTCAAGTACAAGATATAAAAAATCAATACTTAAGTATAAACATAATGTAATAAAGCTATGGAAAATGAGGGGAAGGGAGGTAAAAAAAACACAATCTAAATTAAAAAATTAAACAACTCAAGCCTAAGTATAAATCAAGACTCAAGTGTAAACTAATTGTCCATAAACACACAACACTCAAAATGAGAAAACATAAAGTACTAAATAAATTAATCTAAGGCAAATGAAAATAAACAAACTACTCTAAAGCATATAAAACAAACAACTAATATAATGAAAATGAAATTAAAAAATAGAATACATAAAATTAATGAACTAACTACTTATTGACACTATGCATTCATGTGTAAGAGAAGTGTTATTCTTGGAAAAAGGTTGCCCCTAGGCTATAGGGAAAATGGCATATGTATGGGAAGGGGGAATAGAAGAATAAGGACAAGGTTTTCAATCTGACTCCAAATTCATTAGGAAAATGGACATTACCTACATATTCCCATGGACACTAAGTCTAACATGGGCTTCAGGCTAAATGTATTTCTCTTAGGAATTAGGAAGAGAAGAAAAATTAATGACAATAAAAAGAGATTGATTTTATACAGGAAAATAGAAATGGGATCAAAAAATGGTGAAAGCATAAAAAAAATGGGTTTATCACTCAAAATTATGATAAATTAGGCATAATAACTTGAAAAATTATGATAGCATGGTTTAGGCTAAAACCACATTCAAAGATAAAAGGTGAGTGTTCACAAATGAAAAAGTTTGATCATTCATAGTGTTCACTATGTCTAAGGCTCAGAACAAGAATAAGCTCACAAAAAGGTGAGAACATAAGATTATATAACTCATAAAATAATGAGATAATTTTGAGACAAATAGAGGACAAGGAATGGCTACCAATACTGGTAAATGAACTTAATCACTAAGACAAAACGAGTTGACCCGAGATGCTCCATGCATCCAAACACTACCTACATAGTCTATGTAGACCTTAAGCTAATGTATTTCTCCCAAAAATGGGAGGAAACACAATCATAAAATGGAATATTATAAATGGTCATTATGTGACCCTTGTGAAATCTTCATTTATTCCTACCAATTAGGCAATACATGTCCTAAGTAGCATGGTTATGATTTGAATGACCTAATGTTTGAGGCTTGTTTAGGATTTTTTTGGTATATTTCCATGTTTTTCAGGGGTTTTAAATATCTCAACTCAATGGAGTAATATGATATATATAATGGGTTAACTCAAAACATGATGATAGTGTGGCTTAGGTTATTCATAAAATGGTGACAACATTAGCTTCGGTTGCTCATAAAATAGTGATAGCATTGGCTTAGGTTGCTCATAAAATGGTGAGAAAATTGGCTTAGGTTACTCACAAAATGGATAGAGTATTGGATTAGGTTACTCAAAAAATGGTTATAGCATTAGCATAGGTTTCTTATAAAATGGTGAAAGCATTGGCTTAAGTTACTCATAAAATGACAAGAGTGTTAGCTTAGGTCGATCATAAAAAAGTGAGAGCATTTGAATAAGGGTGGCTAAGCTAACCTCAAAAAACACTGAGAACTACCTAAATAGTCCAAATGAACCTTGAGCCAATGTAGGTCACCATGCAACAAGGAATTTGACTAAATAGTATCAAGCTTTAAAATAGGAAAATGGCATAACTATAATGATAAGACAAGGTATAATGGTAGAAAATCTAGTAAAATTGAAGGATATAATGTCCAAATTCACTGTTGTAATACTCAAAGAGATTATTACTTCAAAAATGCACTGGTTAGTCCCCAAGTCTAAACTTCCTATTGAAACTACATTTTAACCTTGTTACTAACATTGTCTAAAGTACCAATGGATTAGAACCAAGGTTAAAAGAGGGATAGGAGAGTATAACCTAAGGAAAATGGGAAAGGTATGATAGGATAGGCATATGGGATGGTATAATATCGAAGGAATAGTCACAACATAAATTAAATTATCCTCATAGATAATACCCTAGGTCACTTAAGTGAAAAAGCACTTGAGGTGGATTATGTTCATTGGTTCAACAAGGTCATTTATTTTGGCATAGCCAAC
Organism: Torreya grandis; assembly: GCA_037957365.1. Lineage (NCBI taxonomy): Eukaryota > Viridiplantae > Streptophyta > Pinopsida > Cupressales > Taxaceae > Torreya > Torreya grandis. Next base: position 1,301,774 of record JARHVA010000276.1, read on the forward strand.
ATGTATGCCCTAAAATCATAGTTAGCAATAATGATATAAGGCCCTAACTAGTTAGGCTTAAAATTTACCTTTTTCTTATGATAGACATTGGTTTTTTTATGGTTTTATTTAAGTGCAAGATCACTAACCTTAAATTATTTTTTCTAGACATGCCTATTGTATTGACCATGTAGCAAGTTTTGGTATGCTTGAAGGTTATTAAAGGTTGTCATGCATATTTCATCTAGTAATTCTACCTCTTATAAATGAGCTACTATGTAATCCTCATCATCAAGGATATGCTTCAATGAGATGCATAGAAAAGTTAACTTGACCTTAATAGGAAGAATGGCCTCAGTACCATAAAATAATGAATAGAGTATGGCTCCTATTGGAGTGTAAAAATTAGTTCAGGAATCCTAGAGAGCACAAAAAAAATTACTAGTGTTAATCATGGTCAGCATCATTGATGATCTTCTTTAGGATCTTGACAATGGTTTTTTTAGATGCCTCTGTTTGGTCATTGCCTTATAGATAATACATAGTGGAAAAGTGTTGGGTAATATTATATTTGACATAAAGGGCTTTGACATCCCTATTCTTAAATAAACCACCATTATTAGATATAATTTTAGAGGGGATACAATAGCAAAAAATTAGGTGATCAATAATGAATTGGGATATCTATTTTCTCATCACATAAGTTAGGGGAATGGCTTCCACCTACTTAGTCAAGTACACTGTGGTGGTAAGGATATGTTTATGTCCATCTAAGGAGGTAGGGTTAATATTTCCTAAGAGGTTGAGTCCCCACATTGAAAATGGCCATGGTGTGGTCAATGATTTGAGTGTTTGAGCTAGATCATGTATCAAATTGGCATGATTTTAACCTTTTATACACTTTTAATAAATGAAATGGCATAAAATTTCATGGTTGGCCAATAAAAACTAGTACATATTAACTTTTTCTTCAAATATGGCCCCACTATTGTGGGGCCCATAAAACCCTTTGTGAACTTCTCTCAATGGTAATCACAATTCTGTTGAGGTGAAACATCAAAGTAGAATTACATCAAAGATTCTAAGATAGATTTTGGGTCCAATTAATGTATAATTAGTGTCATGGTGGATGAATTATTTTTTATTTTTTTGAGATAGGTTAGGTGGAATGGTTAAGTCATGAAGGTAATCATAAAGATCAACATACTAGGTAGAACTAGGATTGAAAATATCACAAATCATCCTAATGGTTAAAGTTTAATGGCATGGTGCTAGAATATTATCAACAAAAAACAAATAATCTCTACCCTTATCTATAATTTGAATCATAAAGCCAATTATGACCATGGTCTTTGATGTTCTATTATTGGCCTAAGGTATCTACTCAAACTAAAGATGAGAAATTTATTGTTTGAGGATGTCAACCATGTCTTTATAAGGCATGAGATTTTAATCCTTGGTATGAAATTGGTATGTAAGATAATTAATGATAAGCTGAGAATATCCATAAATCAATAGATTTTGTATATTCCATGGTATCTCTAGATGAAAATCTATAATTAGTGTTACATATTTAGACATGATATTGGTACAAAGAAAGCTGATATAAAAGGACTTGGGAAGGATATCCCCTTGAGGTGTGATAAACAAAATTCCTACTCCTGATCCATGAGATATGAAGAAACCATCAAAATAAATTTTCCACTGCAACTCTTTAGGAACTTTTTTTTCTACAATCATGATGGACTCATCTAGAAACCCAAAGGTGAGTGGCTGATTATTGGAAAAAGAAGATTCAACAAGTTAGTATACAAGTACTGATCCCTTGATATCATTATAATTAACATACTCAATATTTAACTCACTTTTAAGTATGATCCATTTATACATGTGGATTTATAAAGTTTTTTTGGATACTAGATACTTGAGCATATATACTTTGGCTATGATGATGTTCTTATTGTTAAACATGTAGTGATGTAAATTTTGTGTTGTGAAGACCATGGCTAAATAATATTTCTATATTGGTGTATATTATGTTCATATGTGACCAATGTATGTCCTAGGTAGTATACATCATGTTCTTTTCCCTACTCATCATGCTAGGCCAAAAGTGCCCCTAAGGTTTTTTAATTGCAAAGAGGTAGAGTAATAACAACTTTTCTGGTGTAGGTGTTAATAGAATATGTATATTAGTCAAGTATTATTTAAGGTGGTCAAATTCCTTCTAGAAATTGGTATTCCATGAAAAGGTGGTGCCCTTTCTCATCAAGTGAGTGAATGGATGGCATTTATTAGCTAGTTAAGAAATGAAGTGCCTGATGGATTGTATATTACCCTACAAATTGTGGGGCTACTTCAAAGTATATGGCTATGACATCTCATTAATGGCATTAACCTTGGTTGTATTAACTTAAATGCCCTTGTGATAGATAATGAGTCTTAGTAATTTTCTTAAAGTGATGCCAAATATCCATTTTTTAGGGTTAAGTCTTACTTTATACTCATAGAGGAATTCAAATATGTTATGTAACACCTCTAGATGGCCTGCTCTAGTCTTATATTTTCCCAAGATATCATAAACATAACCTTTAATAATATCATGCATCATGTCATGGAAAATGATATTCATTGCATGTTTGTATGTGGCACCAACATTATTGAGGTTAAAAGGCATTACCTAATAATAGAATGATCCCCAAAGATTGGTAAATGATATCTGGTGTTAGTATTCTAGTATGATTTTGATCTGATTATACCCTAAAAATCCATCCATGAGAGAAACCATCTCATACCTAACCATAGAGTCTATAATCATAACAATATTTGGCATAGGAAAGTCATCTTTTGAGTAGGCCTTGTTGATGTAATGAAAATTGGTGCATAATTTGATACCTTCTATCTTCTTGCTAACTTTCACAATATTTGAGATCCACTCTGAATAGTCAATGGGATGAATGCATCCCTTTTCTAGGATATTTTCTTATTTTTTCTTGACTGATACGATATTACAAGGATGAATTTTCTTTAGCTTCTACTTAATTGGCTTAGCATTTGGATGTGTGACAAGATGGTGTATAACCAATGAAGGATCTAGATCTATTATATCACAATAGGCCCATGAAAAAAAATCAATTAAATCTAAAGGAGAGTAGTAATCACTTCATGTTATTCCTTAGTTAGATATGTGCCTAATTTTATCCACTTTGGATCATCTAGTGTTCCAATATTGACCTCAAAATTATCCTCTACAAAGAGTGTAGAACCATCTTCAAGGAGAGTTGGCAAAGATGTTGACTGATTGGCAATATCAAAGTACTCTGGTATACTAGATTGTCAAGCTCACCCAAATAGGATGAATTAGAATCATCAAATGATGGTAAAGGCCATGTAACAAACACTTTTAGACATTCTTGGACAATTTGTTCAAAAGTCCACTATTCTTATACATTAATATTTTATCTAAATATGATCATGGTATTAGTGGAATCATAAGATTCATTCAAATAAGGGTGAACATACCTATCTAATGGTACCTAAAATAAGTTTTCACAAAGAGACTAGCCTTTTTCTTTACTATTACCCTAGTTCAAAAGTGCCTCAGAGAGGTTTTCACCTTGGGACCTCAATGTTTGATTTTGTTTTTGTTTTTGGATAAGGAAGTTTAATCACTCTCTAAAATAGGTGGTAGGTTAAAATTTGATAGAAAACCTTTCTTATTATCTCAAAGAGGAATATTATATCTTAGGCCCAAGAAATCACAAACGGCCTCATCATTTTTGAACTCATTGAGTGATATTGTGGATTCTTATTAGTCTCAATCAATGAGATGAGGGTGATGAAGGAAAAGTATAGAATGATGAATTATAGGTGTAATGGTACATTTGGTATGATGGTTAAATAAGTTATTAGTGGTTAAATCCTCATATACACTCTAATCAGACTCTATATTATTTCCATCATCATCATCATCATTAGTCATTGGGGTAAGAACATAAGATATATGGGGTCACCCCAAGTCATTTTAAATCTAATACCATAATTTCATTTGTGTTTGGTTATATATATAAGCTCAAGAGTGCCTTGTTTATTTTTCCCCAAGAATCTACCTTCATAATCTTGATTATCCATAATCTTGTTCGAAATGGGATACTTTTTTCTTTGGTAACAATTAGCTAGATCATCAGTATAAGATAAGATTCATCTTTATCAAGTGGGTTTTATTCTTTTCTAGTGGTCTATGTGAAGATAATATGATCTTGAGAATTAAACTTTAATTTATATTGCCATTCCATGTGAATGGCCCTAGATTTAGTCTTCCATAGGATTTAGGGGCTTATGGAAGCTTGGTTATATGGAAGGCATTATGCAAGAGTTATTCTCCTAGACATTTGTTAGAGATAGTACAATGATTGACTATCTCAAGAGGGGTGAAAATGAATTAGATGCAAGGCTATCTGGGTCTATAAATTCAACAAGTACATCCTTATATTTCTTTAGTGTAGAGTCTAGGTTAAAATGGTAATTATAGATCTTATACTCAGCTTCTAAATACTTATATAACTGACATGGTTGTAAATATTTAGAAATATCCACCTCCATTTAAGAATGGGGGAACTTAATATATTGATGAAATGTGTAAGGTATTACATGAATCTCATGTATCTACGATCAAGCCAGAAGTAAGTTATATGATAAATCTAGATCTAAAACATGGAAAAGTTATCATGGGTCAAGGGTCCAATGATAATCAGCAAACAAATTATTCCTTGAGATTCATTTTCTTCATTAACATAGGCCTTGATGGTAATGGTATCTGACTAAAGGTCAACTTCCTTGTATCCAATATATTTGACTAACCTTAGATACATAATGTTGAGGTTTGATCCATTATCTATGAGGACATTTTAACCTTATGCAAAGATATGACAACTTCAATATATAACAAATTATTGTGAAAAGGGCCAAGGGATGACATGTCACTTTGGTCTAAGGTAAGTTTTTGGCTAGGAGCTAAGTATCCCACTATAGCTTGTAATTTATTTAGTGTAATGTCATTTGGCACTTAGGATTAGCTTAGAAGTTTAATAAATGTATTCTTGTAGATAGTACAAGTACAAAACAAATCTAAAATAAATATTTGTGCATGTATGTTTTATAATTTTTCCACAATATCATACATTTTTTATTTGGATTATCATAATCTAAATTATTTAATGGACCAATGTAACTGGAATGAGGGCCAAGATGGTAACTCTTGGGTACTAGTGAGCTTGACTACCCACATAGACCACAAGAGATTTACTAGAATAGGAAGGTAGTTGGGAATTATTTGGAAATGGTCATTGGTGATAGGTTGTTGGTATTTTTTTAATGATAATGGTGGTTATTTTACCACCCATGGTATGCCCCACAACATTTTTTGTAGTCATGTTCAATGACATGATAATCCCCTTGGTTAGATGGATCATTTTGACTTTGGTTCCTACCATTATGTAGTTTTGGTTGTCATTGTTGTTGTTTTTTATATTGTTGTTATTTTTTTATTGTTGTTATTATTGTTTTTATGGTGGTATATGATGTTTTTTATTATGATTTTTGGCATTGTGTTGTGAAAAAAGGTTCTAATAAATACCCAAGTTTTTATTAGAAGTAGGGGCCTTGTTATCCAACTCTATTTATCCATTTTTTAGCATATTTTTAATAAGGTGCCTTAATTTTACACATAATCCTATGGAATGTCCTTTTGACTCAATGATGGTCACAATACACATGTTATTTATACCAGTTGAAGAAAGGAACACCCTCGATGAATGGATTTAGAATGGGCCACCTAATTAGATTGGAAACAACTAGTTTTCAAAACATAGAATCAATGGGCTCTCTAAAGTCACTAAAAATTATTTTGATAGGTGGTCCTCTTCTTGTTTGAGTGATTTACAAAGGAAGTGGCGGGAGTTCTTATATATGTAAAATTGGTTTAGCAAATGATGTTTACACCATTTATACATGGCATGATTTAGTAACTCCATTACCTAAAATGTTCTTGTTATGGTTGTAAACCTTAGGATTATTAAAATTATTTGGTTGGGCTAACATAGGATCTTGTACTTTAATTCTATTTTGGCCTTGGTACTAGTATTGGATAGGAGTGTACAACTAGATTACCCTCTTTTTTATAAGAGCTTTCTTAATTTTTACGCATTTATCTATAATGTCCTCAAAAGTTTGGGCACACTGAAGCTCCAAGTGATAAGATATATCACTTTGTAAATTATGGGTAAATATTGAAACCAACTATTTATCTAGTAGATTATGTGTGAAATGGCTAGCAAATGCCCTCCATGGTTGTAAATAGATTGATAAACTCTCACCAGGTATCTATTAATCTTGGAATAAATACACCATAGTAATATCATGATAAATATTATAGGATAAGTGTTTAAAATAATTATTTGAGAGGCCATAAAATTCAAGCATTGAGTTTTTTAGAAGTTGGAGTAGCCACTCTAAGGCCTATACTACTAGACTGCATGGAAAGAGGAGAAGCAAATAGATATTACTAAATGTCACTAGATATAAAGTAACATATAGATCCTTTAAATATTCCTTTGGGTCACCTTTTCCATTATATTTATAAAAATTTGGTAGCTCAAAACCATAAGTAAATGGTATTTAAAAATAGTCCATGTTAAAAGGGTACGAGCATATCTCATTTAATTTAATCTTCTTCACCTGTTTTCTTGTCTAAAGAACTAAAATTACATCCTTCACCTATTTTAATTCTTTAGATATGAATGTGAATGGTATGAATGGTTTTTTTTAGGTTTTGGAGTTATAAGGTGAATTACCTTGACTAGGGCACAATGGAGGAGTAGAAGACTGGGGAATGTTCATTTGGTTGGTTGCCTAACCAAGAATACACATTCACTGGTTAAGGTTATATTATTGATGTGGTATTTATAATTGGTAAATATTGGAGTTAGGAGTGATAGTGTATTTTTTATTTGGAGGTAACTATGGCCTAAATGGAGGTATTTGGTGTTGGGGAATTAAATGTGTGGCATGGGTTTAGAGGGGAACTTATTAATGACTAGTCAAACCCTACAGTATAAGAGGCACTTGTTATTGGTTGAAGGCATGTTAAAAGAATTATTGTCTATTAGATATGTGTTGTAGATAAGGTATATGTTGGGTTTAAGGTAATTTTTACTTGGTATATATTCATTGGGAATTAGTAGCTTGTTGTTGGATAAAAACTTGTTGTTGGTTAGGAACTTGTTATAAATTTGGCCCTTTTTACTGGTTAGGAACTTGTTTTTGATAGGCTACAAGATGTTGCTAATTATACAATGTTTGAGTTATTTAATTTACCACTTATTATGGTGGTGTGTTGGTATAAATATAATTAGGTAGAGTGCTTGTTACGACCTATGGTAGTGGGGTATTTGATTATGGTTGGTTGTTTACTCCTTATTGTGCATTTGATGAATCAAATGGTTAGGGAGGAATAGTCACCTATTTCAAAGTAGATACAATAGCTCTATGTTATTTTTATTCAATTGATGTACTTAAATTGGGATCTATTAGGAAGTGTTGGGTGGGTTTCTCTTTGGTACATTATATTATACTTTGTATAGATTAAGGAACACATGTGTGTTATCCGCTATAGTTTGGAAAGGGGTTCCTAAAGAGGCCATTGATTGTTATTTAATTAGAGGAAAATTGAACATGTATGTAAGTGGCATAATTTGAAAAATTATATCTATATGTACATTGGAAGAGCTAACCAAACTAGTTTGTAACATATTTGAAGGAGCCAACTCAACAAGATGCATGTTCAGAATAGTCATCATTAAAATTTATTTCTAGGTCAAGATAGGTTTGGTATGCCTATTTCACTTGCACAAATTGGTCATCACTTTGACATTTCCCCTTATAACATGTAATAATATCTAGGTTAGGCATGGATATGAAGGTTTTATTTTGACTAGTAGAGGCCTACTCAAATGTTTGTACTAGAGATGCATGACTAGGTGCCCTAACTAGGCAAGGTAGATTTTATCATGGAAAATCTTATGGGAATTTATCACCAACTTAAACTACTCTAAAAATAATATCATATTTATGTTCTAAAATATTATTATCAAATAATAATGGATCATAACTATCATTATATGGTATGCTCACATAATATGGTTGTTGTTGTTGAACCATTTCTATACTAAGTGGCATGTTGGAATGGTATTTTGCAAAGGGTTATTATTCTTGCCTCAAATAATGTGTTTAAAATTTATTATGTGAGATTTTTTTGTTCTTTCCTTATATTAAGAGACACATAAGTAGGATATGTCTCTATTTCATGCACTACGTTATTACCATAAGGATCATAGTCAAAAGGATCACTTGTAATAATGTTCTTATGATCTAGAATATACATAGCTCTATTATGTGTATATTGAGGCATGGTTAAATTTTTATTGATTACATTTGAGAATGGTTGGTCTAACATCTCAAATGTCTTAAACTTGGCTTACAATAATCTCTTCTTGAAAACTAGTAATTGGTACTTGATCTAAATTTATCACTAACACTCTAGGTCTTTTGGAACAAATGGTCAACAAAATGAAAGCTTTGATTTTAGTCTTAGAAAATGCTCTAAGAAAACTTGAATCTTGAAACTTAGCACATGAGATTTTTAATTGTATGGAAAAAAACTAAGGTTTAGGTCTAGGAACATGAAATTGGTCTCAAAAACTAGGGCTTAGAAACAAACTTGATCTAGGCAAAGTGAAATTGGTCTTGAAAACAAACTTGGTATAGGTAAAAGAAATTGGTCTTAGCACATAAAAATTTAACTAGGTCTTTGAAAACAAACTTGATCTAGGAATATGAGGACTTGATCTTGGCACATAAAACTTTTAATGATGTCTTGAAAATAAACTTTAGTTTAGGCATATGAGAACTTGGTCTTAGCACATGAAACTTCTAACTAGGTATTAGAATAAAATTGGTCTAGACATTTGGAAAATAAACTAGGCACATGAAATTGATCTTGGCACATGACACTTCTAACTAAGTCTTGGAAATAGACTTGGTCTAGGCACATGATAACTTGGTCTTTGGCATATGAAACTTCTAATTAAGCACGTGAATTTGGAACTACTCTTAGGTATAAAAATCCTAATTTCAAAAAAAAGGCACACTTGGTCTAAGTATAATTTGGAAATAAGGGAAAACATAGTTTAGGTCTAAAACGGAACATGGTCTAGGTAAAGGTATTAAAACAAACTAAAAATTGATCCAAGTTACACAATCTAAACATAAAAGGTGAAAAACTCAATCCCAAGTTTTAGGCAAGACTCAAGTGCAAACCAATCATTTTTAGATCTGAACTTTGAAAAATGTGTTTTGAAATTGGTTTGTAAGACTTACATTTTTAAATGAACAATGATCTATATGCAAAAGTGAAGCATAATAATTTATTTCATAATTTAAGTCACAAATTATCCTCTTCAATTTTTTGGTCTAAGAAAAATGAGCTCCCCAAATTTGGGTAGCATAACACTTCTAAATTTGAATGGTGTGCATATCAAATGTTTTGGTATTAGACTTGTTTTTTTGCATGAATATTTTTGAACTCAATTACACAAAATAAGATGCAAACAAATGTATGCTCTTATATTAATAATTGACATAATATTTCCATAGTATCCACCAAACTCCACTAATATATTAGTTCTTAAGAGGAATTAATTATTAATCCAATAAATAAAGTGCATGAAGGTAGATATTTTATCCCCCCTATATCTCTAAATAAATTGTACATGGCATGGAACTTAGAGTGCAAAATAAACTCAGAATTGGTAGGACAATATGTGGTAAGTGGTTTTAATTAATCGAAAAATTTTGAATTGGCTTTTCTAAATGGTCCATAGTGCCAAAAAACACTTGGGCACAATAATATATTTGTCCATTGGATTCAAACTGCCTAGCTTGTTATGAAAGGGTCTTGTACCTTTCATAACCACTCCATCTATCAATTAATCAATATATTTCAATGTCTAGATTGTCACATGATTTGAGATCCTATCTGACTGGTTAGGCTAACCACTCAACCACTATCCTAGTGAATAATGCACTCAATTTATATACCCCATCAGATAAGTGGGGTTGGTAAGATGTTAGGAGATGAAACCCCAAGTCAATTCAATCCTAAAAAAATTGTAAATAGGTGATGAACTACCATTCGTGAAGCCAAACAAAAATAAAATAATAAAGTAGTCATTTCTAAGTCATCTAAGCCCTTAGAAACAAGAAGAGAACATACATAATGTTTCTTTGAGTTACAATAAAAAACAAACTTAGTCACATTTTTTAGTCACCCTAAATAGGGGAGAGCATACACACAACTTCAATTAAACAATGATAAAAAGGGGAATACAAAATTGAAAGTGCAAAAAGCAAACTTTTTTAAACACCAAACTTGAAATGTGTGAAGGCCTTGCAAAAAGAATGTGAAATGAAAAACAAGAATTTTTTTAATCTTTAAACACTAAATGTAAATGTGAACAATGTTTTTAAAACACCAAATTTAAAATGTGATGGAATGTTTTTAGGATATAATATGGTTTCTCTTTTCTTGAGAAAACCTACAAACACTTTTTAGAAGTTTTTTTAGGCCAAGATAGTGAAGGCAACCTACAGATTTAGCTCCAAAAACATGAAAATATGCTCTCTAGAATGATTTAGTAGTTACATATGCAAGGTAAACTATGAATTTTTTAGGGTGATGAAACTCAAAAACTATAGAAAACATAAAGGACTTATAATGGACAATTTCCCTATTTTTGGGATGATTTTTTTGTTAATCTAGATAATTTCACTATTAATCTGGATAATTTCACTATTCAAAAGAATGATTTCACTATTTTGGAAACCTGTAGGGAAAATAAAAAAATGGAAGGATAATTTCATGATTTTAGTGGGTATTTTCGCTATCAATCTCAATGATTTTACACTTCTAATGGACAATTTCATTATTGAGCTCAATGATTTTGTTTCTTAAAAGGATGATTTCATTATTTTTTAGAAAATTATAGAAAACACAGAAATAGCAGAGGATGATTTTGTTATTAATTTGCACAATTTCATTGTTAAGTGTGTATGATTCACTATTACATAGAAAACGTAGAAAATAATGGAAAACTATAGAAAAAAATTCATTGTGTACCTTGATGTTTTTGTAAAATAGAGCTTCATATTCACTCTTCTAAAGAAAAGGGCCGAGACAAAGATAACTTTGTATTTTAATATGATGATTTTGAACTTTCTAACAATGAGTTCATTATTTTTTCTTATGAATATATTTATACACAGTGGATGGATTTTCACTTTCATATTCAATCACAAAACATGGCAAAGTTAAATAAAAAAGCTAAAAACAAGGTCATTAGTGAGCTTTTCTTGATTTTTAAGGGTCCCAAGATGCTCTTAGGATGGATGTGGGGTGTTAGTCCCACCAAGCATGCCAATATGTAATGTAAGGTTATGAATACAATGTTAGAAATATATTTTTAGTGTATTAAACCAAAATAATCAATGATAACTATCATTTTAAGCCTAATTATTAGGGTGAGCAAGTAAAAAGCAAAAGAAAAGAAATGAGAAGATAAAATCAAACACTTTTACCTTACTTGATGATTCAAATTGCTTGTTGGAATGAGAGTGGATTATGATTTCTATGGTGAATAAATGGTCTTTTATGATGCCAATGCTTTGTGGGCAGCACCTCCTCTTGTCCCCTTGAAAATTGGCTCTTGGCTTGTGTTGTCAATGAAGCTTTCTAGTAAGAATTTGGCATTATTTTTTTACACATAAATTTTTTGTTAAGAATGGTCATGGCACTTGTATTCATAGGTTTTCATATAAATCTTAACCCAAGTGTAGTTATGTAGTGTTGGGAGTCCAAATGCCATTAATTATGGCTTTAATTATGCATTTATGGAGGCATGTGTCAACATTTCTGATTTTTATGGCATTTACGTTGATATTTTACAATTCTTTACTTTAAGGATGATGACATCATTATGACCTCATATTTTGTTGAAAATTCCTTTTTTATAAATTACATATTCTTTAATTCCATATGTATTTTTTAATTAATCATTTAATTTTATTTGTGTAATTAGTTAATTATGCTTAGTCTTTTGGTCATTTCAAGAATCAGGTTAAGTGCCCTGCTTAATTGATCAAAAACATTAGTTTACTAGGTTGTAACCTAACTAAGATGAATTTTATAGAGGTTATCATTACATATATGGTAATACCCCAAATATGGATGCCTTGATATAATTTTAAGCACTTACATCTAATGTGTGGATGAGTTTGAGATGTTCAAGTAATTTCTAGGCTTAATTGTGCATTGTTTTATAAAAATTAGTCTGAAGTTTGTTTAGACACATAAGTGGATGAAAAGGAGTGTCTTTAAAAAACACAATGGTTGTATACAAATTATACCTAAAAAATGAAAAATCCATAATACTTATAATCTTTTTTAAAAAACATCATTTAAAGCACCCAAGGCATGAAGATCAAATAATGACTACAAACATTGATGGTGTTTCTTGCCCACATCTCAAGATTGATAAAAATAATTGGGACACTCTTTGTAGTGTCACATATTTACCAAAATTGGGACATACTATCTAAAAGGTATAATATTTCCAAATTTTCCTAGAATCCTTTAGATATTTTATATTACCCATAGCATGTGGACCTAAAGCAACACATGCCATAGTATGGGTAATGGATCAAAAACCAAATCTAACCTTTTGTCTTAGACAATATTGGGTAACCAAGAAGAATGGAATGATAAATCCTACCAATATATGTCTTAATTTCAAATTATAATAAAAATAAATTTGCATTTCACATGATGGACACATGGATGAACTTATAGTAATAGTTGATGGCATTTCCTTACTAGATGACATAAAATCTTTGGAAATGAAAAGACACAAATGATTGAATCAAGACAAGTAAATGGTGCCAATTATATAGAGGCCTTTATATTCTAACCTAAATAATTTATGCTTATCTAAAAATTCTAAAATTCTAAAAAAATCAAATATTCCAAAAAATACAATAACATTTAAATAATTCAAAAATACCAAAAATATTTAGCATTTCACATGTGTACTAGTTTTTGAATATGTTTTTTAATTTATGTTAGTAGATAATATATCATTTCTATACACACATATATTTAATGGGTACTTGAGTGTGATATAGGTATGCATTCTACCCATGATATCTCAAGCATGCAGATACTGAAACTTTGTTCTTCCAATGTGATACACTATATTGGGGACATATTGATTCTATATGATCATGATTGAAATAGGTTTTATTAGTTTATGATCATTTTCCACTATATTACTAATATTATATATATTACATATGCCTATACTCATGTTGTTATCTTACATAGTGTATTTGATATGTTATTATACATGAAATTTTACTAACATGTGTATGTAAGGATAAGTATGACATGCTTATGCTAGTGATTGTATCTCATGACTTCATCTACTTACATCAGCTTACTAGAGTGTACTTATTAATTGTTGTTTTTTTACTTATGAAACATTTGAACATGTTCCTTTAATTTTTTCCCATAGTTCCCTAAGTGTTGCTTATTTATTTAGTGTCTAGACATATTCAAATGTCTTCCACTTTGAGTATGTGGCATTTGAACATTCCCCTTGTTTGTAGTATTATTTGACCCATTTTTTGTGTGATATTTGATTACTCTTGTATGTGTTATTGATTATTTATGGACCTTGTTATCTTCTAGACATTTCCATTATTCATATCATACATCTTATGGCTTATTATGTATGCATATTATGAGCTTCATTGATATATCTAATTAAAAATGACACTAATATATGCTTCTCTTATTACATGATTCACACAAATACAACATAGTTATCTTATCTTTTTGAGATAAGGTGATTATCACTTTTTTAATCCCCTCACCTCAAAATGGGGGAATATCAATGGGGGCAAGTCATACAAATTATGACTCCACATACATATAGTTGTTAGAATGGGAAATTTTTGATTCAATTTACATGATTTAGATATACATTTTAGATAAAATCATATGCATTTGGCATAGATTTAGGATAGATATTTTCATATTTGTGATACATACTATACACATTTTATAGAGCAAAGGTTATGTTTTGATAGATACTTAAGATTGAGACATATTCAAGGTACACATGTACCAAATTATAGATACACTTTCAAATTGTATATACATTTATGCACTAAACTTACGAAGATGCATTATTTGAGATTTTACTTGCTATAGTAATTTATTAGTGTGATCAATATTATGTGCCCTCAATGGAATTGTCACTATGATTCTATTATTTTGGGTTGATATGGCTACACAATTTGACTCAGGTGATATTGGATAAATTAGATAGATTGGATAGATTTGTATACTTAGGTTGTGTGATTTATATTATGTGCTCTTAATAAAATTGGCACAATTCATTCTTATACCAAATTAGGGGCATTTAACCCTCCAATTTCCATTTCACATCATCAAGGTTCAATTTTGAATCGCTTTCCAATGCTTCAACTAGGAATTATCTCTACCAAGATAAACTACTAAGGGGAAACATGGTTGCATCAACACATATTTGTTCTCTCTCCTTGCTCTCTTTCTTTCAAGTAATTTAAAAATTATTCAACTTCATATTATATACACTAACTATACATATAATAGGATGTTAGTTTTAGGTCATTTACATACAACAAATTCAAGTGGGATCAAAAAAATACAAGGTGTGTTACACCATAGTATGTTCTATTTCATTTAACCTAGTAATTTCCTCTTTTTGCATTAATGTATTAAAGGGGGGAATATTGATGCAGAAAGTAATCTACCTCAGCCTGATAATGATGCAGAAAGTAATCTACCTCAGCCTGATGCACAGTCCCTACTACTCTGAGAACTCCAATACAGAGAATCACCTTCTTCTTCACAACAAATCTCTGATCCAAATATTGTAACAGCTCTACCAGCTGAACTAAGACAGCTCTAGGAACCTAATTTTTCATACCTGCAATCTTCCTATTACGAATCTGATACCAAATGATGACATACTAAAATTACTGACCTTAACCTTCCTTTAAAATCATTATCCCCCCTTCCATTCTAGTTCTTCCTTAAAAACTCTCCAGGCACAATGAGATTGCAATCCACCTACTTAACATCTCAATCCAATTGCTGTCTTAACAAACTCTGCAGAGTCCGTAGATTTACCTTTAGTGTTCTTCACATCTGTGTGTCCTGCATCCTTTTTTTTTACCATTCTCTAAACCTCCACTCTTATGTGATTTGTTCCTATGACTACCACTTTGTTTTCCTCGATAATCATCATTCTGAGCATTATCGTGCATTTATGCAGTCATCATTGTGTAATCATTTTACCAATGATATGCAATAACCGGCCTATTATTTCCCATGAATGTAGCCCTCTGCCTGTTTTGCATGGCTTGACTTTATGCCCACATCATACCGTTATACCAAAAGAATCATTCATTTTATATAAACAGATAAGAATATCGATGTTCCTTTGGCTCAATACACTTTCAAATATACAGATTCTCACCGGCCTCAATCCTGGTCTATAAACTCACATATTCATCTTTTAACGACCTCTATTAGGCCTCCAATGATGAGTTACCTCTTGGCCTCCAATAGCTTTATTATACCTATGCATGCCTCCTTGCTTTGCATCCCGCATGCATTTTCCCACTGCCTGATTTACCTTTAAGGACATCAATTCTGCCAAAACATTGACAGGCAGATCTAATAGCCGTATCAACAATGACATAGTTGTGAGTGACGTCCACAGTAATATGCGACTAGTAGGATCTATGGCCCAGTAGAAGATATATCAATTAAATGACAACTAACAATAACAAGTTCGTTCAAATCTTGGCATAAACAATAGCCAATAGTAGCAGGATCATTCAAAACCTTGGCTTATCAACAGCCAACAGCCACAACCCGTTCAATGTTCGGTCTCAGAAAACAAAAATCATTCAAAGTAAAAGAACACACATTTTATTCATAGAACAAGAGAATATACACATGTTTTTCTACAAGTTACAGATCCTTATACATATCTACGGCAAACCCAGACTTCTTATTACAATTACACATATGATTCAATCAAAACAATTGATAAATACCTCTCATAACATGCTTGAAATGCACCATAATCTTAATACCATCCAACTCAGATTATATATTCATATTCTGGACTGTGCATATATTGGAAAGCTCTGCCACATACTCTGTAAAATCCTTTATTTCATATAGAATAATCTTTTTACAAAATCTATCAAAATACAGTCCTTTCCCAAACTTGATCCTACACTTCCTCCTACACCATCTCTTATACTATTGCTCGCAATGTTGAAATGACCCTGATTTATTCCTAAAACCACTCACCCAACTCTTAGAAAAACTCAGCAAATGTTTTAAACATAGACTTTCTCAACCTACGCCACTTATGGCTGACTCCTTACATGGTTGTCAATAACTAAATTTGAATTAAATAGACCTATCCTAAGTGTACATGATTTTTGAATTACAATATTTTTTTTTGAAAGAAATATTCGTAGCATATCTATGCACTCCCAAGATGCTCCTGCATCAGATTCCTGGGCTTAAAAAGTTTCATGAGCTCCAGCTCATGAGTTTCATTTGTTTGCCCATTTACAAAAGTAAAACTTTTACAAAACAAATGTCTTCCTCATTCAATTTTTCATACAAATGTGCATGTTCTTGACTTCCACACTTGGTTCTTGTTTTGCTTGCTATCTTTTCCTTCCAAAATACATCTTGCTGCCTCTTCATCTTCTTTGCAGTCTTCTTCTTTAAATATTCATCCTCTTGAATGAGGATATCCACTTCCATTCTCTCTTTTTGAGCTCTTAGAAGAGCTCTCTTCTCCAAGTACTTGACCTCCTTATCAATTGACCCTGTACAATCATCATTCAAAGCAAAATTAGAAACAAACATTTGAGACCCTTGGGTCTCTCCAAATTTTTGAACCCGTACTTGCTACTCAAATATGACTTCTTGGTTCTTTGTCTTCCTTTCTTCTTCACAACAATGTTCTAACTCCTTAGATACTGTTATAAGACAAATTTTGTTATTCTCTTCATGATTAATGGCATATTCTAATGCTGTCAACTCTTCCAACAACTGATCTTTACTTTGATATACAAAAAGCTTCTTTGGTTCCTCAACTAGAAACTCTCCATCAAGGTTTTCTATCTCCTTCAAGATATCTTATTCAATTGTCAAGGCTAAGCATTTAACCTTCTCTCCATCTTCTTCTTGCAGTTGTTCTACCCCTTCTTGTTTCTTATCAAACAACTCTCCTTCACCTATAAATGCTTGATCAAACTGCCACATTTCTCCTTCACATTGCAGATCTTCCTCCTTAGTGATTAATACATTTGAATCAAAATCAACTATATCAACATCATGTAACTGAAAATTATCATCTTCAATCTTTTCGAATGCTGAAATTTGATCACTATACCTTTGTTCTTCATCAACATGTAGCTCTTCATTTCTTTTGTCCTCTTGAATAAGGACTTCTTCTTCCTGCTTAATCAATTCTTTATGCTGATCCTTCTTCATGTCTTCATCAATTGAGGCATTACAACAAGCCTCTTCTTCTTGTCTAAGCACTCTCTCATGAAGTGCTTCACCTCCTTGATCCATGAGCATCTTCATTGGATCATATGTTTCTCCTTCCTCTTCAACTTGCTTTCCTGTAAACAAAACATCAAATGAAATATCAGATACAAAAACATTTGGCCACTTGATTACTTGTTGTTTGTCTATTTCTTCAATGATGAGATCCGTCTCATACTGAACTTCCTCTTCAAACTAAAACTTTTCTCCAAGCTCTTTATCCTTGTTTTTATACTTCTTCATCTCTCTCCTTAAGGCAACTCTTAGCATTCTTCTTCTTCTTCTCCCCATCAATGATCTAACTGGCCATCTTACTCTTTGCTTCTTCATTACCCATCCTTGCCATGGGTTTTCCATATTTTATACCATGCATTTTATCATGGCTATCCTTGCTTTTATCTCATTCACTTCTCTTTGATACTCTTCCTCTCTTTGTCTCTTTTGTTTTTCTCTTTCTTGTTTCTCTCTCTTTATCTGATTCATGTTTCTTCTAGGCAGTCCCTCTATCACTTTTCTTAACTCTTCAATCTCCATCCTTTACCTCACCTAAGTCTGTTTCACCTTAGTCTTTTGGCAAACTATCCAAACTTCTTTTTGGATCTTCTTCCTTCTTCTTGAGCAATTCCCTTTGCTCTTCTTCTAGAGCTTCTCTTAGCTCTTCCACTAAGCCTGCCTTGGCTTCTTCTCCTCTTAAGCCTCAATGGCTTGACTGCCTTAACCCTGCAACTTCACAAAATACATTATCTCTATCCAACACTGATCAGAAGAGTACAAACTTTTACTTTTTCCAAGAGCTTACTAGCTCTCTTCCTTTGTTCTTCAAGCCTCTATGGCTTTTGGACTCTCTCTTGCCACTCACTCCTTTCTTTCCACTTCAAGGGTTTTCACTTCTTTCTCAAACCTTTCAAGCCTTACTGCTATTTTATTCTTCATCCAAAGTCAAAAATCTCTACCTTTTCCAACTTTACCAAATGCAAATAATATAGTTTCTTCAGAACAATATTTTCACAAAACATCCATACCTAATTCTTTGATGTAGCTATTTCTCCAAGAACTCGAACCTTGAGCTCTGATACCAAATGATGCAGAAAGTAATCTACCTTAGCTTGATGCACAGTCCCTACTACTCTGAGAACTCCAATACAGAGAAATCACCTTCTTCTTCACAACAAATCTCTGATCCAAATATTGTAACAGCTCTACCAGCTGAACTAAGACGGCTCTAGGAACCTAATTTTTCATACCTACAATCTTCCTACAATGAATCTGATACAAAATGATGACATACTGAAATGACTGACCTTAACCTACCTTTCAAATAATTATCCCCCCTTCTATTCTAGTTCTTTCTTAAAAACTCTCCAGGCACAGTGAGATTGGAATCCACCTACTTAACATCTCAATCCAATTGTTGTCTTAACAAACTCTGTAGAGTCTATAGATTTACCTTTAGTGTTCCTCGCATCTGTGTGTCCTGCATCCTTTTTTTTTACCATTCTCTAAACCTCCACTCTTATGTGATTTGTTCCTATGACTACCACTTTATTTTCCTCGGTAATCATCATTCTGAGCATTATCATGCATTTATGTAGTCATCATTGTGTAATCATTTTACCAATGATATGCAATAACCAGCCTAGTATTTCCCACGAATGTAGCCCTCTGCTTGTTTTGCATGGCTTGACTTTATGCCCACATCATACCATTATACCAAAATAAGCATTCATTTTATACAAACGGATGAGAATATCGATGTTCCTTTGGCTCAATACACTTTCAAATATACAGATTCTCATCCGCCTCAATCTTGGTCTACAAACTCACATATTCATCTTTTAACGACCTCTATTAGGCCTCCAATAGCTTTATTATACCTCTGCACACCTCCTTACTTTGCATCCCACATGCATTTTCCCACTGCCTGATTTACCTTTAAGGACATCAATTCTGCCAAAACATTGACAGGCAGATCCAATAGCCGTATCAACAATGGCATAGTTGTGAGTGACGTCCACAGTAATATGTGACCATTAGGATCTATGGCCCAGTAGAAGATATATCAATTAAATGAAAACTAACAATAACAAGTTTGTTCAAATCTTGGCATAAACAATAGCCAATAGTAGTAGGATCATTCAAAACCTTGGCTTATCAACAGCCAACAGCCACAACCCATTTAATGTTCAGTCTCAAAAAACAAAAATCATTCAAAGTAAAAGAACACACATTTTATTCATAGAACAAGAGAATATACACATGTTTTTTTACAAGTTACAGATCCTTATACATATCTATGGCAAACCCAGACTTCTTATTACAATTACATGTATGATTCAGTCAAAACAATTGATAAATACCTCTCATAACATGCTTGAAATGCACCATAATCTTAATACCATCCAACTCAGATTATATATTCATATTTCGGACTGTGCATATATTGGAAAGCTCTGCCACATACTCTGTAAAATCCTTTATTTCATACAGAATAATCTTTTTACAAAATCTATCAAAATACAGTCCTTTCCTAGACTTGATCCTACACTTCCTCCTATACAATCTCCTATACTATTGCTCACAATGTTGAAATGACCCTGATTTATTCCTAAAACCACTCACCCAACTCCTAGAAAACCTCAACAAATGTTTTAAACATAGACTTTCTCAACCTACGCTACTTATGGCTGACTCCTTACACGGTTGTCAATAACTAAACTTGAATTAAATAGACCTATCCTAAGTGTACATGATTTTTGAATTACAATAATTTTTTTTTGAAAGAAATATTCGTACAATATCTATGCACTCCCAAGATGCTCCTGCATCAAATATAGATGCTTAAATCTAGATATATATGTTGAACCAATATTTTACACTTGACAAATATCTCTCGAGGCTATACCTTTCAGATTGACCTTCCTTGCATTCAAATGGCTCTGTCTCATCACCTCACTAGATCTAATTACTTATTTCTTAGTCCAACCTTGATTACTCTAATTATCTAGATCACATGTAGTCACATAATTCCCAAAATCTGATATGTATCCTTCATTGTTAATTACATAACCTTTATAACTTTACTCTATCCTAAAAACTTACATTCAGGATAGGACCATAGCATCGATGCTACTATCCCTACTTTGACAAAAGTGTCTTTACCCTATAAACACTCAAATTTTTGAATATTTCAATGTTTTTAGTCTGGCCTAATAATTTTAGTAACCCTTCCATGAGGATAAATTCAAAATATTTAGTATAAATACAAGTCAAATCATACTCATTATTAATCTAGAAAATATCGATCAATCACCTTTGAAGTTTAGACAAACTATTGAATTTTAAATCACACAACTAAGATGTTCTAACCTATTCATCCCAATTTTCATATAAATCATTAGTATTAGTCATAGTATAGGTCTAAATCACTCAAAAGGTAGCCCATTAGCCATATTTGTGAAGTTACAAGATAGATCACTACTTGAATCTTAATATAGTATATTTCATTCTTTATACACACACAAACCCACACATATGGGATAACTACATAAATACAATACCCTCTTTAGAGTATTGGCTATGTAGGTATCACTCATTAATAGAGGGGTCTTTGAGGTCAACTCGACACCATGAGCCCACTAACCCATTTTTTGGCAAGGTAACCTAACCTAAGGTGGAGAGTTAGGGTTTGAGATATATAAAGTGATATAGAACCTAGGTGAAATATATATATATATATATATATATATATATATATATATATATATATATAACAAATGAAAGGTGAAAAAAACTATAGATACCAAGGTGTTTGCATCTTGATATAATGAATATTCTATATAGGATATTTTCATTGATATTCTGATAGTAGCATCGATGCAAGTGTCTATAGGTTAAATCAAGTGTCTGGGTAGCCAAAAAAATATATTTATAAAATTTGATGATTATTTTTTTAACATTAGATAACATGTTTCCACACATGTACATCTTAGATTTTTATACACATCATTAAATAAGCTAAGTATTGTTTATTCTTCATGATTACACAATTAAAATGTTATTTGTATTTTTCATAATTTATCACTAAAATTGAATATCATAAACTAAATTATTTAATTGGATTGATTTTTATGAATAAGTTATCTCATTCTTGAATATCATATTCCTTTAAAACTCTTAGTCCCAAAAATGATTAAACAATATCTACTTCCTAATGTTTAACATTTATTGCAAGTGTGTTAATTAAATTATAGAAAAATACGTTTTCCATACTTAATGTTTAGTACCCCATCCTGCAGAAGTGACTAACACTACACATATAGTGTTAAAACCTTGGGTTGACAATTAATGAAGGTAGCATTTCTAATAACAAATTGGTTGCCCCTATGGATCATATATGTTGGTTTGTATGCAAGTATTGGTTGCATAAAGTTTAATTTTTGGTTTGGTTTTGATCATAAACATTCAAGCCTTATACTACCATCCCTCTTAAAGTCACTCTTTTAAACACCAAATTTTAACCACTAATGTATCTAAACTATAATCAAAATGACTTTATGCAGTGACATGTAGATTTGACTAGAAATTGTCAATTGATTAAATTTACCCACACAACTACCTATTTAATCCAAAATCATGGTGACACATCCATGATTGGGGTAGTGTATCATATTGCAACATTTATCTTATCAATTGTATACTAAATCAATGTGATTTTTTGTAAATATCTTTGTAGGATAATTAAATAAAAAATTTGATTGATAGTAAACATTTCAAAAGATCACATTCATCTAATTATGACTAATCACCTTGATTAATCATCCTAAGCCTTATTATAATATAAAATTCCATGGATTTATAATTATCTATTTTCTATAAAATAAAATTATAATATTATCTCATATTAGTGACATTATTTGGAAAGTTAATGGAATAAGGAGTGGATTCCAAGAAAGGTGGCTTATGACATGGTCACTTACACACTCTCTTACACCCATGATAATGACTGTCACACACTCATCTATGGCATGACCTATGACACACTCCAAAAGGACTAATGATTTAACTTTTATTCCAAATTCATCACAAACTCTAAAATTATCTTAAACAGAGTCTCTTGTACACCCTTCTTTTTAAAATCATGAGTTTGAGGACTCCTTGCTCAACATTAATCTTGATCTTAGATCAATGGCTCATGCTCAAACTAAAAATATATAAATGCAAGGGCCTTCGGTCATTATAGACAAGCTCTCTTGAACTAAACTTATTATGTCAAATTTATACTAGAGCTTCATATTTATTCTCAAGTCAATTCTTAGGACATCAAGTAAACAAGGGGAAAACTTGGCCACACATGGAGTCTACATTGCCAAATATCTCTAGTCTACAAGACAAGCACAAGCCTCTTTGAACTGACAAGTAAATACATCTCCAAGGCAGGTATAATGTGTTTGTTTACTTTCTACTTGATTCATCTTTTTTTTAACCTTGCTCAATCCTAGGGATTAGGCTTTGAATGTTATGTTCATAAGATTATTTTTGGTTTATTCACTAATGATTGGAATAACCTTATTTGGTTTCATGATCTATATAATGGCATTCATGATGGGACATTACTCATTCCAAGAACTCTTTTATTCCCTCTTCACTCTTCTAATTCAAATAATTAACCTAGTAATTATCTTAATTCATCTTTTTCCTCAAAAGTTTATAAACTCTATCCTAGGGGAAAAGGGTGGTTGCTCCCTATCTATCAGCCATTTTGCCCTCAAAATCAATGGTTTTTCTCTGTAAATCAGTGGTTTCACATTTTAGTTTCTATTTTTTTACCATTCTATAGGCTATCATAATCAGTGATTTCACCCTACATTTCATTAGTTTTGCATTACATTTCAATAGTTTCACCTTGAATTTTTATGGCTTCACTCTATTTTCTTCTAATTAGTAGTTTTTCCTTAAGTTTTGATGGTTATAACATCCCCACATTTTAGTGGTTTCACCAATTTCTTGTTTCTAGTCTATGTTTGCAAGAATCAGTGGTTTTGCTTTGATAAATAGTAGTTTCACCTTATTTAGAAAAAAAATGAGACTTAAACAATCTCATTTTCAACTTCTTTCACTAGTATATAACCACATTAAAACTTCTAATCACTTTTTTTGTAGGACTTTGACCAAAATAAGTGGATTTAGAACTTTAAAAAGTGCATTCCTTTTCAAAACATTTAGATTTGGCTTAAAATGAATAAATCTTTCAATTTGGGATTATTAAAAGTAATTCATAATTTTAATTTAGGCTTAAAACTCATTATTTTCTAAGTCATTTATTTTCATGCATTTTTATCATTTTACTTATATGTTTTGCAATTACTTCACATGTATGTTCTCCCCTTGATAAGTTGACCTAGAAATATGAAATTGACCACTTGTTTTATTCTAAGAGATTTTCCTATTATGATCTTGTTTGCCCTTAGTGGGATTCATGCAAATCAGAATGAAAATACCTTTATTTTTATTTGATGCTACATGATTAGGTTGTCATTTCTTTCTTGTGGGTATTTAAGTTACAATCACTGTTATTTCATCACCCAATGTTTGTACCGGTCATGTACATCTAATGGGGAATGTAAATTGTTGGTAGCTATCATTAAGGCCTAGAAAACTTCCCCATAAAAGTTTTCATTAAAATAGTTGGTTAATTCCCAATGCTAAACCATTAGACATCACAATCAAGGAACCCAAAGTCTCTTTGCTAGGGGATGTATCCCCTATGAATAGGATGACACCTAGATCTCTTCTTTAGAGGATTTTTTGAACCCATAAAATCTCCAAAATACCAGTGGCACTTCATTAAAATGTAATAGATGAAGTAGTCACAAAGGGGCTATACCCTCTTGTGAATAGCCTATTATTTTATCTTCATTAGCATGGGACCATCTAGAAAGCCAATGGAAAATTTATATTAAGATATCTTATCCATAAAACCTTCATTGTTGTAGGGGTGTAAAGGTAACAACCCTAAATATTGCCTCACATGTATGGACTCTTAAAGAGGGTGGGTCTTTCACCTACATTTATTAATTTAATGAAAATAAACTTTTAAATTTATCCTCTCAAATTAAGTATATTGAAGGCTTATTTATTGTGATGCACTCTTGATTTACCAATAAAATAGGATCATGTAATTAGATGGTTGTTTGCTTAGATGTTGTCTCAAAACTCATCATGTGTTTAAAACTAAGTTAGAACTAAACCAAGTCCAAAGCATATCTCATACACACCTACACAATTATGCATCACTATGTCTATATAATGAATCAAAAATCACACTTTCTATATGCCATGTCAAAAATTTGTCCAAATAAACACCCTTATTGTCTAAAAAATGTTGTTTCAATTTGAACTAACTTTTAGTTATAATCAAATTCCAATTTTTGATCTGATTCTAATTCTAAAAAAAATCCAATTCTTGTATAAACCATTATCTTTATGCCATCTATTTTATTCCAAACCTAAGATAATTTCTAAATTATAATTCCAATGTCAAAATTAAACCTATTAATTCCAAAGTCAAAATTTAACCTTCTAGTTCCAAATTCAAAAATCAAAATATTCTACAGTTAACCAAATTCAAAGTTCAAACTCTTGTTTTCATAAAGCCAAAGTCTAGTTCAATTCTAGTCAAACATTCTGTAAAACCAACTTTAGTCTAAGGTTTACCCATTTTTACTCTAAGTTCAAAGGTTTCAAATAAATTAAATTCCTTTTCTACATTCATTATTCTAGTTTCAAAGATAGGCCCTCTATGGTCAAGTCCAAGTTCAAACACTTTCAAGGTTCAAATATTTAACACTTACACTCAAAAGCATTCAATATACCTACAACTACAATTGTAATTTTGCAAAAAAGTTTGGTATACCAATTACATTGATATACCTTTTGATTGGAACAACCCATTGTGGCATTTGGCTCAACACAATAAAAACATGTTGTTTCAAACTTTCATGATTGATAATTATATTCCAAGTTTTAAAAATCACATTCAAAATTTAAACAAATTTTAGAAGTCGAAGCTTATTCCAAGACAAAGATAATAAACCCAAACATGTCAGAGTATACACACAGTGGGGCTATTTATAACCCTTATTTTGATGAATAATTGATATAGAATCCATATGGATATGATAAATATGTCAAAAATGAGGAAAATCAACAATACCTTACCAATTCACCATGTAGTATCGAACCAGGACAACATCAATAAAACCTCCTGGCTATACCACCTAGTGTTAAACAAAAAAAATACCAACCATAACTCACAAACCTACCATATAATACCAAACATAGAACACATCAACAATACCTTAAGAATGCAACATCTAGTGTATAATATGGACATGACCAATTTATATGCACCTCTTTGATAACAAATATGAACACCTTGTAAGATTTCTAGAAATTAGTGCTAAATTTATAAATATATTTTTAATAGATAACTTGGGTTATTTGGTTAGATATCATTATAGACACCCTTTACATTACTATATAATAAAGCTACTTTAGCCATGTTCATACTCTTGTAACAGCCTATAATCAAGCTCTTATTGTGTCTAGCAAAGGAAAAGGTCAACTCATTTACCCACCTTCACAAAGCCAATTCATTACTTCTCAAATACAATAGGATAATCAAGTGTTGGCTACTTTATCTAATTCCATATCTACCTTAAACATTCCTAAGCTTCCACTAATAGAATTAAATTAGCCAACCAAACAACCATTGGATTTATTAATCCATTTTATACCCAATAACAATCTATTTTCCAACAACACATTAGTTATGGATTTATTTAACACACCTATACCTAAAATAAATCTATTAGTTAATTCCAATCCAAATCCCCCCACAGATTCTTCCTAATATGTGGTTGAAAAATCTCAACTAGTGTAATTTAATCCACATCAAGTGTCATCCACAACATAAAAAAACATTTCCCAACAAGCCCTTTCTTCTGATATTCAAAATGTTTCACAACAAAATATTGAAACCACACATGATCCACAAAAATAGATAACAAATACCCCACATCAATAGGTGGCAACTAATATTCCACCTCAATAGGTAGTAAGTAATCTTCCACCTCAATAGGTGGTGACCAATCCTTGACTTCAACAAGTGGTGACCAATATTCCCCTTCAATAAGTGGTGGTCAATCTTATCCCTCAATAGGTGGTGACTAATTCTATACCATATTAAGTGGTAACCAATTATAAATAAAAATTATCTAATCAACAACACATTTCTATTAATCAACCACATACTGATTCTAGTCAACAAGGTGCCTCTTCAAGCCAACAACATGTTCCACCTAATCAACAACAAGTTCCTTTCATGCATCATATTCCTACAAATCAACTGTAAATTACGTCACATTCCCAACAAATATCATTTAATCCCTAACAAACCATTCCTCCATTTTGACCAAATTTCCCTCTAAATCAACATCAAATTTAGCAAAAAGTCCCTTACCAACAACAAATGTCCTATTATCAACATAATTCCAATAAAAGGGTAAACATTCTTGGTAGAACCAATTAGGTACAAATCCTCCAATACTCCATACCACCACTTTTTCTAGGTCAAACTAATCCACCTTTGAATACCCAAAAACATGTACCCACTCCCTCATAATCCATCCCCACTTTTTAAGACTTATAGGCAATGAAAGATGTAGTTTATGCCATTCAAGCATGAAATCAGGATAAAAAGTTCAAATTGGATGACATCTGCTCTTCTCCCTTGGATATAAGTTATCTTCAAATATCATTTTCACATCATTTTGAGATGCCCAAATTTGACAAGTACAAATTGAAAGGTGATCCAAAATAAGACTTAAAAATTTTCTTCTTTTTCTATCAAGAGGTTACATATAGTATTATCTATTTATTTCATTTATTTCTTCATAGTTTGGTTGGGAAAGCTTTGGATTGGTTTCTCCATTTACCCAAAAATTATATTGATAATCTTAATGACCTATCTAAAAAATTTATGCAACATTTTTCCTATAACAAGTAACATGAGGTGAATATGGTTGAATTTTGTCATGCCAAACAAAGAGGAAGGGAGAGATATTCTAGTGATTTGAAATGGTGGCACACATTGGCCAGTTGATTCCCACATAACCTCCTTGATAAATAGTTAGTCACAATCCTTATTTCCAACTTAAAAATATATATAGTATATAATATCTGACTTCATTATTAGAATACATTTGATGATATTATTTAAAAAGGACTAAATTTTGAGAAAGCTCTCACTAATAAATGGGTAATCAAAATCTATTCTTAAAACCAATTTCAGAACAAGGCTTATATGCAAAATCATGTATAAGCTCAAAAAAATACATCTCATAAGGCTAAACCATTCAATAGGAATAAAAATTATGTAGGGGATGGGATAAGAAAATATATATATGTTCAAATAGTGTTCCCATTGCTTGCCCAAGTAAACCTACCACATTAGTCACTTATTGAAAATACTACCTCTAAGAAGAGATCAATATAGGCCAACCTAAACCCAATTAGTATGGGGAGAATGAATTATGTGACTATCATTAGGTTAAGGGTCATTCCATTCATGTATGTTTGAAACTTCACCACTTCACCCAAGATTTACTAGAGAATAGTGAAAAAGAGTTGTAAAAAGTGGCCATAACATCTAATAAAAATTTGGGTATTTATTAAACCCTTTTCCATAGCATAACTCTAATAATCAAAATTAGAATCAACACCAAGCCAACAATCAAAACTAGAATAGGCCTTCTAATAACTAGAACTAAATACTGAATTAGTAGTAGTAATAAACCAAATGAAATCAGGGTTAAGACACCCATTCTAACCAAGTTAGCTATAATAATGTCCCTTATGACAATGTTAATGTTTTAGGTCGTATTATTAGAAAGTGTATATCTAATTTTAAGAACAATCCTAAGCCAATCGCTAAGAATACCTAAAAATCACCACCATCCATTTTGGGACCTCCTCCCCCATATATCGGTAATCCTCCTTTGGATTGAAATAGTTTTAATGTTATTTAGTGATCAAGAGTTACCATTTTAGGACTAATTTCCCTTCTTCTAATTATAGCATAGCCTCTCCAACTTGAGGTTGTTCAATTGTAACTCAATGTTCTGAGGTTAAAATCCAAGGTCCTACACCTTCTTCCTTAAATAATCCTATTCAAGACCTTTTGTCTCAAAAATCCAAGATAATTACTTCTAATAACAAGCCATATGATACTGTTGAGTAGTTATAAAAGACACTAACACAAATTATATTTTAGCTCATTTGTGTACATCAAATGTCCACCAAAAAATATTAAATGGACTTTTGAGAAAATATAAGGTCCCAAGTGACATTACTACTAACAAATTCCAAACACTTGTGAGTCTTTTGGCCCTAGGCCAATAACTTATTTTTAACCAAATCAATATGGCATCCCTTGGTCCACTACATAATAATCCACTTTATATAGATTTAGTTATTTCTTGGCCTAAAATCAAGTGTGTCCTCATAGACAATGGTTTGGGTCTTAATATTATAACTTTGAAGTTGGTTAAACATTTAGAATACACTATAGTGGATTTTCAAATAGATATTATTACCATCAAGGACTAAGATAGTGAGGAGAGATAATCACATAGCACCATTTATTTGCCTATTCTTGTGGGGCCTCTAACCTATAATACCCTTTTCCATGTTCTTGATCTAGAGATGTTACAAAATTTAATCCTTGGGTGACCTTGGATGCATGAAGTACATGTAGTACCTTCCAATTTACATTGGTGCATAAAATTTCCCCATTATATATTAAAAGTTACCATTACTTGTGATTTGCATCTGTAACAATATTTTAAACATCTTGAAGTAGAGTATGAAATCTATAATTATCATCCTACCTTAGAATATGTCCCTAAAAATGAAAGATGTAATTGTTCAACCTCCTAAGTCAAATTACATGGATCTAAGTACTCTTTCATCTACTTCATTTTCACCACCTCCTAAAGTATCCTCCCATTTTACCATTACAAATAAAGGCATTGGGGAATACCAAATTAGCAATGTTTTTCATATAGCCAAATTACCAAAAAATGCCCAACTCATATGGTCAACCTAAAGTAAATAATGTTAGAATGAAATGGCACAATAAAGATTATTCTTGCCAAAAAGGACCTATCATTTTTATTAAAAATACTTCACAATACCAATAATAGCTCAAAGGTGATGATGACTCATGGTTATATAAAGATGAATTTACCACTTGTTACCAAAGAAAAAGTATCCTATCCCAAACATGATAATGGATAATCAATATTATAAAGGCAAAGGCTTGGGTCAAATAAATAAGGTCCTATTGAGAAATTATTTGTTTCCAAACATAGTAAATTGAGGTATTGGATACAAACCACTTGAGAGTGACCCCTCAAATCTTGAGAGTGATATTGATTTACCATCTAATGATGATGCTATCAATAATGATGTAGAATCCTATTATAGCATATATGATGAGTTAGTTGATACCAAACTATTTGATCCCAATACCATTTGTTCCATTATTTTATTTCCCTTTAAATCCCCTCTTTTCCTCCACCCCTAGTTGATTAATTGGGACCAACAAGATTCACACATACCATTGGATGATTTTCAAAATGACAAGGTAATTTTTGCATTCATGGGCCTCATAGATGGTTTTATGATTAGTTATCATAAGTAATTATTATTTATTACATTTGAACTTGATGAATTAGGTAAACTTCCTTGGTATAAAAAAAATGAAACGTTGAGTTCCTAAAGTGAAAACCTGTTCAAGGAACTTTCAGACCAGGTAAAAAGTAAATAAAATTATGAGTCCCATGGTGAAAAAATATTCTAGGCACTATTGGATGGGGAAGTTCATCCTCTTTAAAATAAATCCTATGGTTCCTCTATTCCTATAACCTCATTTTAGTTAGGATTCAATTTATAAAATCTAAAAGTGTTTGATCAATTGTTTCAAAAATTCTCATAGGTATTTATTGAGTGGTTATTTCTAGCCTTTGGTGATTTAGATTCTTCATACATGGGTGAGATTGATGACCCAATTGAGACAAAAGATGATTATTAAGACCAATGTACCTCATTATTTGCTATTATATAATATGGTTCCACACTACTCATTGAATACACCATAAAATACTAGAACACTGATCGATCCCAAATGGATCAAACTTGGAGAGTCCCTCACTGAAGAGGAATATGAGATTATTAGTTCTCTTATTTAATATTTAATTAATATTTTTGCCTAGTCCTAATCATATATGCCTAGATTGGATCCTTATTTATTTTCACATCACGTTTTTGTACACCCAAATGCAAATATGATCAAATAAAAGTTGTGAAAAATGCATCCTCACATAAGCATACTAGTCAAAAAAGAATTAGAAAAATTATTGGAGATAGGATGTATTCATCCTATAGACTATTCAAAATTCATATCAAAAATCATATTAGATAGTAAGAATCCATAATGATTTCATCTATGTACATATTTCATAGATATCAATAAATCATGCTTAAAAAATGATTTTCCTTTGCCAAATATTGATATCATCTTAGATTCCATAAAAAGGTACAAGATTTTATCTCTTATGGATGGTTTCTCATGGTATAAGTAGATAAAAATAGCACTTGAATACCAACACAAAATAACATTCACCAATCCATGGGGAATGTTCCCTTACCAAGTTATGCCATTTGGTCTCAAAAATGTTAGTGCTACATATCAACGTGCAATGATTATCATCTTCCATGACATGATGCATGACATTGTAGAAGAATATGTGGTTGATATTATAGGAAGATCCAAGACCATATTAGGCCATATAAATGTGTTATAAAGTATCTTTGAAAGGATTCATAAATATAAAGTGTATCTTAATCCTAAAAAGTGCATATTTGGTGTCACTTCTAAAAAATTGATAAAATTTATTGTCTCTCATGGGCCATTGAAGTCAATGCAACCAAGGTTAAGGACATTATATAAATGCCACCTCCTCATAGTATAAATTATCTCTATAACTTGTAGGTAAAGTTTCAATACATTCATGACTTAATTTCAAAATTGGCAAACAGTTGTCATCGTTTCACTTACCTTTCGAATAAGGGCACCACCTTCTCATATATTGTTGACCATCAACATGTATTTAAGAATTTTAAGAGTATTTGGAAAATACACCTATCTTAGCTCCACCAATTCCAATAAATATAATAATTCTCTACATTTATGATATAAATTTTTTTTTAGCGGTGCTTCTTGTCTAACATGATGATCAGGGAAAAGAAATAGCAATATATTATTTAAGCATAGCATTGGTTACCTATGAACATAACTATATGCTAATTGAAAATGTTTTCTTAGTAGTGGAATTTTTAGCCCATAAGTTATGACATTACATGGTCAATAAAAAAACCATTATTATTTCCAAACTAGACCCACTCAAATATCTACTTTTTAAGATAGCTTTGACTAGTTTTAAGGCCAAATGGGTCATGATCTTAAGTGAGTTTGAGATTGAATATGTACATAAGAAAGTAATTAAGGGGAAAGTACTCGCAGATCAACTTATCAAATCACCCTTATTAGATACTAAGCCATTCACTTTCAATTTACCTAATTATTCAATCATGACTCTAGATTAAACTTCTTTTTAGTTGAATCACTGTAAATTCTACTTTTATGGTTCATACACCCCATATGGATCTAGATCCAAAATTTTATTAATAACACCATAAGGGGGTATTATTCCTAAAGCGTTCCACATTAGTTTCAATTGTACCAACAATATGGAAAAATATGAAGCACTCATTTTATGGATCTACCTAGTAGTATAATGGAATATTAAGTAATTACATGTTCATGAGGATTCTCATTTGATTATTAACTAAGTGAAAAAAATACCAAACCAAAGATGAAAAGATTATACCTAGCAAAAATATGGTGGATAGTCTTAAGCATAACTTCTAACATGTCTAATTTTATAATATACCAAGGGATAATAATAGGACTATGGATGCATTGTAAAAATATATCTCATTGATAACAATCATGTATCATGTTCTAGATTACTAGTTCCATATTGAACATATTTTTAAACTAGCTTTTGAATGTTCAACACCCAAAATGGTATGTGATATTGTTGGTCCTAACTTACCCTAGTGATATGATTTATGTGACTACCTCCATGAACACATTCTTCCTACCAAAATTTTCCACAACAAATAAAAAATATTTATTGACAATGCTTCATGTTATACCTTACTTGGTGCCACACTCTATTGTAGAGGATATGATGAAACTTTAATTCGGTGTTTAACTTTGGTTAAATCTAGATTATCACTTAAATAAATACACAAATGGATTTTTAGGGCCCACATTAGTAGAATAGTCCTTTCTAATAAAATATTGTGTATATTTTATTATTGGCCCACTAAGGAATCATATGCATGCATCTATGTAAATAAGTGTGTGCCTTGTAAGAAACATATCAATCTCATTTATACTCTCACCTGAGCAATTCATTTGATCACTATGCCCTAACTATTTTCCACATTAGGACTCGATCTTGTAGGGAAGATCACTTATTCTTTTTTAAATGGCCATAAATAATTCCTCACTTTGATCAAGTGTTTTACTAAGTGGGTTGAATTCATTCCCATAACTTACTTAACCAATAATAAAATTTCCAAATTCATTATAAACCACCTTATTTGTCACTTTGACATTCTTTCTTACATCATTTAAAATAATGGAATATCCTTTAAAATTAAGGATGTCAAATCCTTATGTGTCAAGCACCATAGCAAACAATGGTTTTCCACTCCTTATTTTCCCCAAAGCAATGGCCAAGCTAAATCATCTAATAATACCCTAGTATAAATCCTTAAGATTATTGTTAATATCATTGGTTGTGATTGGTATTTATAATTATTTCCTACCCTTCAAGCCTACCATACCAATACCTAAACCTCAATAGGAACCACATTATATTCCCTATATTATGGCACTAAATTTATTCTCCCTGTTGAGATCAAGTTGTCTTCCTTGCATATTTCATTACAAGATATCATTGATGAGGAGTATAGATTAGATAGACTATAATAAATAGAACTACTTGATGAAAAGTTGGTAGTTACCTTGAATAATCTCCAATCATATCAAAATAGGCTACATTGTAACTATAACAAGCACATCAAACCTAGAGAGTTTGAACTTGGTGATCATGTGATGAAAGAGAATCATAAAATACCAATGCATCATGTGAAAAGAAGGGAAATTTAAAGCCTAATTAGCTGGGACTATTCTTCATCACAACTAACTATGGGTCTGTAGCATACATGATGGCTACACTAGATGGGCAAGAGTTATATGAGCCTATGAACATTATGAATCTCAAACATTTTTACACTTGATTTTATTGAACATTATCTATGAGGACCCTTGATTTAGGACACAACCCATCTCCTTCCCTTCATTCCTCTCCTAAATGTGTCAGTCCCTCTCATTCTCATTTCCCCATCCTCTTACCATCTTGATCATGATTTTGATTCATAGGTACAATATACAATTTCAAATTCTAGGTTCAATGAAAATTTTAAATAGATACTACATATTTAGCCATCATCAACATATCCTTAACAGTAGTATCTTAAAGCACTTTGATGTGAATTTTTTTATGGTGGTCCCTAAATTTGTATCTTTTAACTTTTTCCAAATCATATACCATTAATTTTGTTATGTTATTTTACCATTTCAAGCTATTGTTGACTATTATTATCTTTCACTATAAGTGGAACTACAATAAATTGATGTCCAATTAAACTATGTAGAAAACACTCAATTTTTTAAGTCAACTTGGCCAACCCTTCCTCCATGCTCTTGTTATTTTATGATCATTTTAAACCATGCTCTCACCATTTTATGAGTATTTTAAGCCACACTCTCATCATTTTGAGAGTACTATATACAAAAAAATATTATTATAAATATCTTCTTGTGCATACTACTTGTTGAATATTATTATAAATACCTTATTCTAAAAAAAATCCTAAAACTTAAAAAATTCAAAAAATAAACCTAAAAAAATAAATAAATAATTAGAAATGGCTTATAATCTCTCAACAAGATATAAAGCCACAAAATATTTTTATACCTTGTCACCTTATTGACCAGTTAACCTTAGTCTTATTAAGCATGGAATTATTTACAATATCAACCAATTTAGAGCCTCTTATTGAATCATAATCATTTTGATCAACATTTTTGTTTCATCATTTCACTCCCATTTTTGGGAGAACTACATCAGCCTAAGGTCCACATGGATTATCTAGGTAAGACTTGGATACATGGGGTATGTTTGGATGTCTCATCCACTATTATCATCCCTATTTTTCATTTATCTCTACATAATGATAGAATAACTTGTAATTATTCCATGAGTGAACACTCATATTTTATTATTCTTTTTCCTTATTGTCTTCATCCTCCTTCCTTGTCTTATGCTCTCACAATTTTACAAGAAAACCTATATGTTCTCATCATTTTGTGAGTTAATATTTATGCATTTGTAGATTTTCAAGTAGATCACTTTCATGATCTCAATGTTTTAAGAGTATTCCCTTATTATTTTTCCTCTACAATCAATCTTATATTTTTCATCATTTTCCTTCTTTCCCAATCCCTGAGAGAAATACATTTGGAATGAAGTCCATTGGATTATGTAGGTAGTGTCCACTTTCATGGGTCATTTAAAGATATCTCAGCCACCCCTTTCTTAATATTATATTCCCCCTCTTATCCAAAGTTTTCATATTGACATGTTAGTTGTCCCCTAGAGCTTAGGGGAAAAAATATTCAAGAGTAATGCCTTGTTTCCACACATGCACAAATGGTCAACTAATTATTTGCTTATTTATATTTGATTATGTTTTTTTGTGTTTATTATTGAGTTATTTTTTGAATTCACATAACAAGTGCTTTATAGCAATATTCCTTTTATTTTATTTTACTTTACTCAGTTGCCTTTGGTTTATTTCATTGTGTTTTACAATTGGGTCTTGATACTTTATATCTTGATCTCAAGTTGTTCACATTTTTATTTAAATTAAGTTATTTCACTTAAGGCATATAATTTTATCATGATTCATTTATAATTGTGGTGCATAATGTCAAATTTAAAATATAAAATCAAGTATCGGAGGTTTAACAAGCAATGTCATAACAATAAATTTCAGTGTCTACTACCTACAACACAATCATTGAATCACATGACTAATATATATGTTGCTTATGACACATTTTACATATTCTACCAAACATGATCCAATATCATGCCAAATCAAAACATATCACATTTTTAGAAGGAATAACATCAAATCATCTCTATAGATTCAGAATAATAGAATCATGGAAAATAAATGTATACATCCAATACAAACATAAGCAACAAAATAACTATAAACATTATATCACATATAAGACTATCATCATACGGTAATATCAACAAAATAATCAAATGAGCATATATATATGTATGTATGTATGTATGTATGTATGTATGTATGTATGTATGTATGTATGTATGTATGTATGTATGTATGTATGTATATATATATGAGATAAAAAATGAATTTTATATATCTCACAAGAACAAATTTCATATACATCATGAATATATACAAGTCATAGTACAAAATACAAATAACTATAATCATAATTCAATAAGTTTTGACTCCTAGTATCCTCATGATAGTACAAAATACAAAGAACTATAATCACAATTAAATAATTTTTAAATCCCAGTATCCTCATGACCTATCTACTATGGTGGCCCTATTGATGGTGAAAAATGTTAGGCAAATGAATCAATCCTTTCACCTATCATGAAGGTTAAGATAAAATCGTACTAATTTAATTGTAAAGGTCTAAAGAACTAGAATTGATTCCAAAGATGTGTCGAATGGGTTTTTTTTAAGTTCTAAGAAATAAGAGTAAGTTGAATATCAAACAATGCTCAATTATAATCCAAAAATCAAATGTCATTAAATCTCAAACGTATCAGAACATAATTATTTAATCCAACCTATCCAACAAAAAAAACCTATAGAAGAGATAGTCCCTATAAGTAAATATATCTAATCCTTTATAATTATATTGAATAAAAAATATATAATTTATTAATATATATATTAATCTCAAAAAAATAAAAAATTAAATTAAATTAAATAAGCCAAAGGACAAGTAAATTAAATGAAAGCATAAACAAAATAAAGAAATAAAGATAAATACTAACATAATAATCTAATAATAGACAAACAAACTAAATTAATCTAACTCTAACTTATTATATAGAAACTAAATATATAAATAAACAATAATGAGTAAATATCTAATAATCTACTAAAATTAAAATGCAATAAGACTAAATGAAAGAAAAATAACAAAGGAACTAAATACCAATACCAATCTAGAAACTAACTAAAAATTAATCTAAGAATATTACTAATTACTATAAATATTAACTAAATTTAATATAACTAATTAATAAATGAAAACAAATTAACGTAAAAAATTAAATAATAAATATTAATTAAACTAATACAATCTAAGAAAATAGTAATCAATGAAGAATTTAAAATTAAAGAGTCAATAAGATGAAAATATAACATAAAAAAACTAAGATAAATAAAAGGACTAAAAAGATAATTAAATATAAATTATCTTTAAATCAATCTAAACTATGTAATCTAAATCAATAAATAAAATAAAATTAATTAAATTAAATAGAAAATTATGAGTCTTGAGACAAGAGTCGTATCAGAATAAATGAGATAAATTTTATTGATAAGCTAGAGTTTTGAGTACAACCAATCTTCAAAAAGATGATAAATTATGATCAAAATATCATCAAAATGTTGTAATATGGGATGTATTCATCATTATTCAAGTTAAACACATGGAATTCTACTCATATGTCTACATATCTACAATCATAAAAATATATTAAGGCTTGATAGTCTTCTGGTAATCATTTTATAAAATAAATAAGAAATTTCGATATACCTATGCTAAACAAGATGATTACTTCACCATCATAAAATGTATTGTTTGGTCTATCTACAAGTAGATATTTGATCTCAGAGATGCTTGCATAGAAAAGAAAAGAACGATGGATAAATTTCAAATCAGAGAGAGCTCTTCACCTCTATATGTTTTTCCCTTAGTAATGTCTCTTTAATCTATTTATAAATTATGCTCCTCTAGATTTAGTTATAAAATAAGGTACAACTAAATTTATTTAGTTTTTTTAAACTTATAATTGACCTTTAATAATAAATCAATTAACTTATGACTTATATCTTTATAAATTTATATTTAACATAAAATATAATAGATCAAATTTTAATTATAATATACCAATAACATTTCTAATAGGTGGGGGTCCTTGACTCACTTAAATACATTTAAATAAGCATATAACCATACAAAATAATATTAATTATACTAATAGTTAAATAAAATTCAAATACTCATAACATTAAATTCTATAAGCATTTTCCATAGTAATCTAGTAAACATGCTAATATATTATATTGCATAAACTAAAAATGTTGCCACATATCACAAAACCACTAAAAACATATCAACATTCTCAAAACTCATCACCATGATAGCAAGTCCAAGTATAACTTATGAATAAAATTTAAACAACAATCTAATCATAATCTGCATCAGAAATTAAATCTATCAATAGAGCACCCTTTTCATTTTGGTACTCCATGTACTCCATAGATTTAATGGGAAGCTCAACTAAGTGAGTGCCTTCATAATCATCCACTTCCAATTTTACCTTCTTTAACACCCTAGTCACTAATGGTTGTGTTGTAGGTTTGCTAGCACATTTCCTACTAGAAGAAGTAAGTATTTCAAGCTAAGGTGAAGGAATTTTGGTATTAAGTGGCACAAGTGAATGTGGATGCAATTTTGTAGTTACCTCAAGTACATTTTCAAGTTACTCAAGTAATGCAGTATTATGTGGGTTAGATTAGATATCATTATTCATGTGTTGATAAATTTCACTTGGATTGCCTCAGTCATAAGGATGATGTTTCCAATGTGTTCTCATCAATCCTCTATTACCATAAAAATTCAAATATCTAGCAAGTAAAGAGTCAAGTACATTCTAAAAAATTGGATCAGTAACATCAAAATAAGTAGACACTCAGGTTAAATGATTAAATGGACATGGAAAAGTGTTATCAACCCTATGACCATGAAATAATTGGCCTAAATAACTACCTCACAAAGGAATATTCTCATTGTGTTGATCATTACCTCTACCTCAAACATTTTTGCCTAATTCATGTGTTTCTACAATCTACCCTAACATTCTAAATAAATATACTAAAATAAACATTTAAAAAACTATACATATGATATTTGACATGATCGAATACCCACACTTAATCTTATTAGCTTTCAACACTCATATTTTCATGACTTATTGAATGTATTTTCACCAAACTGGGTCATAATTAGAACACAATTGTCATGTATATTTCCATTTAAAATATGTGTGTGAATGAGACAACAATAAAACTCCCTTTCACATCTTACCAATCATATAAAAATACCCAATACATAATTTTCATCTATTCAAAATTTTCATCCTTATCAACCATGTAAAATATTAACCAAATTTAAATTCCATTCAAAGAGATAGAAAAATAATATAACACTCATATATGGTTTACAACTAAAAAAACAATTGCTCATATACTACATATACTCCCAATATATAATTATAAATTAGGAAACATGAAATTCATGAACCAACTAATAAATTTACCATGTATGGCATCAAAATTTATCACTATTTTCCACAAATATTTACAACTTATTATTTTTTTTAAAAGATGCAAATAAATTTCATGGTCTTTGAAATGAAATCACTAAATATAGGACTAAACATTCCCCTCATTTATTTTTACAAAATCAAGAATACAAAACCCCAACATTCTTTACCTTAGAAATTGACATATAATCTGATATAGATAATATATTTATACTCTGGAAAACATACACAAGATAAAAAACCTAAGAACACACATTAGTAACCTAAATGAAATACTCCACTATCTCACAAATTTTTTATATCACTTCCTTAAATAAATAAAGAAAATATAACAATATTATATGTATAATATAGTTTTATGATATACCCATTTGAACGTATAACTTCATCCAAGCATTTACCCTCTAATAGTATGAGAATAAGATAACCAAAATGATTGCATTCCTTTGCACCCTCAAAATGACACCAAATATCCAAATCTATACCAACCATATACAATCATCATTCCTAAAATAATAATAAAATACACATGCTTCACAAGCTTAACACTTTTTTTAACATATGAGATCAAAACTACATCAAATGATAAGTATTGAACAAAATATTATAATTTTTACTCAATCACATAAATAAAACCCTTCAAAATTTTAATTTTTTGTGCATGTGAAAAACCACAAAACACATACTTTCCAAATGGCATACATCATAAACCAATTCAAAATTATCTTTCAAATAAAACATGCATGTAGAGTCTAGCTTAGTTGAATAGCTATGTCGATACCTAAAATTTCATGCCAAAGATCAAAGAATCTAACCAGAGACTGACTTAGCTTCCAATCATGACATTCCATACTATTGAAAACTCTAAAATTGTATCAAATTCATTTAATCTATACATTACATCTTTATCATTTGTATTCAGCTAGAAAATAAAATAAAACAATGTGCATGCATATTTTTTACAATATTAATACCAAAAGACAACTCTTGCAAACACCATTTGTTCTTCATAGTACATGTAATTATTCGCACACCCAAAAATAAGAAAATGGTAAATATCAATAAAATAACCTCCATGAATTAATTGCATGTCTATAACTTATGTTATCATTCTGGATTACACCCTTGAGGTAAAGGTGTTTTAGACCTATCTCATCCAGTTGATATAATAGGATCACATCTAGGTGTGGGTAGCCTATTGAGTGAGATAAACGCCTATTTTTAGGGCTAGCTCCCCTGATGATCATCTAGGCTCAGTTCCTAAACCTAATAACTTGTTGATGAAAAGGGATAGAAAGATGCATAAAAAAAACCTAGGCTATGGGAGGTAATGCAACAATATGTTGAATCCACTTTATTTGACCCTTCAATAACACTTATGAACTAGACAAAGATTAATGACTAAAACACTCTCTTTAAGAGACTCTTAAGCATCATTACTTTAGATGGAGGCTATGCTAGATGGATTAAACTTGAGGGTGATGAATGTGAGGTATGATTCAAGACACTGCCAATCAGATTCCACTTCAATCATAATCACTAACACATTCACACACCATATGCCTTGTTTAGAATAATTTCCTAGCAACTAGGTGAGAATAAGGACCTATAAAGGAAGAAAAGACTTAATCACTTGTGAAAATAAAAAAGTATATAACACACTAAGCTAGCCTAAATAATCTAAACTAGTCTTTATATTAATTCAAAGGTTTACAAGGTGAAATTCTAGGTAGAGTTTCATCATACCTAGCTGAGGGATGCATATAATAGATTTTGAGCCTCAGAACAAAAGAAGGCAAGAGAAGGATAATGTGGCATATAAGTATGGAGGAGAGGCCATGATGATCCTCATTCACTTAACCATCAGTTAAAAGCATGATTAAGGACTAATAACAGCTCCATGATCTCTCATATGTGTTGCATTGGTTGGTCAATGGTCTTTCAATGAGCCTTTGGGCATATAGGTGTGGTGGATGACCTATTTTGGTCATAGTTGACCCTATGAATATTCCATGCACATTATAACTACTCTTTAACTCCTTATAATTCAATGGGAGGTCATTATGAGAGGTAGTTACATGCTTGAACCTATCTATTACTTGCCTAGATACC
The DNA here is from genome assembly GCA_037957365.1 of Torreya grandis. NCBI lineage: Eukaryota > Viridiplantae > Streptophyta > Pinopsida > Cupressales > Taxaceae > Torreya > Torreya grandis. The sequence goes on from JARHVA010000276.1 coordinate 1,343,606, forward strand.
CAAATTCTTAGTCCATTCAATGTATTATTGTCCTAGTGGGTGAGAGACTTGGGACTGAGAGGATTTTATGTGAGTTATGATTTTTATAATGACTTGAGGAGGTTGTTACAATAGTTTCTCTTCCCTTGATAGTCTCATCACCATGTGGATATGACTTGTAACATTCCTTGATGCAAATAAAGGTCATCTCTCAAACTAGGTCGAAGTATGCTCATTAGGGTTTTCTTCACTATTATGGTAGTTTAAAATGATTGTTTTAAGATCATATTAGCTCTGTATAGGCCTAAGAGACCTTTTTACTCAATCAAAAACCTCAACATGCTTGGAATTGTAAAAATAGACCCAAAACTAGACTTCAAAAGCCATTATCCTACATATTTAGCCTCACATGTGGAAAATTTTTGATGTACAGATGACATACAAGACCTTTAGTTTATTTAATTATATTTTTATTGTGTCTCATGGTATTTATATTCATTAAGAAGAGTATCTTATCCATCGAGTTCTTTACTAGGGTTTTGGGGGGTTTAAAATGGCCTACCATCTTAATGATGGTTCATAGAGTACAGACCTTAGATTTCAAACTTAATGACATGAATGTTGATCACATATACCCCATAAAATCCCCTAATATATCATGGTCCCATGCACTTTTTATGGTGATATCTGAGTAAAATTTGATAGCCATCGAGTCCTCACCAAGCATTTTGGGTATGCTAACAGTGTTAAGGATCATTCATAGAATTGCCCCCCTAAAAACAAATCTCTATAACCTAGTTATTAAATTCATATGGGTCCCCAAATTCCCATAATATCATTTTTACCCATGCATACTTCCATGTAATATATGATCATTTGAACTGGTAGCTTAAAATGGTAGACTAGGATGATGGAGCTCGGGGGAGGTAATTAGGTCAATTTGATAGTTCCCCTACCTTTTTCTTCCTACAACACCTTATTCTAACCTTGTACTATCATAATATATATTTTTATATCCTTAAGTATACCTAAGGAGCTTTAATATTTCACATGAATAAAGTTGGGGATCTGAGGGCTTAAGAAGGGTTTTAGGCCTTATAAGCCTAAACTGAGCCTCAAAACCTTAAAAAACTTGTAGTTGAATAGTGACTTCAAGGTCTTCTTAGCACATTTTTTAACCAATTTCAACTTATAGCACAATTTCACAATTTTCCAAACCCATATCTTTGTCCTTGTTCTCTTCTAGGTCTATCATGATCATCCTTGGCTTAGTTTGAGTGTTTGGACTAATTGATGCCAAAAACTTGGGTGGTTTGTGTCTCTATTTTAATTATTGTTGATAGAGTTTTAGGCTTCATGTAGTGTGATATTAGAGTTTTAAATCACTTATTTAACTAGGTCTCCCTCATACTATGCCATTAAAACTCACTCCATAGTCATACACACAAGCCTGTGTGTCATGAATGCTCAAGCAAGCCCAGGAAACTTCCTCAAACTTTTTTTTATTTTTAAAAATTTTGAGGATTTTATATATGTTATACACTACCATGGGGTCAAACTCACATATTTTATTGCCTTTTTCATCCAAAACATCTAGGTACCTCATCTTTTTAGGCAAACTTATATGTACTGAGCTAACTGTATATGTCTGAGTTAACCTATTTAGTTATCCCTTCATGTCCCCTTTATCCTTCAACAACATATCCTTTGTATTATTATCCTTTACTTGGGCTCCCTCCTTCATATGTATATGTAATTCCATTCCAAATTTTGGAAACAACATGCCTATAGTATTATAGGTGATGGTTTAAGGAATTTGACTACATATGGAATCCTTTTGTAGGTCCATAAGTAAGAGAAGGGTTTCTACACCATGTTGGGAACCTAATTGACCTTCCTTGAACTTAAATAACCTTTTCAAGGTAGTTATATTCACAAATATATGACATTTTCTTAAATTCTTCTCCTTTTCTTGAGATGTAGGTGGTGATTATGGGAAGCTTTCGAAAGTTAGGCCTTAACCCAGTCTTCTAAACTATGTTATTGGCTTATTAATAGTGTCTACACTTGAATGATCATCTTCTCTCATAATTCCATTGGAATTTCATGTTATTATATATAATTTTGGTCTTACTCCCACCCTTAGGCTTATTAATGAGAACTTAGACATGTAGGTGTTTCCATAATGTTTTCATGGTGGTGCTTCCATACAGTCTTCAAAAAATTTGTCCTAAAATCAAAGTCTATTCTGAGGTGAAAATAGCCTGATAAATTCATTACACAATAGATGCATTTTGAGAGACCTCATGTAGAATTTTAATCCTCATTCAAGACCATCTATTAGGACTCAAAACATCCCTATTTGGATACTCAACAAAACAATGCACTTAGATCTAGTTAATCAGGCATCTTGAGGGAGAAATTGAAACCTAAGAATTGACAAAAACCTTTAAAAATGCTAATAAACCTTAAAACCTACTAAAAGGATTATGAATATATTTGGAGCTAGTTTATGGGTTTTGGCCTTGGGATCCATAATTAGGTTTATTCCTTCTAAGAGAGTGGATCCTCCATATTCATACAACACCTCTATAACCTAAAGAATACACCAATCACATATTCATAACTTGAAGATGGATTGTCATGAGAATGACTAAGTCATGTTTAGAACCTTATTCCCTCCCTTCACATTATTTGTGTTGAGAAGATTGAATGGGATACATTCTAACCAAATGGTGACTAGGTTAGGTATGTGAAGAACCTAGAGTAATTCATGGAGACTTGCACTTATCATTTTCATGCTCTACTCCTTTATGAAAACATAAGAACTCTTGCATATGACCTGTAATCTGCCAAACAATAGAGACTATTTGTTGATATGTCCTTCAAAGAACTATGAAAACATTCTCAAATGGGTCTAAATCACTTAACAATCCTTTATATACCTTTATATATGCTTTAATTATCACAACAAAATTAAAATTTTCATAAATTTGCCTATAATTGAGCTTATGAGATTTACAAAGGGATTAAGACCACCTAGAGATCTTAGTGATTTTTCACAAATATCAAGGCTCTAATCTTCAAACCAATGTTTCTAATTACAATCCCACTAGGTACCCCTCATCTTTCTAAGAGCTTGGGCTTTGAATCCCCCTATATAGACCAAACCATCTATCTCAAACTAGCCCTTATGAGCTTACCAAGGACTCGATGGATATCTTACTACCATTCCTACCTTTCTCTACACATTTGGAACATGAATCCTTATTTTATTTTCCTACAAGAGACCCCCCATGAAGTGTTTGACCTTATTCTAACCCTGACCAAACCATACGATTCCATACAAGTCTAAAAACACTTGTAAAACATCAATTTCCTACATTTTCTCAAGTCTAATCTATTGAAAGGATATTTGTGGGAAAGAGGAGTGAAATGAGGAGTCAAAAATGCTTTTAAAATAAGGATTATATATTGAAAGAAGCTAAAAACTCATTTTTCCTCATGTATGGACCCCTTTGTGATGGGTGAAAGGCATTTGACTCCTAAAAAAGTTTCCTTTTGCATATAAAACTACCGTAGAAGGATATTATGATGACAATAAGGCCATTTTGGAGGATTTTGACTCTTTATAATGTCTCAATGAGGTTTTAGGGGTCATAATAATATAATTTTCATGGTTTAGACACCCTTTCAAATGTAGAATATCCATTACTTCAAATTAAATATCAATTGAGGAGAATAAATACCTTAACATCTACTAAACAACCTTAAAAGTATGTTATGGATATACATAAGAGTCATCATCCTTATTCAAATTGGCCCTTAATCTCCTAAATTCTTCCCATTTATGTAGGTCTTGGCATGTTCAAATGGGCATATGGCTAGCTATGGACTGTAATGTGTTAAATCATCTTCCATGAGTCTATTTAGACCACAAATGTCACATCAAGTCTTTTTATAGGATCTTATACATATTCATCAAAAAATGAAACCTTGACACAACCTAAAACAATGTGACATGGGGACCACCATGACACTTTTTTCATGACTCATTACTTGAACATGTTACTTCACTTCTTAAGGATAACTGACCTCTTCTTTGGCTATCAAAACACTTGAAGACATAAGAAGGTGACCATGTCTAATCCTAAGTGTTAATTTTTCATAGGTTGACCCTTTCTAAGCTAAGGGCATAAAGAAGTCAACATCAGTAGAAGGGTTGACATGCCTACTAGTTAAGAGGACCAAGAATTTCTTGCATAACAGCCATGATTCAGCTAAGAGACCTCTTTGACTAGGTTAACACTTCATGATTAACATCTTAAAAATCTTGCATAATACAATAGCCTCATAAGACACATAAAATAATACACAAATGAACATAACACTCAAACAACTAAGAAATCAACAAGATCACAATATAAACAACTAACAAAGCACTTGTGCCACATCACTTGAAAGAAAGAAGACCTAAAATACTACTTAAGGAACACCCCATTGATAGGGATAGGTATTTAATTACTATTAAACCTTGACAAATAGAATTCATTATACTCCTTACATTTGGTGATAGTGTAAGGTCTACTCCATAGGCTATCAAACTTTGAGTGCTTACCTAGTTTAGCTTGATCTTCATCTCACTTGAGCACAATATCACATTATTAGAAGGTCCTTGAAGAATAAATCTTGTCAATTAACCTCTTAACTTGATATTTATGTGACCATATGGAATGCATATCATCATCTCTTGTCTCTTTCATTTCCCTCAATTCATTCATCCTTACTTCCATAACATCATTCTCTATAAGCTCAAGTTGATGTGTGAGTTCCAAGGCTAGTAGTTCAAGTGATATGGGCAACCTTTCCTTTTTTTCATAGATAATAATGTATGGATAATGACCAGTATATCTTTTAGGAGTGATCCTATCTACCCACAAGGCCATTCTCAGTTTGGTATGCCACTCCCTCTGATTGTCCACCATAGTTCTCTTTATGATTCTAATTAGGTTCTTGTTGGTGGACTCTGCAAATCCATTACCCTATGGATAGTAGTTTGAGGAAGTGTTCAGGTATATGACATAGTTAATATCCCATTTACTCACCCTTGCACTACTAAAATCAAGTGCATTATCTGTTATGATGGTGGAAGGGATCCCAAATCTGGTTACTATGCTATCATAAAACTCAAAAACTGAGTTTTCATTTGCCTCTTTAAGGAATACTACCTCCACCCACCTAGTGAAGTAGTATGTAGCAATGAAGACTCACTTGTGTCTTGCACTATATGTAGGGTGTATCATGCCTAAAAAATCTAGGCCCAACTACATGAAAGGTTTCTCCACTTGGATAGGTTTGAGAGGCAAGGAAGCTAGTATTTGTTTCTTAGTGAACATGGCACACTTTTGGCATTTCCTAAACCAAGCATGGGAGTCTTTGAACAAGATTAGAAAAAATTAGCCTTATCTCATTATCCTTGATATTTTAGTCCTAGTTACAAAGTGTCTTCCTATAGTCCCATCATGAAATTGATCTAGAAGCTTGTCAACCTGGTTAGTCTCCACACACCTTAATAACATGCCATCAAGATCTTTTTTAAAATAAAACTCCATCAACCAAGACATAAGGTATTGATTCTAGCCTATAATACCTTCTTCTTATCCTATCTAGGCCTATAAGACATTATCCTATTTGAATTAATCTTACCATGTCTCAAGTCCATCTAGAAGAGGGTGTAGGTGTAGTTGATTGGTGGTCATTTTGCATTTCCAAAACCACTTCTTTGTCTTACTTCACATTTTATGCCAAGTGTTCAAACAATCCTTTACCCCTTACTAACTTTGTGACCTTCACTTATAGTTCATATTCCATGCATCTAGTCACCCAACCTACTCTCTTTTCACTCAAATCCTAATTAAGAAAATTGTCCTTGATACTAGGGTAAACCACCATGACATAGATTTTGTTGTTAGACACAATGTGTCTGATTTTTTTTAGAATTCTCATGACTACAAACACATGTTTCTCCACATAGGTGTACTTCTCTTCATATCCATCCAATGCTTGACTAAATAAGGCTATGGGTTGCTCAAGGCCCTCATTGTTATGTTTCTTTAGCATGGTAAAAATGGGTTGCTCAAGGCCCTCATTGTTATGTGTCATTTGTTGAGAATGCATGAAAAAATAATTATCTTAAGAAATCAAGGTTGAGGAGAGTGGGTGTTTGGGTAATGGAATTTTTAATGGCTTTAAAACTTATCTTTCCTTCTCTAATACATGTGAATTCCTTATTATTCTTGATCATTAAATTTATAGGTCTTACCAACTCATCAAGCCCAGGGATAAACCTCCTAATGAAATTAATTTTGCCTAAATATCTTTGTATTCCCATTTTGTGCTTAGGTAGTGATAAAAGAAGGATTGAACTTATCCTCTCAGGTTCTATAGAAAGGCCTTATTTAGACACAACATGGTTTAAATGTCTTCCATCATAGACTATAAAAATACATTTATTAGGATTAAAAAAGACCCCATACTATTTGAACCTATCAAATATCAAAATTAGGTATGTCAAGTGGTCTTTGGCATCCTTGGAAAATAATGTGATGTCATCAAGGTAGATGAGCACCATCTCATTGATGATTCCTTGAAAGGCTAAATTGATTTTCTTTTAGAATTTGGCCCCTACATTAGACATCCCAAAAGGCATCTTATTGTAATCATAAGTTTCCCACTTAGTTATGAAGGTAGTCTTGTATTGGTCTTCCTCCTCCACCAACACTTGATTATACCCTGAGTATCCATTAAGCAAGGAGAAATATTATGAACCTACAACCTTTTGGAGAATCTAATACATGGATGATAAGGGGTAGTGGTCTCTTAATGACACCTTATTAATGTCCCTAAAATTTACATATAACCTTATCTCCCCATTATTCTTCCTTACATGCACAAGGTTAGCCACCCATGAATATTTTTTGATGGGGAAGATGATGTTGGACTCAATGATTTTGGTTAGTTCCTTGTTCACGAGGATTTCAATCTTGGGATTGACCAATCTTTGATTTTGCCTTACAAGTTTAGTACTTACCTCTAATTATATAGCATACTAAGCTAAAATAGGGTCAAACCCCTTCAAATCATTTTATTCCCAAGAAAATATGTTTGAAATTTCTTGACACAACTCTATAAGGATACCTCTTCTTCCCTTGTGTTCACCTTACCCTATTTGAGTAGTTTATCCTTAAATATGGTGAACTTATCATAGTGCTCTTCTTTGGTTGACATACTAGATTTATCTTTCCTCAATTGATCATCCTCATTAAATATGTTTTCAAGAGTTATTAATCCCTTGGGAAGTTTATTTGTTCTCAACTGAACAATTTGGTCACCATACTATTGTTCAAGTCTGCCTTGGTTTTTTTGAGATAAACACACCCTAGTTTCCAAAAATGGAGACCCCATGAAAAATTTGGATCATTCTTCCTAAGATATACCTTACCTTTATTACCACATGACTAAAAACCCCTTTGTATGACTTGAAATATTTAGAAATCATGTTAGCTCATAACAAGTATTAGTAAGGTATGTTTAAATATTTCATTAATGTCTAATCTACTAAGGTTTATAATTATTCAATTTGTTTAAAAGTACTATTACAAGGGGTTACATTCAAATTTCCAAGGTATGATCCCTAAAACTCGACTAGGGTTACTTAATTAAGGGTTTGTGAATCATATTCTAGATTTAACTATATCAAAATTCATGTTTAAGACTATGACATACCTTAATTTTAAGTTTTAGACTAAGGTCCGAGTTAGATTTTATACTCAAAGTTTACAACTTTATACTTTTCCCCTTTTTCTTTTTATCTCTTGATTTTCTAACATTTGTGCCTTTTCATTTAGCAAGAGCTCGATGCCATCTCAACCTCAATTGACACATGGTAGTGTCACATACATTGGTCACTTATCCATATAAATTTTCAAACTTTGTTTCATATATCTTAGCCTTTGAAAAATGGAGTGACCCCATGACCCAATCAGGGTTTTCTACTTGTCCCTCAATTGCAATTTTCCAAGATCACAAAGGAGTTATAAAACTAAGCAACCCCATAACCCAATGAGGGTTTGCCATTTATCCCTCAGTCATGGTGTTCTAAGCTCATGAAGAAGTTACAAATTTTATGACCCCAAGACTCAATTAGAACATGTTATGTGGCACCCAATCATGGCCTTCCATAGATTTGTTTATTTTCTAAAGTCTTGAAATAATGCAATCATATCACATTATGCCACTTGAAACTTGGTCATGGCCCCCATAGTTAAGGTATAATGTTTTAATTTCAAAATATTGTGATTGCATTATAAGGTGACACTTAGAATATGGTCACATAATCTTGGTCAGCTAGATGTGATTTGGAATCCACTTGATAATTGGAACCAATGGGTTGAGGACACATGGACCAATATCTCATAATAGTAACACTATCAAAAGAGGCCATGAAACCCAATAACTATGTGATCAAATAAAAATTTGACACTTGGAAAAGTATCATGGCATTTGGGTCCATTAAGAGTTTCATACAATAAATCCATGCAATAATACAAGCCAATAAGAACTTGCCACTTAGCAAACTATTAAAAGTTCTGAGACCACATCATCCAAAATATGAAAGGGGTCTATTCATGTGATGATTAAATAAGAGCAACCCAATTAGAAGGTGAAACTTGCCAAAGTATTATTTGATCCACCTAAATGGTTCAATATTAAAAACAAAAGGCTAAAGTGCCTAAAATGGTGCCAAGTGTCAAGTATGTGTCAAAAGGTAGTACTTAGGTGGCTTACAATTGTTCATAAAGTGCCAATTATAGGCACAAATTAAAAGTTGATGAGGTTGATTTTGGTGGATGTAAATCAAAGTCACTTCATTGAAAAATTAAAGACTATGATGGTAAGACATGTGTTCAAATTGAAGGAAATGGTTGGTTTATTTCTCAAATTAAATTTTCAAATCCATTATATTAAAACTAAATATCCAAACCAAATTTAAATCAAGGCAAATTAAAACACTTGCCATTTATTACTCACATTGTTTAGTTTAAATTATGAATTTAGAGTTTGAATATTACCATCTCAAATCAATAGGTTCACCTTCAGTTGCTCTCTGCTACTGATTTGAAGCATTCTATGAATTTCCTAAAGACTTCTATGCATTCTTTCACCATTAAAGCAATTTTTAAGCTTGTCAATCATAGAATTTGAAGCCATGGCTGAAGCTAAAGAATCCATAGCCAATAAGCAAGAACAAGTCCCATTCTTATACTCTTATGGAATAAATATCATCTTTCAAGACACCATTTTCAACTTTGTTGCATTGGATACCTAAGATAAACATTATAATGACTTGTTCTACCATGTAAAAAAGACTATGGACCAAGACATTGATGATAAAGAGGGCTCAAATGAGGTGGAGAATAGATTGGACATTTTAGCACTCAAATATATAGGATTACACAAAACAACATCTATCCCAAAGGTACTCCCTTGTGTAGACTTTGTCTACCATATGTTTCTTCAGTCTAGGTGCATTAATAATATGATTAAATCTTTGAATTTGGGCCAAGATATTACCTTCATAGTTGTTCTAGCCTTTTAGGCTTACTATGGTTTTCCCAAACTAGAGATTATATACAATAACAAAACTATGACTCAATGGCTTCAAACCCATGATATCATGGAAGTTTTAAGAGATTGGGCTAAAAACAAAGGAATATTTATATGCAAAACTAAAATCGGCCAAATTCCCATTACATAATTTAAAATTGGATTAAAAATGGGAATGGCCATGATGAATCGATTGCATGGGGATGAATACACAAGTCATGTAGATGATAAATGGATCCCACTTCTATATATGATAATTGATGATGGAAAGACTCCCCATTTAGGATAAATTATATCTTAAAATTAACAACACAAATCATAAAAGTAATGGCCAATCAAGGGGATCATTTTTACATGATGTCCTACCTAGTGGATGTTATCTGTGCCACCCCAAAAATCCCATAGTTCACTAACTAGGACCCCAAGCTGAAATGCATTATTCCTCATACCTTTTTGAAGGTCAAAGTATATAATTACAAGAGAGATATGAAGTACATAATATAACATTTATACCCTATAGTGTATAGGTAAATCCATGAAAGGACCATGACAAGATTGTTAGAGGGAATTCAAGCAACCTTAAGTACCCCAGGATCCTATTGGTACTACCCATATTACATAGTTGTGAGGATAGTTGGCATCAAGACATCCCACCTTAGGTTGTAATTACATTTCTAGACAAGCTAGATAAGTAATAAATTACTTACCATTTACTCACATGGGTGGATAGGTTATGAAAAAATAATGGAGAGGATTGGTTCATCCTCAACTATTTAACATTGGCTAGTTTTGGATCAAAAATTAGAAATTTGTCATTTTTGATGCCAAGCAAAGGCCTACTTTTAACCTAGAAAGAGATGAAAATAAGTAATGGGGCCCAAATCATATAGATTTCAAACATTGCATCAAACATAAGTCAGCCTTGAGCATCACCTATCACCATGAGCCTAAGGATGAAGACAAGTTATATATCAATGTGGCAAATAATAAAGAAGTGAAGCAAAGACTAAAAGATGCTAATATTCCACTAGTTAAGGGAAGATTGAAAGATGTTGGTTTTTATGAAGCTTTCACGCTTTAAAATGTTTGAGTGAGTGCATTCACTTCCATCGATCAAGTGGATGATATTGAATAATAGCGGCCAATTGACCCTTAGCTTAGTTAGAAGATCTCATAGGCATTGTCTCCCACTTTGGGGAAGGGAAGAGATGAGACTAAAAAGCATATTGAGTAGGTTTATATTTTATAAGCAACATCCAACACCCCATCCCAAATCCGGAATGTTACCTCAGTACAGGAAGAATCTTCAATGGTACCTCATTTATCTTCGATGGAGGAAGTAATACTACCCACTATGACACTAGTAGAATTTACATTAGAGCTACCTCTCTTGTTTCCTATCAAGGAAGAACTAGGTATGACAAGTTAATAAATGTCTATTTACCTCCCTTGTTTCTAATTATCCACCACTAGGATATATTTTTTGAGCCATCAACACTAGATAACATAAACCTAATGCCATACAAGCCCTTTATTAGTCTTGTAATTAGGCCCATGATTGTGCCCCTACCCATTGTCAATCCTTTTGTTATATAATCCACCTCAAAGGTCTTTGTAATGGCCAACTTACCCCTAATTCTACCCAAGCCCATGCCTAGGCCCAATCCTCAATTACCAAATAGAAGGCCTATTATCTTCATTCCCTAGGTTCCTTTGTTCCCAACTAGTGTTCCAGCTAGCACTAGTTCTTTGTCATCCTCAAAGGTAACTCTTTTGACCCCATCCCCTAGTTTTTACTTCATCCTAGTCACCTCCATAGTTATTTCTCGAACATATACATTCCAAGAATTGACACCAACTCATCAATTTCCACCATCCACCCAACCATAGGGTGACATTTTGGATAAATCCTAGATAAAATAAATGCATTTAGACATAATAGAAAGGCAATACTTGGTTATATTAGACCCTTTACAGGTCTCACTAAAATTTAACAATGAGTTGGGATTAATGAAAAGGTTAACTAAAAGAAAAGTGACTCACCCAAACCAGTCAATTATATGAGTTTGAATAAACCTTATTTGCATCAACCAAGAATAAAAAATCTAATCTTAGCTAGTAACAATAATATGTAGAGGACCCCCTCTCAAATCTGAATGCATAAGGTGATGTATCCATAGAATTAGTGAAAGGGATGCAACAAACAACAACTAAGATAGAATAAAAAAATAAAGCCATGTCACCATAAGAGACCATCACCAAGGTGCAATGGGCATTTGAGGTTATGTTCAATACCCTGAATACTTTAGCTTAGTATAAAGTGAAAGGAGATGAAGTCTATAATATAATCCTTAAGGCCGAGAGCACCTATATGATTTATGAAAACAAAGCAATAAACTTGGTCAGGTTGATCAAGATGAATAAATTTGAGGAATTGAACCTAATACCATTTGAGGATTTGAGCATTGATTAGTCTTATATCATTAGAATAAGGAAGGCCTTAAATTAATGGATTAATGACATGATATCCTTGGGACAGTGTCTCATAAAGCTAGGTGATAGAGTTATAACTCTACTCAAGGAGGCTTAAAAAGACACACCTTGATAATAGAGGTAGAGCCATCATCAACAATGATGATTTCAAATCTCAGCTCCAAAATTTCATCATCAATTTTAGAAAATAGGCTTTGGCTTAGGTAAAAACCTTTGGGAAAGAGATGGTGGATTTAGAATCAACAACCAATTAGAGAATAGAGAAGGTAGCGGCAATCAATGAGGTCATAATACCTCTCTTAAAAAAATATGATGCAATGTTATATTTCACCATTAAATTTTTAAAGTAACCCATTAAAAATTTGAAATTGATTGATAATGATTACAATAAATGCTCTAAGGTATACATGTAGAAAATAGAAGTTGAGAAGTAGGTAAGTAGCAAGCCATAGATGGTCACCATAAAATCTTCTTCCTCTTCATCCACTCTTGTAATTTTTTCTTCTTTAGCTACATTGGGAAGTAGTCCCTCTTCAATTGTTATGGTTTCACTTTCCTCTTCCACTACACTGGGAGCTTCATCATCATCCACATCAGTAAGATCCCAGCCTGGCACCTTAGGAGCAAGATAGCCATTTGTTAGGTTTCTTTTATTTAATGAATTTAACATTGTAGTTTCGATCAAGATGTTATAAAAATATCCCCTCTTTAAATAGGGAACATTCTTTAGTTTTTAAGAACATGAATAACTTCTATCTGGTGATAGCTATCACATATTCAGTTATTTTGTAACTATTATAACCATCTTAGGCACAAAAGAGGCCTATATATGGGTTTTCCCCCTCATTTATACTTTAGAATAGAACTTTTGATAAATTAATGCAAATAGAAAGAGGATTTCTTGGAAATTGTTCACTATTTCATTACTTTCATATTTCTTATTTCCCAAGCTTTGAAAGTGATAGATGGTCTCATTTTTCTAATGGTTAAAACTGATAGTAGTGTTTCTAATGCATCTTATTAGTATGTGATTTTTTATATTCTAAAAAAAAATCTATGTATTCTCTATTTTCCTTCTACTCTAAAAATAAAAGTGCTTAAAGTAATTTTTTATACATAGCCATTTTAAGGCATACTTCTCACATATGTGCATGTTATTTACCTTAGAATACCATTGAATTTATGATATTTTAAGTCCAACACTAGAATCTCATGAATTTTAGTTTTATTTACACTATTTTTAGAAGAGACCAAAGGAAATATGTTGGTCTTTGATTATTGCAAGGCAAATCTTCTTTTCTGCTCAACCCTTCTTTCCCTTTTGATTTTTTTGACATGAATCACCCTAGATTACTGCTCACTATAAATATTCACCTATAAATATAAAGTAATTTTCACTATAAAAACGAAAATAAATTTTAAATATATTATGTCACTACAACTCTCTTGTTATCCCTATAGTAGGGTCTACCTATAGACTAAAGGTGATAGTCATATAGTCACTCTTACAAAACTGAATTAAGCCCTAAGGTCTTCTAGAACCTACACAATAAGTTGAGATATATTGTTCTATTGTCAAATTATATCCTTGACATATATGTACATCAATAGGAGAAAATTTGGTGCTAGAGAGAGGGCCTTCTTATTTGTTTGTTTTGAGTAAAATTGACTTGTATTTTAGTTGAAATATAGAATAATAACTTTAAATACACAAATACTAGTGTAAACACTGTAGTTTTGCTTCAGCCTCTGTGAGATATTTGTAACCTTTTAAATATCCCTATGAAAATGTGTTTATTCCAATAGGTATTTAAAAGATCGGCTCTAGTCTGAAGAAATTCTAGCATTACCCATCTAATCCATTTAAATTTAATCTAAAGGCATTAAGAATTGGCATGTCATTAAATAATCTAAATATATCAGCATCTATTTCATCTATATTTACAAAGGTTTGTGTAATTTTAACTAAGGACTTTAGATCTATATCAAATGAGTGTAAATATTAGTCTTTAGTTGATTATTTATGAAAGATCGCTAAGCCAAGGCTTTAGAGATTTAAATTGAGTTTGTTCATGTAGCATTAAAAAATTATTTACATGATTTCGCTCTAAGAATGTTCTAATAATCATAATACACTAAAGGTTACTTAAAATATTCTGTCTAGCATTGATCTTTGTAGGTTAGACCAAGTTTATGATAAAAGGTTTGTGTGGGTTCTAAATTTTTGAAAGATTTAGATCAACCAAGGTAAACAAAGACCACCCTACTTAATTATAGACATGCTAAAGGAGTTATTTTAGGTTAATTTGACCAATATTTACCTTATTTATCAATATTTAATGAACCTTTATGGTATTTTATATTTTTGGAATAGATCTTGTGTATAACATCCTCGAGTTACCTAGGATCCAAACCAGATCCTGCTCTAAAACTAGAGTTCCCCTTGGATATTTAGAAACCCATCACAAAGCTAGAGCCAAAAAAGTGAGGCATAGGAGGTCCAAATCCCACCATTCTTCTCTATTGAATTAACATCCACCTCCTCTATTTTACATATGGCTAGTCATGGCATGGTTAGGAGGATCTTTCATGAATATGCCCAATCTTGTGCATGATTTGCCCAAGAATCTTCAAAAGTACCTCCCCCTCTTCAATCCATATAGAGGTATAATTATTAAATAAAATATCAAAATGATCAAGGTAGTTCTTAGGATTGTAAAAATCATCCATGAAGATGTAGCCTACAGACTCTTCCCATTTACCTTTAGGGAAGTAACCTATGACTAGTTCTTTAATTTATCAGAGGATTCCATCATAGGGTAGAACTAGTTTAATGATACCTTCATTACATAATTTTTAAGGGTAGTTTGTGCTAAGATTATTTACCAATAATTCACTATCCTAAATTAAGACCTAATTGAACCCATAATAACTTTTAATTTTAAATTCTAGAATATGTATAACCTCACCACAGCTCCTTATCAACCTATAAATGACCTGGCACTTAAAATTTATAAAAATTCCCTAGACCCAATGACTGTTATTTTTTCCATAGGTCCATGAATATCAATACACTACCACTCACATGTTTAGAGGCCACACACATTAATGAGCACATGCATCTACAAGGGCATCCTACCTTTGTTATCCCAAACATCAATCCAACCTTGTTTATTCTAAACCTAGTTCTTAATGCAAATCAGAATGTACCTATGTCAATTCAAATACCTGGCCTCAATAAATTGCCATTAATCCATGAAAATGCTAGTCAATAACTAGGATTCTTTAATCATTGTAATGATAGGGCTCATCCCCAAAATAATATTATAGCTTTGGTCACTGTCAATAACTTTAATACCCAAAATTGTTGTCCAAAACCTATCCTAAAATGTTAAGCTTGAGTCTTCAAAGGGATACTTAGAAGCAATTTAGAGAATGGTCCAAAAACTAGGCAGTGACTTTTTGAGTTTGCAAAGGCAAATGGGAAACATGAGGGAAAGTTATATTAAAAATTACACATTTCAAAAGTATAACAGACCTTTCAACCAGTCTAACAACAATAATGAACCCCCAACTAGTTAGAATCCTAAATAAATAAATATGAATTGGCCTTGTCTAATTGGTGTAGGGTCCATAAAATGGCTCAACATGGAGAGCTAGACTACATAGAATTTTGTAACACTTTTAAAATATTCTAAGGTGAGGTGGAAAGTTATGACATTATCCTAGATAATCAAAGCAATATTGGCAATTCTATAAATACAAGAGCACTAGATAATGGGACTAAAGCTACCGAAAAAGCCTTTATGGTTGAAACTTATGAGTTTCTAGAACAAGAAGAAAATGAGCCTGAAAGAAACATGGATGAGATCCATGTTTTTCAATAATACCAAAAGAGTAATTATGCCTTGAGGAAGGAGCTCATTCAAAAGAAACCAGTGATAACTTCCACACTACCTAACAAAGTTAACACCCCCTAGATCATAGAATTAATACCAATCATCTTCCCCCAAAGGTAAGGGATACTCAACCAACTCTAGATTTTACTACGATTGGATCCAAAGGTGGGTATAATATTATGGAAGATATGAAGAAGATCAAATCCAATATTACCTTGTATGAGCTTACCAAAATCACTGAGTTGTGTTATCTACTACTAAAATCATTAACTGAGAAACTAGATAAAGGTAAAGCCAAATCCATGAATGAAAACATGGTAATTTATAAAAGTAAAGTTGAGGTTCTTCCATTTTTGTTGACTATTATAATTTTTGGAAAAAATGTAAATTATTTACTTGATTCTGGGGCATCTAATAACATAATGCCTATAGGTATTTATGAAAATATAGGATTAAGTTCAATTAATTCTAACCGAGTTGTTGTCTAATTAAAAAAATTAAAGGTTAAGGTGTTAGGAGGAATATTGAATGTTTGTATCCATCTAGCTCATGAACCCCTAATTTAGCAATTTATCGACATCCAAGTAGTATAAATCCTTAAATCATATGGAATGTTATTGAGTAGATACTAGATAAAATCCTTGAATGGATACATGTCAAAAAATTGTTTGCATATGTGCCTAACTTGGAGGGGTGTGCCCAATCAAATCTAGTTCAAGTGGGAGCTAAGAATGAAGTTCATGATTATAGAGTATAATGCTAAAATGAGAAGGTAAATTTCCAATCCATAGAATTAGGTGTGTATGCTCTTGACACTACTGATTTGAATGAAAATAACCTAGTGGCTAAAGATGAAAGATTTTGGATGATATAATTTAATGATGTGAGATCTAAATAAGGATCATGGGTAGGTATCATATTAACAAATCCAATTGTTAAATAATATTTGGAATCTTATATACTTTAATTTCTATGCACTAATAATCTTGTAGAATATGATGCCTTATTCCTAAGACTTCAATTCACCATCAAGCATAAGGGAAAGAAATTATTAGTCTATGGTGATTTAGAATTAGTTGTTAAATAGGTACCTAGTTAGTATCAATGTAAACTTTCTTATTTGAAGAAATATAAATTTAGATCCTGGGATTTGATTGAGAGTTTTGAAGCATTTAATATTGCCTTTGTACCTAGTGATCAAAATTTATTAGTAGATATGTTAGATTCTACAATAGTAAATCTATCCCTAGCCAAGGCTCTTAAATTATAGAAGTTTATAATAGAAATTATATCATGCCCTTATGTTCCAGACAACATCAATCACTTCTAGGTATTTGATTATATAAGCAAATCATCAGTTTCATGAGTAGTTATGGAGTCTTTGAGTCATATATGATTAATGAATAGGAACACGAGCCTATAAAGGAGGTTAAAAATAAAGAAGATGGCATAATCCAACTTAAGAAGAATATAATTCCTAAGTTCATGATCTCTATGGAAAGGTTATTTGATCAAGATAAGTTAATAAGTGATACCAAGGTGCCCAAAGTAAGTGGCAATGATTATAAGTAAATAAATTTGGGTTCATTGAGTAATCCCTAGAATGTCAACATCAAACTAGTTTGTAGCAAGGAAGATTTGGATGAAGCTACTCAAATAGTGTCTCAATTCAAGGATGTCCTTATGTGGTCTTACAAATATATTAGAGTCTTTGACACCCAAGTCATCACTCACATAATTCCTTTGAAGGAAGCATGTAAACCCTTCAAGAAAAGGTAGATACCCGTGAACCCACTTATGGAGCTTCTCATTTATAAGGAAGTGAAGAATTTGTTGGATTTAATAATTTTATTCTCGATCAGACACTCCACATGGGTGGCTAACTTGATTTCCTTAAAAATAAAAATGGTGAAAATAGACTCTACATGGACTTCCAGAACCTCAAATATCTTCAAAAAATGATAACTACATGTTGTCTTATTTAAATGAGTTAAATAAAATGGTTAGTGGTTCTCAAATAATTTCATTTTTAGATGAATTTTTTTGCTACAACCAAGTGTTGGTCAACAAAGAAGATAGGATGAAAACCACCTTCATGACCAAGTGGGGAATGTTCGCATATAGAAGAATGCCTTTTGGATTCATCAATGTTGGGACAACCTTTAAATTTACCATAGATCATGAATTCTAAGGGCTAATTGGTAAGTAAATTATTATTTATATGGATGACTTAACCATTTTTTCTAAGAATGGGAAAGATCACATGATACACCTCCAACAAGTTTTGGAGAAGTGCAGGACCTTTGGTATCTATCCAAACCCCAAGAAAAGTATCTTTTACATAATGAAAGGTAAGATCTTAAGAAATGTAATGAAGGATGGTATAGTTATTGACCTAGATAGAATTAATGATATCTTTAGGGTTGACTTTACCAATAACAGAAAAGAGTTAAAAATCATTTTTCAGAGAAATTTAACTTTGTATGCAAATTCATTTTAGGTTTTGCCAAAATTATCAGTTCCCTAAATAATATGTTGAAAAAGGATGTGAAGATTTATTGTAAATTTTAGGCTAATAAATCCTTTCAGGACATGAAGGAATCCATAGTATAGGTACCCATATTGATTATCCTAGATTTTGGTAAGGATGTTATACCTTTATTTTTTTTGTTTTTGATCACACTTATTGTTGTTTTAACACAAAAATTAGATGAGAAGGAACACCTGATTGCCTTCATGAGTACAAACTTGAAGGATGTTGAATTAATATTTCCACTTCTGGACAAACAAGTATACACCTTGGTAAAGGCTATAAAAAAGTTTAAACAATTGTACTTGACCCTGATGTTAAGCTTATGCTTAGCCAAAATGAGTTAGGGGAAAGATGAGTGAATTGGATGACCAAGCTACAATAATAATATATAGAAATTAAGCCAACCAAGATGGTACAAGACCAAGGTTTAATTTAGTTAATTAATAAGACTAATCCTTAAAATGATGTTTTGTAGGTAGAATCAGGCCAGATCTCAAATGAATATTGGTACAAGTACATTGCCTATTACCTACTAAGCATCACTTTCCCCTAGAGTTGAAAGATAACATAGGAGAGAACTCGGGATCAAAGTATGCCCTTCATAATCAAAAGAGGAGTGCTCTAAAAAAAATTATGAAGGGACCTACTTGAGATGCATCTCCATAAAAGAAGCTAAAGACATACTCAACAACTTCCATGAGAAATTGGGAAGTGAACATGCTTCGAGCAGAACCACTACCCATAAAATACTTAGAGCAGGTTATTACTATCCTACAATATTCAAAGATGCACATTCTCATGTTTGAGTGTGTAATCAATTTCAAGTGTTTGATGTAGACACCTAAATTTGGCCACCAATAACCTCTAATTAGGGTTTTGACCAATTTTCACCTAAAGCACACAATGTTGCCTAAAAACACTAAAACATGTTAAAAGATGTGAAACTAACATATTCAAGAGCCAATTTTGGCTAGAGTGTCATTAAATGGGGTAGTTAAATTTATAGGCCAACTAACTTTGATTAAATTATTTTGAGTCAAAATGTTAATTTTGCAACTGGATACTCTGGATTGCTCTTTCCTATCAAATCTCTTACATGAGACATGTGCCTTTGTTATTTGGTATTGATAATATCCTAAATGGGATAATGGATCTAATGCATCTAACATCTCCTTTCAATTCTAATCTAGTCAACTTTTGGACCAATAACAAGGCATTAAAATCAAATTGAGTAATTTGTGCATAAAGTACTTAAACATGCTTAAGAGCTAATTAAACCAAATTAGAGCCTAATAAAGAATTCCATGGAAACTTATTGAATAATTTGTTTTGGAAATAAATATTGAAAATCTACATCATCGGGTGACCTCATTTCTTGGGAAGACATCCCTAGGCCATAAATGCCACAAATATCAGGATTCATGCCTCCCATGCCTCTTAATTTCTCCTCTATCCCAAATATTGATGAGCCTATTTATCAATTTTAATTTCAAAATTGGATTAATCCTTAGCCACATATCTCAATCCTGATATGGATGGTTCAGATTGATTCTAATCAATCTCAAAAATCTATAAATAGGATGCCTTACCACATCATTTCTAAGCTATTTTGGTGTAAAGTTATAAAGCTCAAATATCTTCAAAAAGCTTAATTTGTGCAAAGTTATAATGCAAGATTGGTTCTAAAATATTCATACAAACTAATGTTACCATGCCAAATTTATTCCAATCTAATCCAAGCCATAAGCCAAAGGTGCAAAGGAGAGATGAAGGTAGACAAGTTTCCATTGCAAAGGACTTCATGAGAATAAAACCGAGTCAAGCCACTACTATAAAGGCATTTGGAGCATCCAAGGAAGGTGAAGGAACTATTGTGTTTTATTCCTTAATTTTTAGTTGTGTTTATCATTTTTTGTTGTTACGAAGCTCACCCTAGTAATCAGGCATGAAGGTGTTAGCTTAGTGTGTTCTTTTTCAATTTGTTTTGTGCATTTTGACACTAACACCATACTAATCTCCTCTTCTTAGTCAAATTCCTAGGTCACATTTGATAGTAAAGAAGTAAAGGTATCCATGATTTTACAACCAGTGATTGAAATAAGGCCATTTTCCCAATAGGGATTGGACTTCATTGGATTCATCAAACCCAACTCTTTGATGGGCCACAGATTTGTGCTAACAACCACCAACTATTGCACCAGGTGGACTCAAACAATTTCTATTAAGAACTATAAGGAAATTGATGCTATCAAATTCCTAGAGGAAAATATTACAACAATATTTGAGACCCCCTTGTCATTGGTATATGATAATGGTCTAGATTTCCAATCTACAAAATTCATAGAGTGGGCCTATGATAACAAGATTATTGTCAAGTTTTCTTTGAACTATTATATGTAAAGAAATGGTGTTGTAGAATCAACAAACAAGAACATTATGAATGCAATAAATAAATTAGCAGATAAAAATCCAAGAGAATGGTAGTCACTATTGAAATATACTCTCTAGGTAGATCAAAATAGATACAAGCAAGCTCTGAAGTCATCTCCATTCTTACTAGTGTATGGAAAACAACCAATATTTCCCATCACATTGTAGTTTTTTGCTTATGAGTTCATGGTTGAATATATGGATGATGATGAGAGAATCTAATCAATAATATCAACTAACATCTAGATAAAATATGCCAGAGATGAAGCCCTCAAAAATTTAATTAAACACCAAGACATACTCAAAAGGTGGTTTGACAAAAGGGATAAAATTAAAACTATCTAAATTTTAGACTTGATCTTATTGAGGGACAAAGACCACATGAAAAATAAAATAACATGACAAATTCATGCCCCTTTGGATCAGGACATATCAAATTACATAGATATTAGGTGATAATGTGTTCAATTTAAAAGACTTATGAGGAAATGACTTAGTTATGGTGGTGAATGGACAATACTAGAATCACTATTTCTTAGTTGCCCCTCTACACCTACTAAAGGACTATGAGTTGGTGATGTAAAGCTAAATTACCTCCTTACCAAACTCTACCTTTCACCTTCATTCATTTAATCATCCCTAATTCTTTAAATCAATATGTAATAATAGATATATGCTTCCTCATAATGGTTTATGAATCTTGTCACCTTAGGGGTGGTCCACAAAACCTATTCACACTTCTCAACCCATTCTATACCTTATTTAATGCATAAAACCAATTCCATACAACTCTACCATGCCCTTTTCTAAATCCTTGTAGCCTTTTCTTATTGAATTTTTCCCTATACAAAGATGTATGGATGCTAATCTAGAAATTATATACAAATCCAGATACCCTTTTCCAATTACTATCTTATCCCTGAGTTACATCCATCTTCTCATTGTCTAGACCACTTTTCTAGGCTTCTTTGATCATGAATTAGGTATCCTTAGGTCAGCTAAGACCTTATTTGCACTAAGTGTCAACCAAATAGTATAAAAACATATAAATCCACAAAAAAAACTTGAAATCCTTTTTTCAATTTCATTACCAAGATATAGTCTAATTTATATCCTTTTCTAATGGATAGGTTCTTTAGGAAATAAAATTTTCATTGACTGCTAGTTTTTAGGGTTTATCTTAGTCTGGCTTGCCCAAGAATACCCAAAATGCTCTAAATCATTTTGTCAAAGGATTAAAAATATCTTGTTATATTTTTAGGGTATTTATTTCATCTCTTCACCTATCTAAATCAATTTCACACCTTTTTTGTTCCTCTGTTCACTATTACAAACAAAATCCTTAGTAACATGTGTTCACAGTTACATGATTCAGGGTATGCATACATGAAAATGATATTATTTATCTTAAATATGGTTTTTAAATCACATTTTAATATCATTATAGGTGTTTTAAACCTTTCCAATAGCCAAACTTCACTTGTTTCCTCTTGCACTTACTCCATTCATGAACTTCACTAGTTTTTAACACACACAATCTGTTAGTAGGTCTTACAAGAGGGGTTAATATCACTTAAAACATATTAAAAATGTTGAAACTATCATAAAACATCATTATTCATTACACCACCATGTAAACTTATTCATTACTAAATCTTGGACCATTTCTTAGGGTCATTGACAAACTTTCTACACAGAAAACACTCTTAGTTTGCTTACTAGCTATGCATACTAGTTTTGACTAGGGTATATTGGTTAGTTTATAACATAAAATGTAAAATCATTCAAAACACACAATTTATAAGATGAAAAAACATAAATATTTTCTTTTTCCCATTATTATTTCATGACTACAATCCTTCTTTTCCACTCTTTTATCTTGTAAACTTGTTCCAAACAACTTATAAAGACATATACTGGGTTTTATGTGTGCAGACTAATACAAACCTTAATCAACAATAGCATAGTAAACCCAAGGTATTCAGTGACTTTTTATATTGATTCACCATAAAATACACATTCTTAACATATAGGAATCATCAAATCCTTCCTTTACTATTATTTACATGAACAAACACAAAGTTATCCATACCTGCACTTTTCTTGAACCATATCAAATTGCATATTTGCTTAGCAACCATATGAAGATTTTTGATAACATGAACATAAAATTTGATCACATTAAATGTTCCTTCAAAATTATAATGTCTATTACTTTTATTTCATATATAGATTCAGATTGATACATAGTCCTCTCTGCTTAGCCAAACCATTAACCAATTACTCTTTCCCAGTCTGCCCTATTTTTTTTCACACATATGACTTATACAAACCACACACACTATATATTCCTCTTACTATGAAATAGAATCTGATAACAATCTTGATAACCATTTCTTGAAACAAAAACTCTCAAAACTCCAAGACCCATGTAGGGTGGTGAACAACAAACTGCCACCTCATACATTCACATGACATGTGCATTCATAACCATTCTAGGACCATCATGAGACCATAAAAGGTCATTTAAAAATTTTATAATCCTATTACAAATCTTAAAAACTCAATTATACTCCCTAATACATTAAGAAAAATTTAAATTCCCTTTTGGAGGGAAAACTAACTTGAACACAAATTCAAATTTGATCCTTCTTAAGACACCTTGTATACTATTTATGAGCATTCCAAGATGCCCCTACATCATAATCCCAAGGGGAGAAAAGTCTTGACACCCATGTTCTTCATCCTTCAAACACTCATACAGGTGTGTGCACTCTTGGCTTCCACACTTGTACTTTTTTTTACCTCTTACTATCCTCCTCCATGCTATAACTAAAAAATACAACTCATTAATGAAAACTTATTCTTGTTCATTCCTTTGAGGCATTCTCCATCTTCCATCCTTTATTGTTTGTTCCTCTCACTCCCAAGCACCTTCATGTTCTTTATTTTCTTCTCTCTTCTTTTTTGCATCAACTATCAATGCATTTTTCTTTTCTCCTTGCATGACTTCTCCTTTTTCTTCGACCTATACTTTAACCTTAACTACTACTTCATCTTGTGGAGTACCTTCATATGTTTTACTCCTCTTTGCCTTCATTAATTCCCTTGTCTTGGACACTGCTATTACATTTCACAAGTCTATGTTATCCTTGGTAACCTCTTTAACCATTTATTTATACATTTGATGAGGATCAAATCCATACTCTTGCTTCAAAGACTCATACAAACTTGAATATGCCTCATACCTTTCCTTATGTTATTGTCCTATTGCTCCTTTGGCTTCACTTGCATCCTCTTGAGTGAGGATTTATACTTTATTCATGTTATCTTACTTCCACAATGGCTAACTTATTTGTGCTTGTTCCATCAACATGAATTTACATGGAATCTCTTCTTCATCTTGACTTCTTTTAATCACCACTTGTTCATATGCCTCTTACTCTTGTTCCTTAAGCTTATGAATGGGCTCAAATATCTCTTCCTTATCTTCATTACTCAAACCTACATTAACACATATAAATACATCATTATATTTCAAAATATGAGGCTTGATTTCCTCCTTGTCCTTCATCTTTTGTCTTCTTCATTTTTCACCAATTGCTTTATTGGCCATTTGATTGGCTTCCATCTCATAACCCATCCAAGATGTGGGTTCTCAAACTCTTTCATCTTCTCTATCCTAGTCAACATCTAATTCATTTTTTGCCTCATCTTTATCATTTCTCTCTCCATCTCAATCTTCTTCTTAGTGTCTTCATGTACCATCTTTTCCTTGTGGCTTTCAAGCTTCACCATGTCTTTCACTTCCCTTTCTACATCTTTTTCCATCTTCATCTTGATTACCACACTTGGACACATTATTCCCCTTGTTTTGGTCTCACTTGGACCATTGCCTTTGGTTCACACTTGGAACCTTATATTTTACACCACATTTGGGCCTTTCAACTTCTTATCCTTCACTCTAGGACTGTTCTCTCCTTCTTGAGGTCTATTTATGAGATTATTTCCTATACAAATTGTCAATAGCTCTTCTACTTTAGGGCTTCCACCATAATACTTGCTATTTCATTCAGTCATACATACAAATCAAATAAATCAACCATAAAATACATCATACCTTCTCAGTCTTCCTTCTCAATTATGTCTCTCAATCTATCTTATTTATTACTTACCTACAACTTTATGCAACCTAAAACATGCATTATGTAATCATCCTACCTATAACTTTTCCAGAGCATCTAGATGGATCTAATACCAAATGACGTAGAGCTAAATTACCTCCTTACCAAACTCTACCTTTCACCTTCATTCATTCATTCACCCCTAATTCTTTGAATCAACATGTAACAATAGACATATGCTTCCTCACAATGGTTTGTGAATCTTGTCACCATAGGGGCGGTCCTCACAACCTATTCACACTTCTCAACCCATCCTATACCTTCTTTAATTTATAAAACCAATTTCATACAACTTTTCCCTTCCCTTTTCTAACTCCTTGTAGCCTTTTCTTGTTGAATTTTTTCTTATATGGAGATGTACAGACACTAATCTAGAAACTATACACAAATATAGATACCCTTTTCCAATTACTATCTTATCCCCAAGTTACATCCATCTTCTCATTGTCTAGACTACTCTTCTAGGCATCTTTGGTCATGAATTAGGTATCCTTAGGTCATATAAGACCCTATTTGCACTAAGTGTCAACCAAATAATATAGAAACATATGAATCCATAGAAAAAAATTAAAATACTTTATTCAGGTTTATTACAAATCTATAATCTAATTTATAGCCTTTTCCAATGGATAAGTTCTTCAAGAAATAAATTTTTTTACTCATTGCTAGTTTTTAGGCTTTGTCTTAGTCTAGCTTGCTTGAGAACACCCAAAATGCTCTAACTCCCTTTGTCAAAAGATTAAAAATATATTGTATGATTTTTAGGGTCTGTATTTCATCTCCTCACCTATCCAAATCAATTTCACACCTTTTTTAATCCTTGTCACCATTACAAACAAAATCGTTAGTAACCTATGGTCATAGTTACATGATTTAGGGTATACATACATGAAAATGATATTATTTGTCTTCAATATGGTTTATAAAGAAAATTTTAATATTTTTATAGGTTCTTGAAACATTTCCAATGGCCAAACTTCACTTTTTTCCTCTTACACTTACTCCATTTATGGACTTCACTAGTTTTTAACACATAGTCTATCTATAGGTTTTATAACAAGGTTAACATCACTTAAAATGTATTAGAAGTGTTGGAACTATCCTAAAACATCCTTATTCATTACATCATCATGTAAAATTCTTAATTACTCAATATTGGACAATTTCTCAATGTCATTGACAAACTTTCTACTCAAAAAACACTCTTAGTT